>OX637535.1:78000242-78125242 GCA_951800035.1 Linnaemya tessellans
TTGAAACCAGCTTTAAGTGCTACTTCCCTTCGAAGATAAAAAATATCGGTTCGTGGTTGAACATATACAAACTTAAACATTTAAAATAAAATGGCAACCAACGATGAAGTAGTTCCTGAGCCACTAAACACCAGTGGCCCGGAATTAGCAGCATTAAAACATCAACGAAGTACAATGAAGCGCAACATCTCATATATGCATAAAAAGATAGAAAAAGATGGCAAAGATGTCGATGACGCCATTTTGGAATGCAGACTTGAAATTTTAGAATCCTATTTCAAGCAATTGAGCCACGTGCAAGGCAAAATTGAACAGCTTTGTTCCTCTGATAATGGCCGAAGTGATTACGAGGACTTATTTATCGCTACAAAGGCAAAAATATTAGGTATTTTAAAACGTCGTCGTGGTTCTGTATCAAAGGATGTTACTCAATTTAATACTTCTGTTGCTGGTGCAGTGCATTCATCTCGCCTTCCTTCATTGAAGCTACCCAAATTTGATGGCAAGTATGCTGGGTACGAAAGGTTTATTACTGCTTTTAATAATTTGGTGCACGAAAATCATTCAATTACGGATGTCGACAAATTTAATTATTTGCTAAACTGCTTATCAGCCCCAGCTTTGGCAGTTGTGGAACCATTTCAGGTAACCGCACAAAATTGTACTAAGGCACTAAAGAGATTAAAAGAACGCTACGACAATAAAGTGTTAATTTTTCCGGAACATGTTAATGATATATTTAGTGTTCCTAATATGATAAAGGGCGACAGTGCTTCGTTACGAAAAATTATTGATACTATTTCGGCTATTCGTGGTTCTTTGTTGTCTCTCGGTTCAGAAATGGAGGTGCTAAATGGTATTTTGGTTCACATTGTATTATCGAAAGTCGACTCTGAAACAAAATTTAATTACGATGAGAAACAAGACTTCAAATCATTGCCGACTTGGCAATGAAGTTTTGAAGTTACCTCGAATAATGAAGCTGAAGTCCCGATAAAGGGTTCAGAAGACGAAATTAGAAAAACCTTAGGCATGTCCTGGAAACCACAACAAGATATTTTTTGCTATCGTTTTGAATTGCCTGAATGAATCGAGCCAACAAAAAGGTCAGTTTTGTCTCTTGTTGCAAAAATTTATGACTTGCTGGGAATGTTGAGCCCGATCGTGGTTCGCTGTAAAATCCTTCTTCAAGAAATATGGGTCCAGAATTACGACTGGGATAACAAGCTGAATGAAGATCTCAAATCTTTATGGCTCAAAATAAGAGATGACTTGCAGTATATAAAAAATATCGAAGTGCCCAGATATGTGCTTACATCGCCTGAAACACTTGGTGAAATCCATGGGTTTGCAGATGCTTTCGAACGTGCTTATGGGTGTTGTCTTTATTTTCGAGTTTTGGTCGAAGGCAAATACAAAACAACTCTGCTGATTGCCAAGTCCAAAGTAGCTCCTATTAAGGCACAATCACTACCCCGACTTGAACTGTGTGCCACTGTTCTGCTTAGTAAAACGTGGGGTAAAATAAAATCAAAAATGACTAATTTTGTATCGAAAACCTATTTTTGGACTGACTCGAAAATTGTTCTTCAATGGCTTAAGCTACCCTCATCAACATTACATTGTTTCGTCGCTAATCGTATCTCCGAACTTCAAAACAACACAAGAGATATTATCTGGCGTCACGTTCCATCCAAAAGCAACCCTGCTGATATTGTATCCCGAGGATGTAGTGCACAGAAATTACCAACAACAATTTGGTTTAACGGTCCTAGTTTTCTTCTCGATCATCAATCAACTTAGCCCAAAACTGATGAAACAAAAATTAGCTCAGAAATTTTGGAAAGAAGAAAAGCGGCTGTTTTCAAGTGTACTGCCCCAAAATCAATAATCGAACAGATAATCGATAAACATTCATCATTTTATAAAGTAATTCGAATAATTTCATTTGTTTTTCGTATTTTTAACAGGTACCCAGTAGACCGCAACTTGAAGCCCGCAGATGCAGCTCATATAACCGTAGCAGAATTGGATTGTGTTTTCTGGCGCATCATTGGCCATATTCAAAATACCAATTTCAAGGAGGACATTGTCGCACTTTCCAAAGGAAAATTTGTTCATCCCTCGCTACAGAAATTGGCACCATTTCTACAAGAAATGAAATTAAAAAATGGCTCAGCTATCACATTACTGCGTGTTGGTGGCCGTCTAGCAAAGGCACCTACACCATATGATGCCCGATTTCCTGCTTTGGTTCCCAAAAATAATCCTTTTATATTATCGTACATCGAATATTTGCATCGCCTTCATTTACACGCTGGTCCAAAGGTTTTACTGGGTATCATTCGTCAAAAAATTTGGCTCATTAACGCCAGAGAAGTGGTTCGCAAGGTCGTTCGAAATTGCATCCATTGTTTCCACTACAAGCCAAAATTGATGAACCAAATCATGGGTAACTTACCAGCTGATCGACTTCGAGTTAATCGACCGTTTTTAGTCGCTGGAGTGGACTTTTGTGGCCCATTTCCAGCCACACATCGTAGCCGAGGTAAAATACCATACAAAACTTATATAGCTGTTTTTGTTTGTTTTAGCTCAAAGGCCGCGCATTTAGAAGTGGTGTCCGACCTCTCAACAAACACATTTCTTATGTGCTTGAAACGGTTCATTAGTCGAAGAGGCATTCCCCAAAAAATCTACTGCGAAAACGCCACAAATTTTGTCGGAGCACACAACAAACTCGTTGCAATAAAAAATTCGTTGTTCCATCAAGATGTCGGTCATGAGCTTAAAACGTATTCAGCTCAGAAAGGTTTTGAATTTTGTTTCATTCCTCCTCGTGCCCCACATTTCATTGTGGTTTATGGGAGGCAGCTGTTAAATCAGCTAAAACATTGCTCGTAAAAAACATCGGCGTGCCGTATCTTACATTTGAAGAATTACAGACACTTGTGGCTGAAGTTGAAGCCATTTTAAACTCTCGCCCCATCGCTCCAATGTCTGACGATCCTAATGATGGTGAAGCCTTAACACCGGGCCACTTAATAATTGGTTCACCTTTAGTGGCCCTTCCTGAAGAAACCTTAAATCTTGCCAAACCAGGGTCTCTTAGTCATTTCCAGCGAATTTCGTATTTGAAGAACCAGTTTTGGAAAGCATGGTCTAAGGATTACCTCTTGTCACTACAAGGACGAGCCAAATGGTTAAAGGTGGAGCCAAATGTCATCGAAGGCCAACTTGTTGTAGTTCATGAAGACAATACCCCACCACAACAATGGCAGTTAGCTCGAGTAACAAAAGCTATACTTGGTTCTGATGGACAAGTTCGAGTAGTAGAGCTTAAGTCAAAAAATTGTACTTTTCGTCGTCCTATTCATAAAATAGCTCCCTTACCTCCTCTAAATTCATCTTGAAAGAGGGACCTGTCAACGGGGGGAGCATGTCGGATAAGATCGCAATCAACGCCTTATGTTTAATTTATTAATTTAATTTTCTGATTTGTTCTAAGTTAAATTTAATATTTAACTGTGAGCATCCTAATTTTATTTTTACTAATTTCAAGAATAATATGTAGTCGTATAGTTTTTGTAAATTCTTTAATATTTCTTTTTTGTGTGTCGTATTCTCACTTGAGCATTTTTTTATGATTGGAAAGTAATTAAAACCTAAGTATATAACAATTGCATTGTTAGGTAATTCTTTTTTTTTTTTTTGATGGTATTATATAGCGGGCCACGTATTCAGTTAAATACCTACATATGTATTTTAAATTCTTTTGCGCTTCAAATTAACTTTGTTATAATTTTTAAGAAGAGTTGCTGTTGAACTAGTAAAAAATAAACATCGATCATTTAAACAAATTCAACCTCGCGTTTTATTTAAATAAAATTAATATTTCATTAATTATATAAAGCGACAAATATTTTAACATATACATATATGTATATATAAAATGGTTTTTAGAACTGATAATACGTAGTTTTGATATTTTAATATAACAAATCATGAAAAAACACACCGTGTGTCACTGAGTTCTAAACTATTTTAAATATTATACATACAAAATGTTAACAACTTAATATACATATGTATACATTGTTCGACTGCTTACTGGTGCTTTTAAGGTATTATTCAGGTCTTCTAAGGATAAAAATGTTTTTTTTACTCCTCGTTTGAGCAATTGGTCAGACTTTTTTGATGTTGCGCACTTTCGTCCTCGTTTTTCTTCCATAGGTTTAAAATTAACCGCAGAAAACACTTTTGTTAGAGCAGTTCACGAAACCAGCAATCTGAGACATGGAAAGGCCATCGTTTTTTAAATTTTTTATAATTTCCCTTTCCTGAACTGTACAATTTGTACCACGACCCATCTTGAATCAGATATTAATAAAATATGAAAAGATTTACAGCAGTTTCTCTTTTTTACGTACCCTTCCCACAAAGAATCGAACAGTTTTTAAATAAAAATATTTTACTAATTTAAAGCGGAAATATTAAAAGTTTCCGCAGCGTTTCTATTTTTTCCAACCAAAACACGTGGTCACTGAACTAAAAGGATACTAAACTTAAATATTTTGGGGTCATGTATCCAAAAGCAAACTTAAAATACAGTACCGTTATCAAGGAGTCTAATAACGTATGTATCTAGGGAAATGATTGCCTTACAAGCAACACTGTACATATATAAATATATATGTATATATATATATATATATATATATATATATATATATATATATGTATATATATATATATATATATATATATATATTACAACATGAGCAACCGTAAAAAATATTATATATTTTTGTCTTAACTGTTTCTATGTAACAAATATCTATAAGATTGCGCAACGTTAGCTGAGTCTGTTCTAAAATTCATTCTTTGATCTATTTTAATGTTTATGATGTGTAACATTTCTAGCATATCGCTCATTTGCTGCAAGCACGGCATAACTCAAAATTCGTGATTTTTGAGTTAATAATACAGAAATATTGGCAATATCATGTTCTATGAGGCAGTTTACACTGAATGAATTTTTAGTCCGCTTAATTTTAGTTCTTTTCAAAACACACTGGATTAATTCATCTGGCATAAAATTGTATACTACGTACATATACATAGCTTTGTGTATGTTAGTATTTTTTTGTTTATTTGATGTTTGTCTTTCGTTCGCTGAACACATCCATTTTGAAACAAACTAAGCGGAAAAATGGATGGAATAAGTGATGAAGAAGTAGCAATAATCTTAGTAGGAATTTCTAGTCCCTGTAACTGAAGCTGCAGCATTACTTCTAGAAGATGAGAAGGCAAAGAAAAGAAGCGATACACATTTGAGAAAATGTATTCCGGTTGAAGAAAAATTGGCTGCAACTTTAAGATTTTTAGCCACAAGAGAAACCTTTACGGAAATTGCCGAAAATAGTAAATTGTCTGCACACTATTTAAGCTCAGCTATGATTACGATAACCATATGTTTCAATGCAAAAAGAAGGCCATTTAGAAATGTAATAAAAATTGTATTCACTATTTATAAACAATTTCATATACTCTAGGCATGGCACTCTAACAAACATATAAATATGTATATATATATATATATATATATATATATATATATATCCAATAAAATATGTCAAAATATATTGCACTGATTTGATAAAAAGATTTTCATTTCTGCACAGTCCATTTGATGATGACAATATTGTGTTGATGATTATAACTTTTATTGTATTGAGAAATTAAGACTTTTAATATCGTAGATTGAAGAAAAAAACATTAATAATAAAAAAAGGACATATCAATTAAAACAAGGACACTTTAATTTTTTTTACTCTAAGAGGACATCGTGTAATAAAAAGAGGGCTGTCCTCTTAAAAAAAGGACACTGTAGCTATGATAGAAGTATGTAGTGCAATTTACACAAACATGAAAAGTGAATTTTTAAAGGTACATATATTCACATAAGTTTATTTCGTTACCAGTAAAAGTTATTTAAGTAATTTCAGTAAAATTTTCAGTAACCAAAAACTTTTACTAGTTACTAAAATTTCTGCAAAAATTTTTATAAGTTTCTGAAATTACCGAAAAAACCCTTACTGACTCATTTATCAATTTTAATGGTTGTTGGCGCGACCAACCCCCTTCTGTTTTGTAGTTCATGTTTACACAAAGATGGACAACTAAAGACTAAAAAACGCTCTGTAAAAGACAAAACGCAGAACCTGTGTTTTCATAAGTGTGTATGTATTAGTTTTGTTCTGCTTGTGCGGGGTTGAAGCTGGTTGAAAAATTAGTCTGCTTTTACACACATCAGTTTTTCTTGAAGCAAGTCTGAGTTTATGGGAGAGAGAGGAAAGAAGCAAGAAGAGGGCTACATACTTGATTGTACCGGAAAGTTACTTCAATTCTCTTTTGTTATTTGATTCTCATTAATGGTGTCATATTAAGAAATTGAACACAGACTGTCTGTGTGAAAACAAACGGGCAGTTTTAAAAGAGAACTGTAGAGAACTGCTTCAAGAAAAACTGATGTGTGTAAAAGCAGTCTTATGCCAACCAAAAACTACCCTCTTCACCGAAAATGCCAACAATCTGCCATGTTATGCCAGCATAATTCATCCAGTGCAGGGCGTACTAAACCAGGTGGCATCGTTAGGAATGTAAACAATTTTTTGCTCCTATTGAATTTTTGTTTGTTGTGAGTTTAAACTGTCAAAGTACGGCGTAATTATATTTATGTTCAGAGCTGATATATGAATAAAAACTATTTATTGATAAACGAATATTTTTAATTATTGTTGTGAAAAAAGTGAACTAAAAGAAAATACTAATAATAATAATAACAATCTAGATAAAAAACTAGTTAAACGCGATAAAAGGTGTTTTATGTTTGCTACAGTCGTTTTTTCTGTTATTTTAAAATTTATGTTTTCAATATATTTGGAACAAATTCGTTTAATATTGCAATTATATTGCATTTCATAGTGGAATTATGTATTTTTTCTTTAATTGGTCAAAATTAATTATCAAATTTTATAAAAATATGCCTTTTTGTGAACTGTGCAAAAAATATATGTTCCTGGTAACTCATTTTTTCGTGTGCCATAACAATGGAAAAGTGGAGTAGCTTGTATCAAAAGCAAATCACAAAGCGTTCGCTTATATGCAGGGATCACTTTTTAAAGAATCAGATCATATCATATATAGACCCATTTCCGATTTCAGGGCACAAGAAAATATTGTGTTTTGATTAAATCTTTTTTTTACTTTTTCTTCACTTTTGTATGTTGGCATGATGCAAGATATATTATTTCTTAAATTTTAAATGCTTCTTTTTCTTACGCTTTTGACATTTATATCTTAATTCATTGTTTTGACAATCTCAACTTTATTACACAAACAAAAACACCTATGTTGTTGTATTGTTGTACTTGTAGCCCTTATGCTGCCACCTGGTTTTATTACGCCATGACCCAGTGTAAGTTACCTCTATCTTGTGTAAAATACTCGTTTTGATATCTTGTATACAGAACGTGTGAGACGAGTATATGCAGTTATTTCTATTCCTATGTTTTGCTCTTCTTTTACTCACAACAAACACACATCGTTAGTTACGCCACAGTCGTTAAGGTGTGAACCAGAGAGCTGCACGATCGTGATTTGGGTATACTCGTATTAAATGCGGTTGCGGTGTGATCGTCACTGCATTGCTTTTGCTCAAGTAGTCACCATATTCGGACACACTTGAGTATTGCTACGTTTGAGCTTCTCGCATATTCAATCATATGCGTTCGCGGTGACTGCTCTGTTTTACTTTTTTCACACATTCGGCAGTCGTACTCATACTTAACGTACACAACAAGGCGAATTCATACCAGGTGGCCTTAGTTCAGAAATTGATGATCAGCTGTTACCAAGGCGATATTATTGAACTGTCAAAGTGTTCTTCTGGTTTTTCATTTTTATGTGAGGCCATTGTATTTCCCAAAGCATTTCATTTGACAGTTCAATAAATTTTACACAGAGTTGCACAAGTGAGTTCACCTTGTATGAATTCGCCTTGGTACACAACAAAAACAATATTTGTATACGAACATGCGAGCACACTCATTGATGAGTGCTTTATATGAAGTAAATACATCGTTGCCACTGTGTAATTATACAAAAGCTGTACTAAAATTACCGCTATCATATATTAGGGCATTTATCGCTTCAGGTAACGAAATGCTAAATAAAGCCCCGTCTCATTTTCAATGTTTATCTTTTTAAACTCTCATAACACTTTCACATTATTTTTCGGAATCGAAATTTGGTTTTTTGTAATGCTGCGTACTTGCATTTTTCACTTTCAGTAGGAAAAATAACTACGTTGAAGAACAAATTTAATTTTTTGCAATGAATTATAAGCAGAGAGCGCCTTAAGAAATGTTTTGTGAAATATTTATTTGTAAATATAATTTTTGGGTAATTTTGAATCTTTTATTGGGTAAGATTTAATTTTAAGTCAGGCATTACTGATTGTTTCTGGAGAAAACTTCCTAAAGCAAATATGAAAAAATAATAGAGTACGAAAAGACTAAATTCTAACGGCCTTATTCACAAAAATTTCTTATTTAAGCGTTATTCTTTAGTTTTGTTCTTAAACGGATTTTGCTTATTAAGGTTGTAATAAAAATTACTATTCATAAACGTTAAATAACGCCATATTAACAAATAAACGCTACCTAAAAATATTTTTAAATATGATTTTAAAGCCAATAATTTATAAACAAAAATAAAAACTAAGGAATTTATAGAAATTTGTTCAAAAAGTGATTGTTTTCCCAAAAACTAGGCAAGTAATTAGATGCCCACTTATGAATCGCATTTATTTATGCATCACTATTCTATTGTCGCAGTATTTTTTTTATTTATTTATTCATCTATTCAATAATATTAAGCCTTCGCGGCCAATATAAAAATATTACAATGACTATAACCTGAGATTAACAATTCATATTCAAACTCTAAAAAAATTTAATAATGTAATATGTAATTAACAATTAATATACATATACCAAATGCTATAGGATACACAAATATTTATGGGAAAAACATTAGGCGCCCGAGCCAAAAAAAAAAGTTTAAAAATATGTAAATTTAATATAAAGGTCCAGCAGAAAATTTTTGACAAAAATTCAATAGCAAATGCAACAAACATTTACAAGGCATCTATAAATCGAAATAAGTAGGTATATTCAAAGCAAAAAAATTTTTGTAGGAAGCGTGAAAATAATAATTAGTAAAGTAAAGAAAAATACTGCATAAGTTTAATACGAAACCCATTGTTAGAGTGTGAAAAGACGAAATAAAAATATTTTTGTGTGATTTTTAATAAAATAAGATTGACAAAAAAACTTATAAAATAAATTAATTTAAGTATTAATTATTATTAAAAATGGAAAATGAACATGCGAAAAGAAAAATATCAAGCAACTGGGTTGAAGAAGATAAGGTAAATACATAATATCCTGTTCCAGAATGCTAATATATCTTTTTCCACTTTTATGCACACATATGAATGAAGTTATTACTAAAGGAGCTTGTAAAAGAGAGAGTTTCTGATATTGAAAACAAAAACACGGACACAAATACAAATAAAAAAAGAAAAACGATTGGATGAACTTAGAGGAGAGGTATGTACATATCTTTCTGTTACGATGTATTATATTGCTGACACTTTTAAAAAGAAATTTGTCTCAGCTGAAGTCACAATGGAACATGACAATGATTACAGCAAGAAAGGATATGGCGTCTTATCGTAGAGAGAGTTCGTCAGAATTACCTGTGAATTTAAGGAATAGTATCCCTTTCCGTTAATATAATATTGGGCCAAGTCACCGCCGGTTTTTTTGATGCGAACGTGAGTTCCATCTATAGGACCAATAACGCCTGGAAAGTTTTTTATGGGCTTGAAATCACTCATTAACTCCTTTTCCTCTGACAGAGATGATGGCATTTTAATTTTGGTGTTACTCCACCGAGCTAATGCACGCGCATTTCTTGCAGAAATTCTCGACATTGTTGGTTGGGATAGCCCGTGTAGATCGGCCGCGTCATCTTGAAGCTAAAATTTAAATTTTCATGTATCTTCTTTACTTTTTTGAGCTCAAACACATACTTCTCTTCGACCCCAACAGCGTAACGCAGCAAAAACCTGAAAATCGACGGAAGTACCACAACCTCTTGTGTCAAGTTCGGTTTCTGTCCTTACCATTGCAATAATTTTTTTTACTGTGGATTTATTGAATCTATATCAAACTTGAATTGGTTTTCCGGAATTTTAAATGGGTTGGTTCTTTTCCTAAATATAAAGTAAAGATACATATGTTTCACAACACAAGTTTATTTAACTTATCAATTCTTGATATCAAATTGATCACATCCATTGCAATTTCATTTAATTTTTTTATAAATTTATTTCTAAAATTCTATTGTACCAAAAAGAAAAAAGAAAATTTCTGACACTACTGAAAATCAAAACAATGAAATGTCTCTTTATTAAACGGTTAAACAAGGGTAAATAAAAATATGTACTTTTGCAGAGGTTTATTAAACGTAAAATAAGCTATTTAACGTTTGTGAATACACATTTAGCGATTTTTGCTTATTAAACTGTTAATAAATTGCTAAATATCGTTTATGATTAACACTGTAAAAGTTTTGCTCATGCAGATTGCGATGTTTGCAGCTACTGGTTTTTGCGCTAATTGTTTTTATGTACGCACACAGCGCAAAATAGCACGCATATTATGATCGCATCAACTCTCTGTAAATAAACGGCGAGTCAAATCAACACCGCAAATTTTTTTTGCGTTGTTTAAAGTGCTCGGATGTGTAAAGTATAGAGTACATATGCGGTGTATTTATGATTGCGATGTGATCGCGCCGTTCCCTGGTGTGAACATCGTTTTGTTTTCGGAAAGAGGGACGTAATTTGCGTTGTGCCTTTATAAGTGGAAAGGTAAAATATGTTTTATGTAGTAAAAATTCTTATATACTGTCATATTTAGTGCTGTGACTGTTTTGTTGAAAAATATCATCTAGGGGCAAATTACGGCATTCGATATCGATCGAAATTTGTATTTCAAATGTATGGATATTTCGCTCGATATCGAATGCCGTAATTTGGCCCCTGATTATAAAAAATTGTTTTCGCATTAAGAACGACAAATTTTAGTTTACTACACTACTATCAATGAACTTTAGCAGCAATAGCGTCATAACCCAAAATATAAACAGTTTTCCATCTGAAAACAATTATTAAAAATTGTTTACTCTACTTTTTTCTATACGGATATATTATATATATGTAAGTTGGTTTAGAAGATGATATCAAAATATTTACATTTGTTCATTGTTCTTCAGAGCTATAGTCAATTGAAAACTTAAAACGCATTTATCTCAAAATCGAAAATTTTGAGTTATGCCGTTCTTGCAGCAAATGAGCGATATATCTAAATTTATAATCAAATTCTGTATTTAAAATTGAAATGTTTTCAAAATCTGGATAATGATCTGAATCAAAACAAAGTGAGGATAAAGCTGTATTTTTTCAATTAATATTCCTATATTTCTGATCTGTCTTATGTCCAGCTATTCTATACAAAATATGGGAACTGAATTTTCTTTCAAAACTATTTCTGCTTTAAAGTCCTTAATAACCGCATTATTTGATTTTGTAAATATATCATCATATTTATTATCAACACCCATCAAACTATTCACACCACCACTGCATTCAGTTGGTGTAGAAAAGAAACATCTCCATTTTGGAAATATAACATTTAACCAACTTCTGCCAAGCAAAGGTACAAAATCTTCATAAGTATTTAAAATAGTTAATTCCAGATTAAACATTTTGTCATCCACTACCACATCTACATTTATTTTCCCAAAGGTATTTATCGTTTTACCAGAAATCAACTTCATTTGCCTATCATATGTTATTAAATTACAATTTTTAAAATTTTCATCAAAAATATTTTTATTCACAACACTTTCGCAAGCCCCTGTATCAATTTCAAATTTCATTTCTACATTATTCACTTTTGTTCTTATTCTTTGGGCATCTGATTTACTATATGTTGTACAATTATTGAGAAATCCTAAATCAATAAAATTACCTTCCTCTCTTTTCGATTCTGCTCTTGTTATACTATTTATTTTGTTTTTCTGTCCTTGACTTAAACGACAATTTTTCTTCATATGACCATACAAACCGCATGCATAGCAAATAACGTTCTTCTTTCTTTGCTGTTGATGATTTTGATGAGATTTACCGGAATAATAACTGCGACTTTGACTGCGCTGCCTGCTTCTGCCTCTCTGCTGCTGGTTATAGCGTGACATATGAAAATAACTGTTCTGATTTTTGCAACCTGTTGATATTGCATTTACATTAAAGTCACTATGTTTCATTATTTCTAACTGTTTTCCCGTAATTTCCATGGATGATGCAATGAGGGTCGCTTTTTCGAACGTTTTCAAAACTGGTTCATTTAACAAACGAGCCTGTATTTTTTTTTAATCTATTCCATAAACGAATTGTATCAAGAGTGCCTTATCTTGAAATAAACCAAAGTCACAGTCTTGTGCCATCTGCTTTAGCTCCACAATATATTCCTGAAGTGTTTCATCATGTCGTTGATTTCGTTTAAAAAATTTAAAGCACTCAGCAATTATATTTTTCTTTGGCTGTAAATGTGCTGTTAATTTTTCTATTAAATCTTCGTATAATATGCCATCATCCGTCTCTTTCTTTGGCGCAATTATCGATGTTAAAACTTTATACAATTCAGGACCACCTAAACTGACTAAAACTGATATTTTTGCATTATTTGACAAAATTTTATTCAGCGTCATTAAGTGATTTTTAAAATAGGAATGTTACCTTTTTTAACAGGTAAAAAAAAAATTATTTCAGAGGGAGAAGATTTAGTACGAACTATTAATGGAAGAGAAGAACAAGAAATTGCTAGAAATAGACTAACTTCAATTATTGATAACAATTTAAATAAAATAATATTAACAAATAGAGATAAGTTTATATTAAACAAAGCAAGGAAAGCTGATCTTTTCTTAAAGAAAAATAATGATATACTTATTATAGATGCAGATAAAGGTAATGCTACTGTAGCGATTAATAAACATGATTATGATTCTAGGATGAATAATATTATAGGAGATCGAACGAATTATAATATAATTAATAGAGACCCTACAACCAAATTTCAAAAGATCAACAATGAAATAGTTGAGGAATTGTTCAAAAAACATATTATCAATTGTAGTGAGAAGAATAAACTTAAGACAAATATGTCGGTAGCTCCTCGTTTATATGGATTACCAAAAATACATAAGGAGAATTTTCCATTGAGACCCATATGTTCTTTTATTAACTCTCCTTCATATGAATTGTGCAGATATATAACAAATATTTTAAAAAATATTACGAAAGATTCTACTTTTAACATTAAAAATTCAATGGAATTTGTAGATAGAATCAGAGATCAGAATATATCTAATAATGAGAGTTTAATTTCTTTTGATGTGGTTTCTCTATTTCCTAGTATACCTATATCTTTTGCAATAAATACAATAAAAGAAAAATGGGATACAATCAAAGTATATACTAACATAAATAAAACTTTATTTTTACGTATGTTAAAATTTTGTATAGATGATAATAGATACTTCCAATATAATAACAAAATATATATACAACAAAAAAGTCTTCCAATGGGATCACCAGCATCACCAATTATAGCAGATATTGTAATGGAAGAATTATTACATAGAGCAATTCAAAAAGTTGATCTTAAACCCAGAATAATGACAAAATATGTAGATGATTTGTTTTGCATTATTCCTACATCTGGAATTGATGATATGTTAACAGAACTAAACAAATTTAATTCTAATATAAAGTTTACTATTGAGAAAGAGTTTGATAATAAACTTCCTTACTTAGACACACTAATTATTAGAAAAGGAAATAGATTATTAATAAATTGGTACCAGAAACCTACAGCCTCAGGCAGAATGATTAATTATTATTCTAAGCATAAAAGACATATTATTATCAATACGGCTAGGAATTTCATAGAAAGAGTTTTAAATATTGGTGATAAGGTATTTCATAAAAATAATATAAATAAAATTAAAGACATTTTAGAATATAATAATTTCCCAAAGAGTTTAATAATTAAATTAATATATCAATATAGAGATAGGACAACAAATAACAATAATAATAATAACAACAATATTAACAAAAATACAAATAATAATAATAATACTGGTAATGGTAATATAAATAATACTACACAGCAAAAGACATATAAGTCATTGACTTATATATATGGAATATCAGAAGGATTAGTAAAATCGAAAATTTACGATGCAGAGAAATATATAATAGCTCACAAGACATATAATACAATGAAAAGACTATTTAGCAAAACAAAAGATTGATAAGTGGGATAGGTCTAATGTAATTTATAAAATACCTTTCAAGGGGTATAGTCAGGAAAATTGTAATAAGATATATATTGGTATAACTAAAAATAAATTAAAGACTAGCATAACAGGTCATAAGTCAGATCAAAAATATAGACACATGAATTCACAAAAAACTGCTTTATGTTCTCATAGTTCTGAATTATATCATTTTGCAGATTTTGAAAATGTTTCAATATTAAACACAGATAACAATTATAATCGGCGCTTAATGTTAGAAATAATTCGCACACCTTTATCACAAAGAATAAATTTTAAGGCAGACACAGAAAAATTAGCACAGAACTATAGGTATTTAGTTAGTAAAATTTGAATTTTTTATAAAAAAAAAAATTTGTTTATTTATGTTAATTGGTTAAAGAATTTATTCCTATGTATGTATGTATATATTTATGTGTATGTATGTATGTGTGTATGCGTGTATACACCCTGCAGGAGATCGAACTAGTATCAAATTAGTATTGCACTAGTACAAAAATCACCAGTACTAGTTCCCAACTGTGAACTTTCCTATACCATGTTAATGCTCAAATTAACATTGAGTGTGTTTGGAAAATTACTAGTACCATTGGTACTAGATGGAAACTAGGAAGATACTAGTACTAGATGAGTACTAGTATAATTTCTTCCAGTCGGATACTAGTACAAACAGTTCTGCATTAAGAACTGGTTTATATATAAAAAATCCCTAAATTTATTGGTATTTTAACCAAATGAAATTTGTTAAGTCTTTGTCTTCACAAGAAATTTTTGGTTCATCAATTCTTAGTTTATAAGAGGAAATGGAAAGTTCCTTCAGGGCACACTCAGTCCACTAGCACCTTGTACAACTTGAATTACGTTTGGTACTCCACCATATACCAAACACTAATGAACATACAATACATATATCAGTTTTTATTATTTTAAAAAAGATCGCTGATTTTACATTACATGAACATAAATATTAACAAAAAAAAAGACACTTTTAAAAAAATTTTAAAATTATCTTTTAATTTTATTTATTTTTTGAAATGTCACTTTTTCAACACACAAGAAAACTGCGGCTTACTTGCATAAATTATCAAATAAATAAACTGATATGCAGGTGGCAAAGTCTTCTAATACTATTCTTTGTTTCAAATTTGAATTTGTTTAAAAAATTTAACAATTAAAAATAAAATAAATGAAAATGCGAATTAGCAATTCGCTTTAAAACATGATCAAAAAGTAATATGAAATTCCACAAGTCAAATCAATCTACAAATGAACTACTTGAAGTACTAGCACTTTTCTGTATATGTTCAATCACCTTTTGAACTAGTGCTTGCTTTACTAGTAATCGTACCAATAGCTTAAAGGCAATTAACGCTTATCCTCCTGCAGCGCATGTATATGTGTATATGTATATATATATATATATATATATATATATATATATATGTATGTGTATGCATGCACATATGTATATATATAAATATATCATGAAATTCTTCTGGTTTCTTGACCTCTTTTTAATTATTATTGTATTCTGATATTTTTAAGCTTAAGGTCTCTTTATTTTATTTTAATTTTTAATTTCAATATTTCGTCACTCCTTTGTGAAGAAGTCACACAAAGGAGTGACGAAATATTGAAATTTAGAGCTCTTTCATGAGTGACCAGTTTAGTGGAAAAAGCCACTCAAATATGAGCGTTTTATGACTGTTTATGATTATTTTATGAACTCATTATGAGCGTCAGCGTTCCGACAAAAGAGTCTTTAAGAGCTCATTTACAGCGCATATGGTATGATGGGTATGCATATATGTATACGTTCATGTATGTATTGATGTATACATGTATAAATATATACAAGCCTGTATATATCCCATCATACCATATGCGCTGTAAATGAGCTCTTAAAGACTCTTTTGTCGGAACGCTGACGCTCATAATGAGTTCATAAAATAATCATAAACAGTCATAAAACGCTCATATTTGAGTGGCTTTTTCCACTAAACTGGTCACTCATGAAAGAGCTCTAAATTTTATGCATAAAAGAGTATTTTATGACTCTTTTTTCAAAACGCATTTTGAGCTCTTATTCCAGTGCATAAAATAAAATTTTTGAGCCTCATTTTGCGTGCATCATAAACTTTAAATAGTATCCTGAAAATGACGAAAAACAGACAATTCAAAATGGGATTTTTTTATTCAATAAGTTAACATATTTGTATTTTCTTTTCGGAATTTGTTTGAACGAAGTTCAATTATTATTATTAATTTGCTTTCTTTTAAGCTTGCTCTTTTCATTATTTTAATTATGTATTATTTTTGTATTTATTATAAAATAACTCACAATTTTGTCTTTACGCTTCCAAAAATATTCACTAATGAATCAATTTGTGTAACTTCTTTCTTCTGCTTAGCTGGAATTTACCGTTATCTGTCAGCGTGCAGAAATTACTCATAAAAAGCACATAAAATCTATCGTTTATGAGCTCAGAAATTTACACGCAAGAAACACTCATAGAAAGTCATAAAATCGATCGTTTATGAGCTCAGAAATATGCACGCAGGAAACACTCACAGAAGCTCATAAAATCGCTCATATATGAGCTCATATATAAGAGCGCTCCGATAATGGTATGCTGGGATGCTTTTGTTTTTATGTTAATATTTTTGAAAACATAGATATATTCGAAAAAATTTTTTTTCATATTTCAAAACCAATGTATACCTAAAATTTTAATTTTCGATTGTTATTCCTGATGATGTCAACAAATTGTTGACGAAATATCGAATAAAATAGAAAAATTATAAAGATTTTTACAAAAACGACCTCGAGCTCAATCATTCTAAAATACATATATAAGAAAAGGTCAATAAAAGCAAACAACAATCATACAGAATATATTGATATAATAAAATAATGATTTTCATTGAAACCATTTTAGTATATCACACTAAGTTTGTTCTAAGTTATAAATTGAGTTCAAAAATAATATATTAGTAACTGATTTCAGTCCCAATCGATTTCTCTTTTCGGTTATGACATTACGTGCCATTGAAAAAACTCGCTCGGTCGCAGCACTACTGGCAGGGATACTTAAAACTTTTTTTGCAAGTCTCGACAATCTGGGGTATTCTGCAGTGTGATGATCCCACCATTCCAAAACATTACAGTCCACATCAATATTCACATGGCAAAAGGAATATCGATTGACTTCATCGGAAACACTTTCTTCTACAGTGAAGTTTGGGCTATTTATAAATTCTGAAAAAAAAAATATTCAAAGTGAACTGCGTTATATGTACCTGAAGTCTGGGTATGTGTTCCGCTGGTAGAATATAAACAGTCTTCACTGCACAAAGTTTGTGAAACACAAAAGCTTTTTACTAGGCTTAGTTCTCCTGCCGGTAAAGCACGATTTGTTAGAGGATATAGGAAACAAGCAGCGTGTTGATAGATGCTAATATTAAAATATTACATTTTAATTTTACAACAATTGTAGAATCGGAGCTTACAGTCGCACATACATTTTTTAGGGAGTTGATTGGCAAACAAATTAATTGTTACATAATTTACACCTTGTAATTTTCTGCTAATTTTGTCGGAATATTCAAAAAGCTCTACTAACGCTACAAGATGTCATCTGTTCTATACATTTCAAGAATCTCTTGAATAGTAATAATAGACATAGCCAACATGTGCTGCAAATTACTTTTTTTTAAATATTTCACCAATTTTTTGCAAGATTGTAACATAGGAAGCAATTCTGTAGTATCATTAAACGCTGAATTCAAGACATTATTGAACAAGTTATTAGAACAACTTATACGTGTGTAATTTTGTAGAGCTTTTACGATATTTGCGCCTCTGTCTGTGATGAATTTAATTTTCTCGATATCGGTTACTTCGGAATCATTTAAAACGCATTTCAATTTATGCAAAACTTTTTCAACTGTACACCTTTCAAAATCCATTGATTTTACACCTAACACAATATTTTTTATGCGACTCTTTCATAAAATGAAATGTAACAGACAGAAAATTTCTTTTTACATAATCAACTGCCCACAAGTCTATTTTTATTGATGCGATTTCATTAGCTACCGCTTCTTTTATTTCTTCTTTTGTCTTCTGCCTTAATTTTTATTCGATTTGATATTGTTGTTGTATTTGGTACTAGATCTAGTACATCCAGATGGCTACCATATTTTGCTCCAATATTTATTAGGGCTTGAGCCAGTTTCTTAAACCCAATGCCATTAACGATAGAAAATTGCCGACAATCTTCCTCTACCTATTGTGAGTATATATGTATCAATAAAATCTTCTTTGTCAAAACTATTTACTTTTTCTATTCAATATTGGAATTGCGTGCTACATAGAATTTGTGCCGAATTAAATTTGAGGTTTCTTTGCCGTTACATTTAAACAAGTGATTACACCTTCCGCAATGTACATATCCATCAATAATTTCTTCGTTTCCATTTTGTACGACAGAATAAATCTGCCTAATTTTATTTTTGATGTTTTTTAATTGTACGAAAAACACCACAATTAATTTTTTCTAAAATTTCTTCGCACTTCATTACTTTTTTAGTTAAGTACCCACAATAATATACATACATATAAAAACTTAGCAAAAGTGATTGTTTGCATGATATACACAGAAGTAGCAACGAATACCGAACAAATAGTGCGAATGTTTTTACGTGTATAAAAATGGACTTAGCATATTTGCATGTTTGGCTAACGATATCAAACACAACATGACACCTCAACTTTATGTGAAAAAGCTTAACATATTGGCAACTCAGTTCAATTTTGTCCGGACAAAATATAAAATTAAACCAATTCAAGCTGAGAGTTGTTCGTAAAAAATATTTTCTCTCTCTCAAGAAAAGAGACGTCAAACTACATATAAAAAAAATTTGTTCGGACAAAAATTTTGTTCGGACAACATGGGTGAATCCGCCTTTATTGCGTCGATTAAAGGCAATGCAAATGCAATGAATTTATGAATATGCAGCAAAAGCGATTATATTCAATCTGTTCTCTGGTACATATCAGCAAGATCTGTACTTAGCCTCATTGAGTCAGGCAACTTCTGGCATGACCGTACGGGACATGGCATCATTCTACAAAAGTTAGAAAGGCTGGTCCTGGGGAGACAAAATGATTATAAGACTCCCATCATGAGTTTTGACAGACCCCCTTCAGTTGGTTTCCCTGAGAGAAAAAACTGGGAGGAAAACACTGTAACTAAAAAAAAGCAATCTTGGTTTTTACGGGCGGTTCGAATATGGACACTGGCACTGGTTTGCGGGTATTTTCCGAGAATCTCGACCTATCGGTATCACTCAGGTTACCCGATCCCTCAGCAATTTTCCTTTCAGAGATTTACGACATTAACGAGGCAAACCAGAACTATGGAATCCAAGGCGCTAGATACAAAGATGATAAAATCGAAGTGTGTACTGATATGCATTTGATATCTAACTCGATTTAAAAGACATGACATTGAGATAGTTTGAGTTGCAGGGCATGAAGACATTGAGGGAAATGAGATGGTGGACGACTGTACAAGAGCAGGTTCGGCCTTGAATAAAACAGTCTTATGTAGGGATATTGATATTTCCTCAGTTGAGCTGGTAAACAGTATTAAAGAGTGGGCAGAGAGGAAGGCGACAATCAAGTGGTCAACAATTACGACCTGTAGGGTATCCAAAATTCTATGGCCCTCACTTAGCAGGGTTAGGACTAGATAGCTTCTAACTTTTGGGATGGATTCGCTGGCACTCCTGTTAGGAGTCATGACGGGGGAATGTACGATCGGGCACATGAGCTTTTCCCACGATGGTCACTCCAGGAGTTGTTTCGACGAAGAACAAGAGGAGTCAGTACTGTATATTCTCTGTGAGCGCCCGGCTTAGCAGAAGCGTATGCTTTCGTTTCTTAGGGGTCTAGACTGTCTTAGGGATGCACCACTGGCTGCCCTGGCGAGCTTTATGAGAAGTTCTGGGTGGTTCTCAGGAACAAGTTCTTCATTAGTAAGGATTGTGTAGGGTGTAGTCCTCTGGTCATCACAATGGGCCTTTTATGGCCTCCGACTGCTCTCTCTCGCTACCTTTGCGGGCAGCCCTTTAAACCTAAGCTAACCTAAACTTCGGTCCAAAAACGAATTGGGAGGTATATTCACTTTGTCATTTCATGTATAAGGCAGCGAAATATCCCCCTAAGTCCCATAAAGTATACATATTCCTGATCAGTGATGAAATCTAAGACGATCTGGCCATATCCGCCCGTTGGTCTGTGTAAATCACGATTCAATTCAAACGAATAGAGAAAAATCCTTGAAATTTGGTACAGATAAATTTTGAAGGATTGCACAGGTTAATTTGCTAAATGGACTAAAGCGGGCCAGAGGGAAAAAGTTCCCGTAAGAATAACTAAACCAACCTCTAAAACCCAACATAATTTTTAAAGTTTTTTTGTAATTTTGTTAAGAAAATTATAAATTTTCAAGGTTTTACTTCTCTACCAACCTTTGCACCCTAAATGGCCCTATCAAAAAAATAGTTTTTCTACACTTAATTACCCTAAAAATTTACTTCTTAAGTTTTACGTGAGATGTCTCCTCCACGCCCTTCCCGCTGACTCTATCTAAATAAAGCATTGAAAATTCTTAAAGCAATTCTGACCTAGCAATTTATTTACTAAATATTTGAATGGTATTTAAGATTCGAATGGTATATAACGGCCTTACCTGTTTTCATTAAAATTACATAACATACAGTGTTGATAAAAATATTATACTATTAAGGCTGAATGTTTATTCTTGATTTATTCCAACTCAAATTTTATCTCTCTCAAAATTAAATGTTACAGTTAAATTTCTTAATGTCTTCTCTTAAACATCAAGGGGTGATAGATATGGGACATTCAAGATATTAATATAAATAACTATGTATAATCAGTAGCGAGAGTAAAGTAAGTTTTGATTTAATTTGCCTTTTGTTTAAAAACTATAATAAAATGTTTTATGATATCTAAAATAACTGAATAAATATTTGTTAACAAATATATCAAGACCTAAAATAATTTATTTAAATATTAGTGGTTTAATAATGAATTATGTTTAATTAATTCTTAGAAATCCTAAGAAGCTTTCCAGACTATTCCTGAGAGGGTGTGTAAGTATGTGAAACGCTTACAACTTTTGAACGGTTGAACCGAATCGAACGAACTTTTAAAGTGATTTGTCGATCGATTCCAAAAACTAAGCCAAAAATCCCCTCGATTTTTTTATGGGTATCGAAGAACAAAATCAATTGCCGTGGGAACCGATCCATTGAAAAACAGTTTCAAAATTAAAATAACAGCATTTTTAGTGGGTAAAATTAGCGGAAAGTTGCAGGGATTACCTTTAGGGTCAACCCGTTCTACATATTTTATTTTAGGTTTATTCGAAAATAATTTGTCTTAATTCTTGCAATTTCTACTGCTGTGAAATAAACTGTTGACATTTATTGTTGTCTACTGTTAACTTCAATGTGATCAATCTCACATGGATTTCATAATTTTTTTATTTTAAAACTGTCTATCAATGAAATTTTGATTCATTACTTTATAAGCGCCGCTTTAACTTGTTATCTCTTCGTAAAGTTATTTAGTTCTCATTAATTAATCCATATCGATAGAAATTTCTATACAATTTAAATGGAAGCGAAATGTTTTTTCTTAGTTAACTTTTATACCCTTTACAAAAAAGATGACGAATGAGCGATGTCCGTTTGTCTGTCAGTCTGTACGCGAAATCGATTTTCCCAAGCCCCCAGAAGAGCTAGAGATTTCACTCTTGGAAATGAACATAAATAGAGTGGTATATGAAATTCAAAAAATCCAAAATACGGAGCTGGGAAGCTTAAACCTATTTGTGGACACAAAATTAGCTAGCAAAAATAATTATTTTTTGTTTTTTTTTGTTAATTAAACATATTTGATACTTTGGAAAGAATTAAATTTGTATTAAAAGTAAAAAAAAAAATATTAAATTTTGATTCAAGGGGTGGGCAACTGACTTTTTTTGGCACATAACAGCTTTGTTTTTGCTTATTATAACTATTTTATAATTTATGAACAGCACATTGGTATAAAAAATTAAAAAAAGTCAAAATGTCGATTTCTAGCTTGAACAATTCAAATATTTTTTTTTTTTAAGTGATACTATTTTATACTTCATTAGGAATTGAATTGCTTTTAAAAACAAAAAATAAAATAAAAATTTGAACCCAGGCTTGGGAAACGGATATATGTTTCGGTACTTAAAAATGAGCGAAAAAGTCATTAATAAACAATCAAAAATTCGTTGCCAAGGTTGGAAAATCGAAATATTTTTGATACATAAGAGTAGCCACATAAATCCATAATTTTGGTTTCTTTAGTGAATTATACCTATTTTATGCTTCAGGAAGGATTAAATTGGTATTAAAAACAGACAAAAAATTAAAAATTCGATGCCAGGTTTGGAAAATCTAAAGTTTTTGGTACATAAGAATAGCCATGTAACTTTCAAATGTTGGTTTTCGTAGTGATTTATACCTATTTTATACTTAAGAAAGAATTATATTAGTATTAAAAACAACAAGTAAAAATTCTATATTCGGCTGTGCCGAATCTTAAATACCCTTCACAGATGTCATTCTTTTCGTTTAAATTTTTCGGCTGGGAATCTAAATGTTTGGCTTTTCTTATTTCTAATACCTCTGAACGTCTTTCAAAAATATTATATATGTTTAAATTACAAACGAAAAGATAAAAATCCGTTTCGTGTACCCCAAAAAGTTCTAATTGTCCAACCGAAGAATCGTCTTTTAGATTTTTATTTATTTACAATTTATTTCTTCCTCATATATAAAGAAGGTATTATTCATCATAAACACTAAAAATAACAAATAATATGGTTACTTTTATGAATCAGAAAATGCCAATATTCCAACCCTGAAATTGGATTTTTAATTTTTTTGGTTTTCAATACCAATTTAACTCTTCCCGAAGTATAAAAAGGATTTCATCCAAAAAAACCAAAATTAGGAACTATATAGCTAATTTTATGTACTAAAAATTTTCGATTTTCCAACCCTGGAACCGATTTTTTAATTTAAAAATTTTTAATACCAATTTAATTTTAAGCGAAGTATAAAATATGTTTAATTCACTGAAAATAAAACAAAATTGGGAATTTATGTGGGTACTTTTATGCACCAAATATATTTCGATTTTCCACATCTGGAAGCGAATTTTTATTTTTTTACCAATGCAATTCTTAGTGAGGTGTAACATAGGTTTACTTGACAAAAGATATTTAAATTTTTAACCTTGTTGGTCACATGAATACCATAAAATATTTCTTAAGATATTATAATATAATAATATAATATAATATAATATAATATAATATAATATAATATAATATAATATAATATAATATAATATAATATAATATAATATAATATAATATAATATAATATAATATAATATAATATAATATAATATAATATAATACAATATAATATAATATAATATAATATAATATAATATAATATAATATAATATAATATAATATAATATAATATAATATAACATAATATAATATAATATAATATAATATAATATAATATAATATAATATAATATAACATAATATAATATAATATAATATAATATAATATAATATAATATAATATAATATAATATAATATAATATAATATAATATAATATAAATGTTCCTTTTCACAGAAAACAATTTTCCTGAAGAAGAGTACCGATGGTAACTCGAAATATTGAAAATAAAAATAAAAATATTTTATAATAAAATTTAATAAAACACAGAAGAGTTTTATTTAAATTTGGTTTGACCTCGAGCCTGATGAAAATATAAAAATTAATTTATAATCTGACAAGGTCGAAAAATATCTTATATATATATATATATATATAGATATATACATAATATAATATAATATAATATAATATAATATAATATAATATAATATAATATAATATAATATAATATAATATAATATAATATAATATAATATAATATAATATAATATAATATAATATAATATAATATAATATAATATAATATAATATAATATAATATAATATAATATAATATAATATAATATAATATAATATAATATAATATAATATAATATAATATAATATAATATAATATAATATAATATAATATAATATAATATAATATAATATAATATAATATAATATAATATAATATAATATAATATAATATAATATAATATAATATAATATAATATAATATAATATAATATAATATAATATAATATAATATAATAATATTTTTTAAGACTTTAATAGCAATTTTGTTCTTCCCGAATTATAGAACAGTTTTCCGAATTATAAAACAGTTTTAATTAGCAAAAAAAAACAACGTCAATTGCCTTTTTGGTTACTTTTATGCAGACAAAATATTTCAATTTCCCAACCTTGGAAACGAAATTTTAATATCTTTTTACCAATGCAACTCTTAATGAGGCATGAATAGTTTTATTTAAGAAAAACTTAATATTTGTAACCATTTTGGTCACTTTCATGTACTAGAAAATATTGCTGTTATCCACCTCTGGAATTTAAATTTTGATTTTTTTTTAAATTTTTGATACCAATTTTGTTTTTACTGAACTAAAAAATAGTTTTGATTAGTAAAAAACCGACGTTAGTTGCCTTTTTGGTTACATTTATGTATAAAAACATATTTAAATTTCCCAGCCCTGGAAGCGAAATTTTAACTTTTTTTTACCAATCCTAGTCTTCATTAGGTATTTAAGAAAAACTTAAAATTTGCAACCATTTTGGTCACTTACATGTACTACAATATATTGCATGTACCAAAAAACTTTAAACTTCCCAACCCTGGAAGTGAAACTTAAATTTTTTTTTATCAATGCAACTCTTCATGAGGTATAAAGTAGTATTATTTAAGAAAAATTTAAAATTTTCAACCATTTTGGTCACCTTCATGAACTATAATATATTGTACTTGTCCAACCCTGGATTCGAAATTTTAATTTTTTTTTGGACATTTTTGATACCAATTTTGTTCTTCCTAAAATATAAAATAGCTTTAGCAAAAAAAACAACGTCAATTGACTTTTTGGTTACTTTTATGTATAAAAAAAAATTTCACTTTCCCAGCCCTGGAAGCGAAATTTAAATTTTTAAAATTTCTTATCAGTGCAACGCTTCATGAGGTATAAAGTAATTTTTTTAAGAAGAATTTAAAATTTTTAAATATTTTGGTCAATTTCATGTACTATTAAATACTGCACTTGTCCATCCCTGGGTTCGAAATTTGACTTGTTATTTTTGAATCCTTGATACCAATTTTGTTCTTTCTAAATTATAAGACGGTTTTAGTTAACAAAAAAAACAAGAACAACAACATCAGTTGCCTGTTTGATTACTTTCACGATAAAAAATATGCAAATTCCCACCCCTGGAAGCAAAATTAGAATTAAAAAAAATTTTTTTTTCTTGGACCAGCACTCAGGGGATGACCCCTACATCTGCGATGCATTGTGCCAGAACTAGGAAAGTTGGTTATGGGAAGGAGGATAGAGGGAGTAGTGTTTGTGGACGTTCGATTTGAACCTCCCCAAGTTAAAACTGACAGGAAAGACCTCTGCTGGAAGTTTGTTCCACATACGAACCGTTCGGCCAAAGAACGAATTCTCTCTGTAATGCGTGGTGCGATTCACTGACAACTCAACCACAAAAGGATGTGCCCTATGTGAAGAGCGGGTAGCTCGCAGAAATAAACGGTTATCCGGCACAAGCTCCCTTATTTCACCAGAACACATTCCGTTGTAGTATCGGTAGAACAGTGAAACACACCCCACGTTGCGTCGATGCTCCAGTGAGTCAATAGAGTTGGCTACCCTACTGTCACCGATGAGCTTCTTCGCTCTCTCTTGTACGCGGTCGAGCAACTTCAAAACAGACTTTGAAGCACCGGCCCATACATGAGAGTTGTATTCCATCTTTGGTCGGATGTAGGTGGTATATATATTGAGGAGATCAGTTGGGGTGAAGTATGTCTTACACCGTCTTAAAAAGCAGAGACACTTGAAAGCTTCTTTTGAAATATGAAAAATGTGATCTGTCCATCGAACGTCACACTGTATTTTCATACCAAGAACATCAAGAGCTTCTGATTCCCCAATACCTATACCATCCATAAACACGGATGGCGCAGAGCCTTCGACCAGCCGCTTATGCGTAAGCACGCAGCACTGCGTCTTATGAGGGTTAAAGTTAACCCTGTTCGCGAGGCCCCATTCGGAGATTGACACGAGATCACTTGTGAGTGACTCGTTCATCCTTTGTCTCCTGGCGTCAATCTCCTCCAGGCTTGGCCGGCTGGTGAAAGAGAAAGAATGGATAATGCTGCTATCATCCGCGAAAGAGTAGACAGGGTTTGAAGTTTGACATAGAAGGTCATTTATAAAGATGAGGAAGAGAGTAGGAGATAGAACAGAGCCTTGCGGCACCCCTGAATTTACCTTGAACTCGTTTGATGAGACCCCGTCTATAACAACTCGTATAGTGCGGTCTCTGAGGAAGCTCGCTATGAAGCGAGAGAAATCATCACCGACACCAAAAGCAGTCAGTTTTGACAGAAGTGCATCATGCCACACTCTATCAAATGCTTTTGAGATATCTAGAGCCACCACCTTACTCTCGCTGAAATGGTGAATCGAATTGCACCATTTTTCTGTTAACAGAGCGAGCAGGTCTCTGCGAAAACCATACTGCCGGTCGTTAAGTAAGGTGTTGGTCTCCAGATACCTTACCAGGTGGAAGTTGGTCATACTTTCCATGACCTTTTAAATTGCAGAACAGACTGCAATTGGGCGGTAATTTTCGGGGTATTGCGCCTCTCCCTTCTTAGGGATCGGCGTTACATTGGCTAACTTCTAACACATCGGAAATTTACCGGCATGGTACGATGCACTAACCAATGGACGCGCTAGCGTAGAAAAACACTGCTTCAAGACCAGTGTTGGAATGCCATCCGGCCCAGGAGACTTGTTTATGTTGAGATTCGCTAAAACCTTTTTAACTGCACGTGGTCGAAAGAATATTCTTGGCATAGTAACTGATACTCTTTCCACCACGGGCAATTGCTGATTGTTACCTGGCAAGCAAGAATTACCTGCAAACATCTCAGCCAAAAGGTTAGCTTTATCAACAGGTTCAGTGAATATTTGATCATCCCTTAAAAGAGTTGGAATTGATGAACTAGCTTTATCCTTTACTCTTTTAACGAATGACCAGAAGCTTTTACTACCTCTCGTGGCGGTAAGAACTTTAGCACGAAGGCGCTGCTCGTATAAAGCTTTTTCACGCCTTAGCACTCTGGCACACGAAGACCTCGCTTGGTTGCGCAGCGCATCAGTATTTGCGTTTTTGTTATTCCGCCAAGTACTGAATGCTTCCTCTCTGGATCTGATTGCCTCTTTGGAAGATTGGTTAAACCAAGATTTTTGTCTCGGCTTAACCGAAATTTTTTTGGATGGGATGAAGTATTTCATTCCCAGCAAAATTATATTTCCAACCATTTCCGCCATTAAATCGATATTTTTATCTAAGAAACATAGTTTCCAATTGAAAGTACGATAGAATTCGTTGAGCTCTGCCCAACGAGCTTTTCCGTATACGTATTTTAAACGTTTCGTGGCTGAGGGTGAAACGTTTCGAAGTGCCGAGAACGAAAAGGAAGCGGAGAATGATCCGAATTACCGAGAGGTGCACTGACGTTCACTTTATACTTTTGAGGGTGTGAAGTTAGGAACAAATCAAACGTATTTAGTTGGTGCCCTTCAACACACGGTATATGTGTTGGTTCATTCACTAGTTGCGCTAGGTGATTATGCGCGGCGAATAACTTAACATATTGGCCCTCTGAAGTTGTGTGGCTCGAATGGCGCAGCCACGATGAGTTGTGGACATTGAAATCACCAGCAATAACAATTTCACTGTCCGGACAACTTTCGAGGATTTTTGCTATAGAATCGGAAAGGGAATCGAAGCCCGATAAAGTTTGTTCCCTTCCCGCGTTTGGACTTCTATAAAGGAATCCGAAATGCAAACTATGTGCCCTGATCTTGAATTTAGCCCAAAGGCAGCTAAATTCTGGATCATACAAGCCTAGTGATTGCTGGCTTTGGTACACAACATCATTGCGTATATATAATGCAAGACCCCGATGAAAGTTAAAAAGGGACAGAAGTTGATACCCAGGCACATAAAAATCCTGTGGGTCAGCATCCTCAGATACCTGGGTTTCACTTAAGGCTAAAACATCCGGCCGATAGAGACAAACGTGAGCATAAACTGAGAAGAAGTTCGCTCTCAAGCCTCGTATGTTGCACAAGTCAATTCTGAATCTACCTGTCATGAAATAAGTCAGGGGAAATCCAAATAGTCGTCTATTTTGTTAATATTGATACCAACGATGGTGATTACTGCTTTTCAGTGCATACCAGGTGGTCAGTGCTATACCTTCACCACCAGGCAGCCAAACAGCAACCTCCAAGCCGGAATCAACAATACAAAATTATTATTGTTAGATAGGGGAGGGGGAGAGGCACAATCGCAGAAGTGGACATAAAAGCCCTGAGCTGGTCACTTTTTTCCACGGTGCCATCACTGTTACAGATGACCGTCACTGATTAACACAAAAAAACTGCCTTTTATTTTCCTTCAATTTATTGCTATTGTGTTTTTGTTTTTTTATTTGTTATTAAATTGTATCAATTTTTTGTTTTCTTGTTTTAAATTTTAATTCTATTTTTTTGATTTGGTATTGTTGGAATGTATGTTGTTTTTCTTTGTAAAATTGTTTTATTTTATTAATGTGCATGTAGTTTTATGTTGATATTGTTGTTTTTGGTTTCAATTAAACACAAATAATCTTGGTAAATATAAATAACAAAACAGTAGACGTGTGGACTACAAAAAGAAAACGCGTGCGGACGGGACGAAGCACAAACACTCACTCCATTTTTGGCCAATGCAAATCTTCAAGACGTATAAAGATGTTTTGTTATAGAAAAACTTAAATTTTTTACAATTTTAGTTACTACATGTACTACAATATACGGAATAGGCCGAAAAAAATTGTTGTTTTCCATCCCTGGAAAATTTTTATTTTTATTTTTTTAGTTTTTAATAAACCATTGAGGCTTCCTAAAGCACGAAATAGGCTTAATTTACAAACAGTAAAAAAAATAATTGATTTTTGGTATAAATTTTGCGTCGAGAGATAGGTATAAGCTTCCCAGCTCTGGAACCATACTTCGGATCATTCTGAATTTCAATAGCACTCTATTTAAGTTCATTTCCAATCCAACGGTCCAAGAACGAAATCTCTAGCTCCTCCGGGGGCTTGGGAAAACCTACAGACGGACGGACATCGCTCAATCGTCATCGCTATCCATAAGGATCCAGAATATATATACTTTATGGGGTCCCATGTGCATATCGAAGGAATTACACGCGGAATGACAAACCTGTATATACCTTTTCACTTTTTTGTGAAGGCTATAAAAATATCAAAAAATCGATTGCTGTGTTGAAAAATCAAAATATTTTGATACATAAAAGTAACCATGTAACTTCTTAATATTGGTTTTTATAGACAATTATGCCCATTTTATACTTCAGGAAGAATTACATTGGTATCAAAAACAAAAAAAACAAAAATTTTATTCCATGATGAGACAATGGAAATCGGGAGTAGCCATATAAGTTCGTAATTTTGTTTTTTTAGTGAATGAAATCTATTTTATATTTCAGGAAGAGTTAAATTGGTATTAAAAACAAAAAAACAAAATAATTAAATTCTATGCTAAGGTTGGAAAATCTAAACTTTTTGGTACATACAAGTAACAATGTAACCTCCTAATTTTGGTTTTTATAGTGAATTACGCCTATTTTATACTTAAAAAAAATAAAGTTGGTATTAAAAACAAATAACTTAAAAATTCGATTCTAGGGTTGGAAAATTTATATATTTTTAGTACAAAAAAAAGAAGTAAATAGGTTGCTATTTTTGGTTTTGTGGTAAACTAAACCTATCTCATACTTTGGGAAGAATTGAATTGGTAAGAAAACCCTGATTCCAGGGTTGAAGACTCTGAATTTTTTTGATACATAAAAGTAACCATATAACTTCTTACTTTTGGTTTATATGGTGAATTATACCTACTTTATACTTAAGGAACAAATAAATTGGTATTGAAAACAATTTTCTGACGATCAATTTTTTTTTTGCTGCATAAAACTTGTAAGTTCATTAGTATTAGAAATCAGAAAAGCCGAAAATATAACTTCAGAGTTGAACAATTTTAAATTTTCTTAAAAATTAAAGTACATAAATTCAGAAACACGATAACTAAACAATAATTTATCTATTTTCATAAATTTTTTTATTTGTAGCCTTAAATTTAAAATTATTCAATAATATGCACATTTTCTTCACTTCAAAAAAAAAATTTTGTTATTAACATTGCATTTTTGACAGTTTGGTAAAGTTGTTGTGGCAAATTGGAATGAGGTTACCAGGCATTAATTCGCCTTGTTATTATTATCTTAAATAAGTTCATACATATTATAATGAGTTTGCTATATTTATTCCGCATATTCATAGCAAAATAAAATGTATTTAAAATCTATTTTAGGAGAATTTTATACAAAAAATTTCGAATAAAATACATTTCAAACGTATTTTAATCAAATATTATGAATATAGAGTATCGAATGGTGAAACGATCTCATTTCATTTAAATAAAAGAAATATACTAAGTCCTTAAGTTCAGCAATAATAATTCATTCGTAACGTGCAATCGCTTTAAGTGCTGTTGAGCTTTGGTTAAAAAATCTGTTCCCAGCTCAAAAAGTTGTAAGAAGGAAATTTACACTTAATTTTATGTTAAAATTACTTCACTTTTATTAAAGTTGTTTTTATTTAAAAAAAATAACTAAATATTAACTGCCGAACTATTCCCAATATTCCATCGTCATCGAGTCATCGGCTACTGATATCTAAATCTTTTTGTTATTTATGTTCAAGTAATTGTATTTTAGTTAACAATTTACAATGAACGTGTAACCAAGTGCACGTGCCCTCTCAATGTTTTTAAATTATGTATGAATTTCTATTTTATTAGCGAACTTTATTTATGTAAATTGTATTTCAGATGTTAATTTTTTTCAACAGGCTATAAGTTCAAATCTGCGAAACTGCAAATTATATATTTTTATTTAATAAATGAATTTGTTTAAATTCTTTTTATTTTGAATAATAATAAGAATATTTTTAATAGTTATTAAACCAGCAGAACGGATCAGTAGTGATTTCGAGGCCGCTACGCCATCTCATCAACGTTCTTTGTTCAATTTTTCAACTGCACTAGACGAAAGAATATCTCGATCGTACGATTTGTTTGAAAAATAAGAACAAAACTAGTTTTTGCTTTAAACACTAATTCTAGAAACGAAACTATCTTTCGATATATTGGGCGTGGCAGTGAAAATATTCCTTTATCTTACTTTGTTTTTCTTGGCTCTCCTGATGTATTAAGATCTTGGTACTGTTCTTACCGGCGATCCTTCATTTGGAGATGCAATTTACAAAATGTGTCTTGTTGCCGTGCATTTGTAAAAGAAAACTAATAAGTTTTCTTTATTGGAATAAAGAAATTTTCCTACTTCCCCTCAATTTGAAGTTATAAAATTAAAGAGCTTATGAAAACATTACGATAGTTGGTCAAACTGCTTTCAAAAACCCGTTTGTGTGTTAACAATTGCCAGATATATTTAAAACTGACATCAAGATGCTAACAGAGAAAAAAACTACAGTAAAGTACAACTAGACATATAAATAAACGAGACATCAAACAGAAATGCAACGTAATAAATACCAGTTATTATTCAAATAAATATTTGCTAAATATAGCGACTACATGTGAAAGAGGTGTAAATTCGATACTTTTCTTTGAAATCAATATCTCGTTTTATTCAAAGAACCCTGCATAGTTGTTGGATTTTATTTTTAGTTTACCACCGTTTCAGTTTAATAAAAGTGTGTGCGTGGATGTTTTTGTTACTGAATTTCTCCTTTCTTTTTTTCAACATTTTATACCAAAGCAAGCTCGTATTATTTACTACCTTGCACTTGTGCTTGACTACAGCTGCTGCTTTTGGCACACATACTTAAAGTAATTGGGCAATATGTTAGAGAACAAACAAAAACAACAAGATTTAACTTCACAATTGTAATTTACAACAATGTTTTATCCAAAATATGAGCACGAAATTAAATCTTTACGAATGAAGCTAAGTTTTATGAAAGAAGTTAAGGTTATGGCTACGAAATGATTCATGTTTCTTCAAAATATACCACTATCTTCTTTATAGCAATTTGGCATGGCATCGCAAAATGTATATAATTTTAATTACATATTATTATACCCTTCACAAAAAAGTGAAAGGGGCTATATAGGTTTGTCATTCCGTGTGTGATTTCTTCGATATCAATATAGGACCCCATAAAGTATATATATTCTGGATCCTTATGAATAGCGATGACGATTGAGGGATGTCCCTCTGTCCGTCTGTCTGTACGTGAAATCGGGTTTCCTAAGCCCCTAGAGACCGTCTTGGACCGTTGGATTGTAAATGAACTTAAATAAAGTGGTATTGAAATTCAGATAGATCCGAAGTACGGTTTCAGAGCTGAGAAGCTTACATCTATTTCTCGACGCAAAATTTATACCAAAAATCAATTATTTTTTTAATGTTTGTAAATTAAACCTTCGTATTTGGGAAGCCTCAATGGTCCATTAAAAACTAAAAAAATTATTTTTTTTTGACAGAGATGGGAAATTAAACATTTCTTTTCGGCCCATTCCGGTACATGTAGTAACTAAAATTTATAACAATTTTAAGTTTTTCTTTAACAAAACCTCTTTATACGTCATGAAGATTGGCACTGGCCAAAAAAAATTTTTAAATTAAAATTTTGCTTCCAGGGGGTGGGAAATTGATTTTTTTATACGTTAAAGTAATCAAACAGGCAACTGATGTTGCCTGATACAAAATTGGTATCGAAAATTAAAAAAAATCAAAATTTCGAATTCAGGGTTGGACAAATAGAATATTTTATAGTACATGAAAGTGACCAAAATGGTAAAAAAATTTAAATTTTTCTTAAATAAAACTACTTTATACCTCAAGGAGCATTGCACTGATAAAAAAAATTTAAATTTCGTTTCCAGGGCTGTGAAAATGTTTTTTTGGTACATGCAATATTTTGTAGTACAATGTAATAACCAAAATGGTGTCAAAATTTGAGTTTTTCTTAAACAAAACTACTTTGAACCTCATGAAGATTTGCATTGATAAAATTATTTAAAAAAATTAAAACTTCGCTTTCAGGTTTGGGAAATTAAAATTTTTTTTATACTATGTATGAATTTTTATTAGTCGAACTTTCTTATGTAAACTGTAAATTTTTTCAACGGGCTTAAGTTCGAATCTGCATGACTGCAAATGATTTTTTATTATTTTTATAAATAAATGAATTTGTTCAAATTCTATTTATTATTTTATATTAAGATTGGAATATTAAGAATATTTTCAATAATCATCAAACCAGCAGAATGGATCTCTACTGATTTCGAGGCCGCTACGCCATCTCATCAGCGTTCTTTGTTAAATTTTTTTCACTTTTTCAAGTGGTGCTAATTAGTAGGAATATCAACTATTTAACCAATGTTATTAACGAAAATTGAATATGAGAAGTTCCCACATTCATATTTTTAAGCTATTACCTCTTTGGTTAGTACGAAATTCCCCAACCCTGACGATTAATATTCCCAATATTCCATGTATCTCTTTCGCTTTTTCCAGAGCCATCGGCTGCTGATTGCTAAAGCTTCTTTGTTATTTATGTTGAAGTAATTGAATTTAGTTGTCAATTTACAATGAACAAGTGCGCGTGCCCCCGCAATGTTTTAAATTATGTATGAATTTTTATTAGTCGAACTTTCTTATGTATAAATGTATTATATACAAAATAAATTTTCAATTTCCCACCCCTGGAAGCGAAATTATAATTTAAAAATTTTTTTTTTTTTGCCAATGCAAATCTTCATGACGTATAAAGAGGTTTTGTAAAAGAAAAACTTCAAATCTTTAACAATTTTAGTTACTACATGTACTACAAAATACGGAATGGGCCGAAAAAAATTTTTAATTTCCCATCCCTGGAAAAAAACTTTTATTTTTTTAGTTTTTAATAGACCGTTGAGGCTTCCCAAAGCAAGAAATAGGTTTAATTTACAAACATTAAAAAAAAATCCGTCTATCCCTCTGTCCGTCTGTCTGTACCGGTTTCCCAAGCCCCCAGAAGAGCTAAAGACTTCGTTTTTGGACCGTTGGATTAGAAATGAACTTAGAGTGGTATTGAAATTCAGAAAAATCCGAAGTACGGTTCCAGAGCTGGGAAGCTTACACCTATTTCTCGATGCAAAATTTATACCAAAAATCAATTATTTTTTTTAATGTTTGTAAATTAAACCTATTTCGTGGTTTGGGAAGCCTCAATGGTCTATTAAGAACTAAAAAAATAAAATTTTTTCTCCAGGGATGGGTAATTAAACATTTTTTTTCGGCCCATTCCGTATTTTGTAGTACATGTAGTAACTAAAATTGTTGACAATTTTAAGCTTTTCTTTAACAAAATCTCTTTATACGTCATGAAGATTTGCAATAGTAAAAAAAAAAATTTAATTAAAATTTTGCTTCCAGGGGTGGGAAATTGATTTTTTTTTATACGTGAAAATAATCAAATAAGCAACTGATGTTGTTTTTTTTTTGCTAACTAAAACTGTCTTATATAATAAGAAGAGCAAAATTGGTATCAAAAATTTAAAAAAAATCAAAATTTCGAATCCAGGGTTGGCCAAGTGCACTATTTTGTAGTACATGAAAGTGACCAAAATGGTAAAAAAATTTAAATGTTTCCTTAATAAAACTACTTTACACCTCATGAAGATTTGGATTGATAAAAATATTTAAAAAATGTATGAATTTTTATTAGTCGAACTTTCTTATGTAAATTGTTAATTTTTTCAACAGACTTAAGTTCATTGTAAATTGACAACTAAATTCAATTACTTGAACATAAATAACAAAGAAGCTTTAGCAATCAGCAGCCGATGGCTCTGGAAAAAGCGAAAGAGATACATGGAATATTGGGAATATTAATCGTCAGGGTTGGGGAATTTCGTACTAACCAAAAAGGGAATAACTTCAAAATATGAATGTGGGAACTTCTCATATTCAATTTTCGTTAATAACATTGGTTAAATAGTTGATATTCCTACTAACTAGCACCACTTGCAAAAGTGGTCTCGAAAACAGTATTGATTCGTTCTGCTGGTTTGATGATTATTGAAAATATTCTTAATATTCCAAACTTAATATAAAAAATAATAAATAGAATTTGAACAAATTCATTTATTAATAAACATAATAAAAAATCATTTGCAGTCATGCAGATTCGAACTTAAGCCTGTTGAAAAAATTAACAATATTTAAAAAAATTTAAGTTTCGCTTTCGGGGTTGGGAAATTAAAATTTTTTAATGCATTAAAGTAACCAAAAAGGCAATTGACGTTGTTTTTTTTTGCTAACTAAAACTATTTTATATATTAGGAAGAACAAATTTGGTATCAAAGATTTAAAAAAAATCAAAATTTCGAATCCAGGGTTGGACAAGTGCAATATTTTATGGTTCATGAAGGTGACCAAAATAGTTCAATATTGTAAATTTTTCTTAAATAACACTACTTTATACCTCATGAAGAGTTGCCTTGGTAAAAAACAAAAAAAAAAATTAAAATGTCACTTCCAGGGCTGTGAAGTTTAAAGTTTTTTTTGGTACATGCAATATGTTGTAGTACATGAAAAAGATCAAAATGGTTGCAAATTTTAAGTTTTTCTGAAATAAAACTACTTTATACCTAATTAAGACTAGGATTGGTCAAAAAATAAAATTTCGCTTCCAGGGCTGGGAAATTTAAATATGTTTTATACATAAAAGTAACCAAAAAGCAACTAACGTCGGTTTTTTACTAATTAAAACTATTTTTTAGATCAGGAAAAACAAAATTGGTATCAAAAATTAAAAAAAAAAATCAAAATTTAGATTCCAGAGTTGGATAACTGCAATATTTTCTGGTACGTGAAAGTGACCAAAATGGTTACAAATATTAAGTTTTTCTTAAATAAAACTATTTCATGCCGCATTAAGAGTTGCATTGGTAAACAAAAAACAAAAAAAATTAAATTGAATTATCAACCTGATGTTAACATGTTATAGTTATAATAGCCGTGTTACCGTTTGATTATTTTTCCTTCATGTCCCATTTTTCTGAATTTTTTGTTCCATCATTCCTAAGTCAAACTTTATTATAATAATAACATGTTAACATCAGGTTGATATAGTTCTCGGATTCTTTTTCACAATAAAATTTGTGTAAATAGGAACTGTTATCAAATTCAACTAAGCCATCTAATAAGTGGTGACAAACACAATACAGATGGGCACCAGAGTACTTCAAAATCACGATTTTTCTTGATTTTGTTCAGCACGCAAATTTTTGTTCATTGTAAAGATTAAAGAAAAATTCAATGATGATTAAAAATCATTTCATTCTGATGTATACATCAAATTCTGATTATGAGTAAAATTAACAAAAGCATTTTATGAGCAAGATCGCACAGGCAAGAGAAGGGCTTGCAGTAAATTCATCGTGTCCAAACGCTCTTATTCTCTTTAATTCACACAACATGTTTTAACCGACCGTATGTGTGACTTGAGCAATATGATATACGAACAATGCAAACAACATAACCAATTCAACACTGATACATGAGTGGAGGTACAGGTTTAGTATTTATTTGAATTTGTTCAACAAAAACAAAGTTAAAGGGAATACACATGGGCAAATGCACGGTGGTTTATGGGACTTTTTTCTTTACAAAATTGAAACAAATGAGAATGTGTGCACAAGTTTGATCTTTTGTTTGTTTTTTATTGTTAAACATGTGTCCGATTAAGAGAACAAATTTAGTTGAATTATATACGCCGAAATACACATGCAAATATGACAACAGGGAAAAAAATTTTTTAAGTCAAATTTCCAAGAAAGTTTACACCTTGTCGCCTCGGCGTAAGGGAAAAAATATAATACGGTCCATATTAAGTGAAATAATTATGGAAAACGAATAAGTACTGGAGGGCTACTTATGCTGCAGAAAATTTGTGCTTCTCAATTTTAGCTTAATAAGAAATACAAATTAAATAACACAAAAAACACCACTGTAAAGGAGAACAAATAAAAATAAACAAAAATAATAATAAATATTATTTGCAATATCGAACTGCAAATAAAAATAATATTTTCTTAAAAAAATTTCCTATTTTATCATAAACAACGCGAATGGACATCATAAACCACTGTAAAATAAAATAAAAAAACAAGCGTGCCTTTGTTGATAGGAATGAACAAATTCATACACAATGATTTCTTGCTTTTTGTACTTTAATGTTGATCAAATTTTTGAGCGTTGAGCGGAATAGACAAGTACACAAGTTGACAAGTTTGATTCGACCTATGATGAAAATAAGCAAGTGTTCAACTTGCATGTGGTTCGATTGCCTTATAATGAACAACGCATATAAAAGCTTGAGCAAGTTTGATTAATGTTTTTATTCCTAGCTTAAAAAAGATTATTGTTGTGAGTAAGCCGATGTGTTTATCATCAGAACCAGCAAAGAGGCATATGTTCGGTTGATTTAAAATCAACAACAAAAGAGAGTGTGCGGGCAAGTTTGATCATTTGCAAATAAAAGACAAGTTTTTTGTGCCTTTGTTATTGTTGAACGGTTTTTTAATCAACAAGTGAAGTTCTCTGATGGGCACTGATGATGAAAGGGTTGCGTCTTTCGAAAACAGCTGTTCTGCTCTGCTGTGTAAGTTGAATAACAAAAACAGATGTTGAATTGCCTTTGTACCTTGGAATATTTATCGCGTCTTTCTGAGATTTAAATTAAAATTTCGAACTATTAGCCTATAGAATATTAATTAATTCAATTTAATAAAAAAAATTAAATTTCGTTTCCAGGGTTGGGAAATTGAAATATTTTTTCTACATAAAAGTAGCCAAAAAGGCAATTGACGTTGTTGACTTTGCTAATTAAAACTGTTTTATAATTCAGAAAGAACTAAATTGGTATTCAAATCTTAAAAATTCAAAATTTCGACTCCAGGGTTGGAAAAATGAAATATTTTATGGTACATGAAAGTGACCAAAAATTTTAAAAATTTACATATTTTTTGTCAAGTAAAACTATGTTACACCTCACTAAGAGTTACATTGGTAAGAAAATAAAAATACGCTTCCAGAGTTGGAAAATCGAAATATTATTGGTACATAAATTCCAAATTTTGTGTTTTTGGTGAATTAAACCTATTTCATATTTCAGGAAAAATTAAATTAGTATTAAGATATTAAAAATTCGTTTCCAGGGTTGAAAAATCTAAATTTTTTGGTGCATAAAAGTACCCACATACTTCAGGGAAAATTAAATTGGTATTAAAAATTCGGTTACAGGGTTGGAAAATCGAAATTTTTTGATACATAAAAGTAACCATAAAAGTTCCCAATTTTAATTTTTTTTCACTGAATTAAACAGGATTAGAAAATTGAAATTTTTAGGTACATGAAATTAACCATAAAAGTTCCTAATTTTGGTTTTTTGTGGATGAACTATTTTTTATACTTCGGGAAGAGTTAAATTGGTATTAAAAACCAAAAAAATCTAAAAGGCGATTCTACGGTTGGACAATTAGAACCTTTTGGGGTACATGAAAACGTAGTTTTACTTTTAGTTTTTAAATTAAACATTAAAACATTAAACAAAATCTAATATTAATGTATGAATTTCTATTTTAGTAGTGAACCTTTTGTTTATGTAAATTGTATTACAGGATGTTAATTTCCCAACAGGCTATAGGTTCAAATCTGCGAAACTGCAAATTATTTTTTATTTATTTTTATTTTTAATAAATGAACGTGATTGCATTCTATTTATTAATTTTTTTTTTTTTGAGAGTGGAATATTAAGAATATTTTTCATAGTCATTAAACCAGCAGAACGGATCAGTACTGATTTCGAGGCCGCTACGCCATCTCATCAGCGTTCTTTGTTCAATTTTTCCACTTTTGCAAGTGGTGCTAGTTAGTAGGAATATCAACTATTTAACCAATATTTTAACGAAAATTGAATATGAGAAGTTATCACATTCATATTATTATTAAGTTATTACATTTTTGGTTAGTACGAAATTCCCCAACCCTGACAATTAATATTCCCAATATTCCATGTATTTCTTTCGCTTTTTCCAGAGCCATCGGCTGCTGATAACTAAAGCTTCTTTGTTATTTATGTTCAAGTAATTGAATTTAGTTTTCAATTTACAATGAACATGTAAACAAGTGCGCGTGCCCTCGCAACGTTTTAAATTAATGTATGAATTTCTATTTTAGTAGTGAACCTTTTGTTTATGTAAAAGTACTGATCCGTTCTGCTGGTTTAATGACTATGAAAAATATTCTTAATATTCCACTCTCAAAAAAAAAAAAAAAAATTAATAAATAGAATGCAATCACGTTCATTTATTAAAAATAAAAATAAATAAAAAATAATTTGCAGTTTCGCAGATTTGAACCTATAGCCTGTTGGGAAATTAACATCCTGTAATACAATTTACATAAACAAAAGGTTCACTACTAAAATAGAAATTCATACATTAATTTAAAACGTTGCGAGGGCACGCGCACTTGTTTACATGTTCATTGTAAATTGAAAACTAAATTCAATTACTTGAACATAAATAACAAAGAAGCTTTAGTTATCAGCAGCCGATGGCTCTGGAAAAAGCGAAAGAAATGCATGGAATATTGGGAATATTAATTGTCAGGGTTGGGGAATTTCGTACTAACCAAAAATGTAATAACTTAATAATAATATGAATGTGATAACTTCTCATATTCAATTTTCGTTAAAATATTGGTTAAATAGTTGATATTCCTACTAACTAGCACCACTTGCAAAAGTGGAAAAATTGAACAAAGAACGCTGATGAGATGGCGTAGCGGCCTCGAAATCAGTACTGATCCGTTCTGCTGGTTTAATGACTATGAAAAATATTCTTAATATTCCACTCTCAAAAAAAAAAAAAAAATAATAAATAGAATGCAATCACGTTCATTTATTAAAAATAAAAATAAATAAAAAATAATTTGCAGTTTCGCAGATTTGAACCTATAGCCTGTTGGGAAATTAGCATCCTGTAATACAAAATCTAATATTTTTGAAAGGCGTTCAGAGGTATTAGAAATAAGAAAAGCCAAACTTTTAGCTTTCTAGCCGAAATATTTAAACGGGAAAAATTACATCTGTGAAGGGTATTTGAGATTCGGCACATGCCGAATATAGCACTTTTACTTGTTTTGGTGTAATTTTAATATTATTGGGCAACAAGCTTTTATGATGATTATTATATGCTTTACCCGCATAGTAGTCTTAAACATTTGCTAGTCATTCACTCACAAAATTTCAACTGATGCTTGAAACTTGTGTATGTGTTGGTAAAATTCTGTTTGGCAGTGAAAATATAAATTGTTTTGATATTCTTCAAACTCACATCAAACCATACGTGTGAGTTTTTTTCACTAACACTATCAAAGAAAAGCAGAGTTTGAAGCATCAGTTTGATGTGTGGCCATGACATTGCGTTGGAACTAGAAAGGATAGGATGGTATTGAGAAGACAGATAATAAGATAGAAAGTTTTTTTAGCCTTTTTACTTCGATGGCTTTTACTCCGCTCTCAGTAAATGATGGTGTCAATCGCTGCAAGTTATGTTTAGTTACCAGTGCTATGCATTCGCCACTGAAATAGAACGAATGGCCATGCACTTATGCTGATCAGAAGAACTCGACACCATATTTAAACCGTGAGAGAGTGAACACATATTTTAAACGAATAACAAAGTGCTATGATATATTTCACACTCATGTTGTTGTATTTAAATATTAAAGATAAAAATAGCGCAATCAATTTCTTTGCCTTGAAACTCAACAAAACGAAACCAACAAATAAATTATATTCGATATGAATCTATTTTATTTTTCTACACCTTTATACAATCAGAAATCCATTGGATAACAAGAAAAGTATATATAAGGCAAAATGAAAAATAAAATCTAAATCAAACTGTTATAAAATTTTTATTTGACATATTGTTGTCACAATACTATGCTTATTCTGTAGTGATTTTTGAAAATAGTATGTAATTTACAAATTGTGAATTCTCAGATGGTTTTCGGAAGTATATGCACAAGATAAGAGGTTTTTAACTTTTCAAAACTGTGGTTAAAGTCTACTGATGATTTAGTAAAGCACCAACGAAATGCATATATACATTGCTTGACCACCAACAAATAAATTTCATTTAAAATAGTATTGTGACAACAATATGTCAAATAAAAATTTCATAACAATTTGATTTAGATTTTATTTTTCATTTTGCCTTATATCTATATACTTTTTTTGTTATCCAATGGATTTCTGATTGTATAAAATAGATTCATATCGAATATAATTTATTTGTTGGTTTAGTTTTGTATGAGTTTGAAGGCCTACTATGCTTATTCTGTTGTGATTCTTGAAAATAGTTTGTAATTTACAAATTATGAAATCTCAGATGGTTTTCGGAAGTATATGCATAAGATAAGAGGTTTTTAACTTTTCAAAACTGTGGTTAAAGTCTACTGATGATTTGGTAAAGCACCAATGAAATGCATATAGACATTGCTTAACCACCAACAAATAAATTTTATTTATATATAATAGTATTGTGACAACAATGTGTAAAATAAAAAATTTCACAATCCTATATAATTAAATAAAATGCACTTGTACAATTATTATTTAAAATTATATTTATTTTAATAAATATATAAAAAATTTTCCGAACACTTAAGCCCATTGCTGTTTTCATCTTTACGGCCATATAAATGCAAATAATATGTTTTTAAAAATTAAAATTTTTTGCACAAAGTTGGCATTTTAACACTATGTTCATACCTTATATTTTTTATAAATATTTGAAATATTACTTGTATCCGTTGCTTTGGCTTAACAAAAACTCAATTATTTTTATTTAAAATACATTTAATTACTCGAAATTAAATTTTTTTTCCTTCACAGAAAATATCACGCCATGTGCTAATGAACACTCTGTAATGGTTCTCCTTTATGAAAAATTTGCTATTATTACAGTAAGTGTTGTGTTTTTGGATAGATATGTTTAATTTTAAACATTCTTCGTATTGTTAAGTCACATTGAACACATTTTTAAACACAGTTGCTTAAAAGGGGTCAATTTTTACATAATAATTACTACTTTGTTTAAAACAGGACAAATTATGTTTATTTCTCATTCATTTTTTGGCTGTACGATCAAAATTAACGTAATTTTAAACAAGAAGATTTTTTCACCATTATTTTATGCAAAATATGAACGTAAATTCTAGCAAAAGTTTTAGAGTGCAACAAGACAATTTAACAAAAGCTAAAATAAAATTTTTTTGATGCAAGTCATTGACAGTGACTACCAAGGTGTATAAATACCATGGTGCCTACACTTAAACATTTTCACTCATACTAAGAGGGGACTTTTAAACAACGTTCCTTTTGGCAGTTCAACTGTTTTCGTATAACCTGTTACTAAATATTAAAGATGTCGAGTTTAGCCTATAATTTAACCATGAATCGGCTTTCAAACGAAGAAATCTTGAAGATGATGGAATTTTATTGTCAAAATAAGTGCTTCTTTCGGGCACTTCTTGTTTTCAGCGACGAAGCTTATTTCAGGGTTCAAAGGATACGTGAAATAGTAAAATTGCCGTATTTCATACCGAAAAATGCTTTGTGCGATGTGAGTAATATGCCGACGGCATCTTTTAGCAAAACGGTGCCACAGAGCCAATTGAGAGGCGACTTCGGTAAGCAGTGTTTCGTGTTTTTGGGCCGGTCAATTGGCTGTCTAGCGTATATACCATTTGAGTCGTAGCTGCGGTCAACATTTACTTGAAATCATCTTTAAAAATTCAATTGTATAGATGGTTCTATCCACGCAAAAATTTCATATATTTTTCTAAATTTTATGTGTTTTTTAATTTAAAGCTGAAAGCTCTTAAACAATCACCCATTATAAACAAAAATAAAACTATCGATAATAATTACTTTGTAGCGCTACTTCGTAATCACTCAAATTGGTAGTTCAGCGCTCCCAGAGTATTCATCAGGTTTTTCGTGGTTTCAGTGATGAATTTTGTGCAAAAAAATTCTAAATCTAGATCCAAATTTGACTGTAGTCTAACAATTCTGATTGCATTCAGAAATTCTAGAATTGTAGCATCGTAGCTTAACCATTCTGGTTGCTACATTCGACGAATTTGGCTACTAAATTTGGAGTTTCACGTCTGGCCGATTTATGCCTTGACTGATTTTAATTAACTCAAATTCCACTAATTAATTATTTGCATTTCTGCCGTTTGACTTAACTTATGTATACTGCTTTCTTGTACTTTAAATATAAGATTAAATCTTGTTGTACTTGATTTGAACATAAATAAATAAAATACACCGACTCAAAATGAGATCTAGGGTTTAGTAGTAAGTATAGTACTTGCTACAGTCTCTATAAAATTAAAATTGCTACACCTGCATTCTTTTTATTAAAATTATTAGCATAAACATTTCTTGCACAATATCTTACTTCAATTTTACTTTCTCAAAAAATATGTTATACTGGAATTTGTTTATGTTGTAAGATTTTTATCAGTCTACTACTTTTACTTATAATAGTCATTATGTACATACATATACATAATTAACGAATTTTAGTCTGTAAGAGTTCTGCACCACTTGCCATTTCTACTTTGCGTGAGTGTTCAATATTTAAAGAAGAACTTTTAAAGTTTCCTTAATATAAATTCAATAAATTGCCTGGTGATTACAACATGGAAAAATATGTTTGTGTTTATAATTTCGATTTCCCTATTTTAATTAATATTAAAAAAGCAAACTTAAAATTATAATGAGGCGTATTACCGAATATTCAATAAACTAATCAAATACCCAGATACAAAAGTATCCATCCTTTTTACGTATTTTGCAATGTGCCAATGATTGAGTGTGTGTGCATGTGGGTGAGTAAATGTGGTGCTGAATGGTATAGCAGAGAAAATGAATATAGAAAAAAAAATCAATGAGTGTTCGAACTCACCGGCGATGTGTTAACACCTTTTTGTTACACGGTACCTGTTCGATTTCTATGCACACAGACCCACAAACCCGGAGGTAGAGTTAATATAAAGTATTTAATGAAAAGAATAGTTTATTGAATTTAATTTAACTTTGTATAATTTATTAATGTTATGTTTTCAACACAGTTAAAATTGGTCTGTGATAGCTAAAATATGAAACATAAACTTTTGATTGTATCCTATCGATATAACGTGAGAAAACAGCGTCAATTGTAGTTCCTTGGATAGTAGTTGGGGACTCTAACGAAGTATTCATGGTAAGCTTGAATTTATCGTAGAGGAATTCGATAAGAGGTAGTGCTTCTACGTTTGAAAAATTCGTATTAAAGTCACCACCCATTATTATTGGCATTGAAAAATAGTCCTCATCTACTTCGCGTGAACCATTTTCGGTGTAGGGCAGAAGTGAAAAATGAATAAATTTTATTATATTCTGGACAGACTGGTTGAGCAAGAAGCTGTGCCTGCTCTCCCTTTTTCCTCCGATATTCTGCCATATATTTTCTTTTTTCTTTTAATACCGACGCACTAAGTAGATGCACTCAAAATGAAAAAAATACTTAATACTTTTTATTTGTTTTATTTTAAACCCACAAAAAACAAAGAGAATGCAAAGCAACAGACAAATGTACATACATACATTGTTATGTTTGTACATAAGCTACATACGTTGCTGTCTTGCTATCTCATTTTTATATATGTACGTATAACCACGTCACTATTCTCTTTGCTATGCATAAGGCAAAACCGAAGATCAACATAAAACACTTTTTTAATATTACTCCAAATTAATACTCCGAATTAAAACACTTAAATCTCCGCTCGCCGATATCGGATCGCCTTAATTTTTGGCCTAAACTCTTCGTCGAAACCCGCACTAAAATTAATAAAATCGGCTATGAATTTCCGGAGAAACTCGCGTGGGAAAATTATATGAAAATCGCCCAATAATCACTTCCAATACCGACTGCCAAGCAACAACAACAAACAAACGATGATTTACTCTTACATACCTAACACCTAACACTTGCGTATGTATTGAAACTGATAGGTTACTGCCCTAGAGGCGCGCGTATATATGTTAACACATCAAAAAAATGCAAAAGTGGAAATGAATATGCAAAGAACCCTTCATTATCAATTAATTTATACTTAGAGCTTAAAGCAGAAAATAGTACCAGCGGCACAAGTAACCATCCGTGCTGCCAAGCAAATATAAGCATAAAATATGTTATAAAAATATTATGTACTTTTAATGTGAACGGACCATAACTATTCTTCATCTTCGTTTTCATAGAGAGGAGCATAACGTCGCGGCTGCTGATGGTGATGTTGTTGGCCATGGCGATGAGTCCAAACCACATGTATAGAATATTTTGTGGCCGGACAGAAAGGATCATTTTATTTAGCTGATTTTGTTTTTATTCTTATAACATTTCAAAATGTGTATAATGGTCAACTGAAAAACTTTATAGTTTCTTTTTTCTCTTAGTAGAATTTAGAAGCAGTTCTTAGAACTATTAACTTTGTTAAGAGGAAATTCTTATTATATTGCAAATGCATAGTTGTCTGTCAACTTAATGACTTACACAGAACGATTATTAATATGCGTAACGCAAAGTTGTTATGAGTTTTGTAATTTGAGAAAGTAAAATTGAAGTAAGATATTGTGCAAGAAATGTTTATGCTAATAATTTTTTATAAAAAAGAATGCTGGTGTCGCAATTTTAATTTTATAGAGACTGTAGGAAGTACTATACTTACTACCAAACCCTAGATCTCATTTTGAGTCGGTGTATTTTATTTATTTATGTTCAAATCAAGTACAACAAGATTTAATCTTATATTTAAAGTACAAGAAAGCAGTATACATAAGTTAAGTCAAACGGCAGAAATGCAAATAATTAATTAGTGGAATTTGAGTTAATTAAAATCAGTCAAGGCATGAATCGGCCAGACGTGAAACTCCAAATTTAGTAGCCAAATTCGTCGAATGTAGCAACCAGAATGGTTAAGCTACGATGCTACAATTCTAGAATTTCTGAATGCAATCAGAATTGTTAGACTACAGTCAAATTTGGATCTAGATTTAGAATTTTTTTGCACAAAATTCATCACTGAAACCACGAAAAACCTGATGAATACTCTGGGAGCGCTGAACTACCAATTTGAGTGATTACGAAGTAGCGCTACAAAGTAATTATTATCGATAGTTTTATTTTTGTTTATAATGGGTGATTGTTTAAGAGCTTTCAGCTTTAAATTAAAAAACACATAAAATTTAGAAAAATATATGAAATTTTTGCGTGGATAGAACCATCTATACAATTGAATTTTTAAAGATGATTTCAAGTAAATGTTGACCGCAGCTACGACTCAAATGGTATATACGCTAGACAGCCAATTGACCGGCCCAAAAACACGAAACACTGCTTACCGAAGTCGCCTCTCAATTGGCTCTGTGGCACCGTTTTGCTAAAAGATGCCGTCGGCATATTACTCACATCGCACAAAGCATTTTTCGGTATGAAATACGGCAATTTTACTATTTCACGTATCCTTTGAACCCTGAAATAAGCTTCGTCGCTGAAAACAAGAAGTGCCCGAAAGAAGCACTTATTTTGACAATAAAATTCCATCATCTTCAAGATTTCTTCGTTTGAAAGCCGATTCATGGTTAAATTATAGGCTAAACTCGACATCTTTAATATTTAGTAACAGGTTATACGAAAACAGTTGAACTGCCAAAAGGAACGTTGTTTAAAAGTCCCCTCTTAGTATGAGTGAAAATGTTTAAGTGTAGGCACCATGGTATTTATACACCTTGGTAGTCACTGTCAATGACTTGCATCAAAAAAATTTTATTTTAGCTTTTGTTAAATTGTCTTGTTGCACTCTAAAACTTTTGCTAGAATTTACGTTCATATTTTGCATAAAATAATGGTGAAAAAATCTTCTTGTTTAAAATTACGTTAATTTTGATCGTACAGCCAAAAAATGAATGAGAAATAAACATAATTTGTCCTGTTTTAAACAAAGTAGTAATTATTATGTAAAAATTGACCCCTTTTAAGCAACTGTGTTTAAAAATGTGTTCAATGTGACTTAACAATACGAAGAATGTTTAAAATTAAACATATCTATCCAAAAACACAACACTTACTGTAATAATAGCAAATTTTTCATAAAGGAGAACCATTACAGAGTGTTCATTAGCACATGGCGTGATATTTTCTGTGAAGGAAAAAAAATTTAATTTCGAGTAATTAAATGTATTTTAAATAAAAATAATTGAGTTTTTGTTAAGCCAAAGCAACGGATACAAGTAATATTTCAAATATTTATAAAAAATATAAGGTATGAACATAGTGTTAAAATGCCAACTTTGTGCAAAAAATTTTAATTTTTAAAAACATATTATTTGCATTTATATGGCCGTAAAGATGAAAACAGCAATGGGCTTAAGTGTTCGTTTTCAAGTTGCGGAAAATTTTTTATATATTTTTTAAAATAAATATAATTTTAAATAATAATTGTACAAGTGCATTTTATTTAATTATATAGGATTGTGAAATTTTTTATTTTACACATTGTTGTCACAATACTATTATATATAAATAAAATTTATTTGTTGGTTAAGCAATGTCTATATGCATTTCATTGGTGCTTTACCAAATCATCAGTAGACTTTAACCACAGTTTTGAAAAGTTAAAAACCTCTTATCATAAGCTAGGAACACAACTGGGACGAACGACGAATTTCGCTTAGTACGACGAATTCGTTGATAAAAAATCGCTGTATAAATTCGTCGTATGAAACACAATAACGACGAATAAATTAATATAATAAGCAAACAAAATTTTAATATTTGTTTTTTTAAATCATTGCAATCCTCTGATGCCAGTCAGATTGTTTAGACACTCAATAATTATCCCGGTGTTGTCCATTTTTTTCAGAACAAATTCCTTTTTGTGAATATTTTCTGAAAAATTTTTTGTCTGTAAATAAATTATTATTTTCATTTAACAGCTGATGGGGTGACCATATGAAAAAGTGAGAAATAGAAAGAAAAACTATATTATAAAAAGTGTTCAAAACTAATAAAAAGTCGTCCGAATGATACATTTTTGTGAATTAGTGAATGCATTTTTAGTATGTACTGAAAATTTTAGTGCTACATGCAACAATACAGTAGTGAACTATGTTTTTCCACAAAAAACCAGTTTGAGTATATGAAACCTGGTCACTTTATATTGATTTGTTCGTCGTTCGTTGACGAAACAATTAGAAATAAATGTATTTCAACTTTCGCTGAGTATGACGAATTTCGCCCAACGCCACGATTGTGTGCATTTTCATATACACCAATTTGTTTTATTTTTGGCGACGAATATTCGCGACCAAAAATTCGTCGTTCGTCGCAGTTGTGTTCCTAGCATTATGCATATACTTCCGAAAACCATGAGATTTCATAATTTGTAAATTACAAACTATTTTCAAGAATCACAACAGAATAAGCATAGTAGGCCTTCAAACTCATACAAAACTAAACCAACAAATAAATTATATTCGATATGAATCTATTTTACTTTTCTAAACCTTTATACAATCAGAAATCCATTGTGCTGCCGACTATTATTGACGTAAATTTCGATAAAAGTGTTTTAGAATGTGATAAGTACAGTAACCCATCAAGCCTGAATTATATTTTCATTGTGAACAGCCGTAAAAAGATCGGAAGAAAAACTGACTAATGAAAGAAAACAGTTTTAGAATTTATTAAGTTTACCGGTCATCGCCTGCGCTTTTGGAGGGGAGAAGTGCATAATATTGCAACTACAGCATAAAGCTCTAAACACATAGACGACAGCAGACAGCAAGCAGCAATATGTCAAAAATAAAATCCATGTGTATAAATGAAAATGATTATTTTGAGGGCAGCACAGCAGCAGGACTGCACAACAGCATTCGCTGCTGCTGCCAACTTAGGCTATTTTCTATTTTGACGGGCAGCAATAAACAAATATAGTGTTGCCATTATGTATATAAATTGGAAAAATAAGAACAACAACGGTTTTTTTAATATTAAACATAAAATAACATTACAAATATACAATATAGAAATAAATTTGTGTTTTTATAGCATTTCGTGATATTATTACATTTTTTTGTCAATAACTTTAATTTTGTTCATTATACAATATACATATATGCGGCATCCCTGTTGTTATGTTGTTGCTGTCTTCAAAATAATTGAAGTTGACTTCATAGCAGCATTTGATGTCGGCAGCAATTGAAGCCGTGAAGTTGTGAAGTCTGCTGTCGTCTATGTGTTTAGAACTTAAGAGATGAAAACCATATAAAAAGAGAAGAAATTTACGAATTCTATGCAGAAATTAAAGAGAAATAATAGTTTGCAAAAAAGTATAGCTGGTGCAAATGATAATGAGGCGACGAGACATAGATATACGTCATTACATACATTTTTAAGCATTTGTGCGGCTAATATGACGAAGTACTTCCGTCAAATGGGATATAAAAAAAGATATGCTAATATCGAGGTGCAGTGTTTTGGAAGTTCAAGGGGATGGTTCTGGGCATAAAAAACACCCCGGCAAATATTTGTGTGAAACATATCACATATAGTGCGACTAGTAAAATACAATGTGTGTGAAGATATATATGCCGATATAAATATGTTTGACGTAAGAGCTTACGTCATGACATATCTAACTCAAAGTTAAATATGTTTTTGAGTGCCATCACTGACATATTTAACTATACGTTATATATTTTTTACATCATATTAGATCGGACCTACGCTACCCGAAAAACCATCCCCTATTTCTCAATTGTATTTGTGAAATTTTTTATTAAAATATCAAAATCGACTTAGTGATTTTTTCACTCATCTTGGATAGATTTTGGCCATTTCTGGCCAAAACCTTATTTGTCACTCATATTCAACTTATTTCGTTTTTAGCTATGGACCTACGCTACCCGAAAAACCATCCCCAATTTCTCAATTGTATTTGTGAAATTTTTTACTAAAATATCAAAATCGACTTAGTGATTTTTTCAGCGATCTTGGATAGATTTTGGCCATTTCTGGCCAAATCCTTATTTGTCACTCATATTCAACTTATATCGTTTTTAGCTATGGACCGACGCTACTCGAAAAACCATACCCTATTTCTCAATTGTATTTGTGAAATTTTTTACTAAAATATCAAAATCGACTTAGTGATTTTTTCAGCGATCTTGGATAGATTATGGCCATTTCTGGCCAAATCCTTATTTGTCACTCATATTCAACTTATTTCGTTTTTAGCTATGGCCCTACGCTACCCGAAAAACCATCCCCTATTTCCCAATTGTATTTGTGAAATTTTTTATTAAAATATCAAAATCGACTTAGTGATTTTTTCACTCATCTTGGATAGATTTTGGCCATTTCTGGCCAAATCCTTATTTGTCACTCATATTCAACTTATTTCGTTTTTAGCTATGGCCCTACGCTACCCGAAAAACCATCCCCTATTTCCCAATTGTATTTGTGAAATTTTTACTAAAATATCAAAATCGACTTAGTGATTTTTTCAGCGATCTTGGATAGATTTTGGCCATTTCTGGCCAAATCCTTATTTGTCACTCATATTCAACTTATATCGTTTTTAGCTATGGACCTACGCTACCCGAAAAACCATACCCTATTTCTCAATTGTATTTGTGAAATTTTTTACTTAAATATCAAAATCGACTTAGTGATTTTTTCAGCGATCTTGGATAGATTTTGGCCATTTCTGGCCAAATCCTTATTTGTCACTCATATTCAACTTATTTCGTTTTTAGCTATGGAACTACGCTACCCGAAAAACGATCCCCTATTTCTCAATTGTATTTGTGAAATTTTTTATTAAAATATTAAAATCGACTTAGATCGCTAAAAAAATCACTAAGTCGATTTTGATATTTTAATAAAAAATTTCACAAATACAATTGGGAAATAGGGGATGGTTTTTCGGGTAGCGTAGGTCCATAGCTAAAAACGAAATAAGTTGAATATGAGTGACAAATAAGGTTTTGGCCAGAAATGGCCAAAATCTATCCAAGATGAGTGAAAAAATCACTAAGTCGATTTTGATATTTTAATAAAAAATTTCACAAATACAATTGAGAAATAGGGGATGGTTTTTCGGGTAGCGTAGGTCCGAAAATCTAATATGATGTAAAAAATATATAACGTATAGTTAAATATGTCAGTGATGGCACTTAAAAACATATTTAACTTTGAGTTAAATATGTCATGACGTAAGCTCCTACGTCAAACATATTTAAATCGGCATATTTATCTTCACACACATTAAAATACGTTATTATTGCTCCATTGTGCAATGTTTTTCCAGAAAATTACCAACTAATGTAGTCGTGTAGTGGTAATTGATGATATAAAAACAAAAAAGAACCCTTTCTAATAAACTAAACGCCATCGTTTACAATTCTAATAATGATATCATAAGACATGTTACCTAAAAAACTGCAGCTATACCCACTTCCAGAGCGGCGACCAGTTGTTTTATTACAACTCCAAGTTTTTTGAAAATTTTTTTTATCCTTTGCTGTGGACATAATAAAGCACGTTCAAATATTTCAAAGATCTTCAACTGATGAATTTTTTTTTAATGATAATTTTATAATAGACGTGTTGTTGCTGCTGCTGTATGTGCTGATTCTGGTAAAAGCTGCTAAAGACGGTGTTAAACGAATTGGTTTTGTAGTTAAAAATTTGTTTTAAACGCAAAAGATCCATGCAGAATCTTAAGGATAAACAACCAGACAGCAGATGAAGAACAAAGATGAAAGAGCAGTCACTGGTTTGATGGTTTTGGTAGAGTTGCTCGGTTGCTTTATTAATGTTGTTGCTGTTGATAATAATGCTGATCGTAAAGATGTTTCGTTATTGTTTGATACTAAATCGAGAGTTTAATATAAAAAGTGCGAAAATATTTTTACCGTGAAAAAGCACTTAAATACAGAATTTTATTTCGTACTTTGAACTTAAAATTATTTTGCTGTTTTAGTCGTTTTTTTTTATTTCGTATTGTTTCGTGTGATTCTTAATGGTTTTGTAATCTTTTGTTTTGTGTAAAAAATTCAGTTTTTTTTTGCCAATATACATACATACATACATATATTTTTTTATGATTTTTTTTTATGTAACACTTTGCGTTGTTCGTTAAGGCGGCTTTTTTATAAAGGCTTTTGTTTTAATATAATTTATTTTTTTATCGACAAAAATATTTGAATCATTTACTTGAGTTGTTTTATTTAAATTTTTATGTATTCTTTTTTATATCACCGAATTATTTCGCTGTTGTTTGTTGCCGTTAAGAGATCATTGTCTTTCTTGTTAATGTCATTATATATGTTGCTGTTTACAATTGTTATGTTTGTTTTGTTGCTGTTTCTAGTTTGTTGGGTGGCTGCTGCTGCATTTATGATTTGTATCTTTAACTACAGCAGTCATGAGTAACTGTGTCTGTCACGTTCACTAGATATTTTTCTCTTCTGTTTTCTTTCTTGTTTCAATTCTTAACAACCAGTTTGGGAATCATTAAATTCTTGTTACTCTTTAAAGGAAATTTAATTTACATGCTTAGTTTTTTCTTTCGTTGTTTTATTATTTTGTTTTCTTATTTTCAAGTTGAATCTCAATGCTATGTTGTGTAATTGTAGCAGTGATGTTAACCATACGGTAATTACCGTATTGAACGGTAATTTAGCCCTCCGAACGGTCAGCAGGTAATTTCTATATTTGTACGGTAATTTTAATAAATTTTAATTTTTAGTTGTTAGACCCCACACAAATTTTTCATAATGTGTCTACAGGGGCGAATTCATAACTGTGTAAATAAATGAGTTTTGTGACATATAAATTCTGTACTTCAAATTCTCTTGCGACCAGCGTTGCCAAATGTGCAGATTTATCTGCATTTGACAGTTTTTCTAAGCATTGAGCAGTTTTACAGTTTTTTTCTTTAAAAACCAGTTTTTCTGTAAATTGTTCAGATTTTGCAGTTTTTACATTTTACTTTTTTACTCTTAATTTTGTTATTTTAATTCCAATTTCTGAAACCATAATTTTACCCCATTTGCTTAATATAACAGTGGCAAGGTTTAACTATACTTTTTTATACGAGTATGTAATTATCACATACATCTTTTTGCACCCCTGACCACAAAGCAAGTTGAATTTTACCAAGGTGTATATTACAGGTGGGAGCACGAGCTTACTAGCCTAACCTGATAAAACGTCAAACTTAGTAGTGTCGTTTAACGATTTTTGCAACTGTTAAGGTAGTTTCTACAATAAGTGTTCTATTTTTGTAGAAATGGTTGTACCTGTTAGATAGATATGCCTTGTGTTTTTCTATGTACATACTACATCTTCACTTTTATTTTTGAACACCACTGGTTTATATCAATGGTGAACATCAGTGATGGAAAAGTTGTTACGATCGTACTTTTTTTGATACTATTTGATTTGAAAAAATACCGTGTTACTCCTCTGTTACATTTGATACTCTCAGTGATACGTCTACAATTTAAAACCATTGATTTTCTTAAATTCATCTGTTTTAGCATTTCCCCTTCATCACTTATAGTTTATGAAAATGGCAACTCTAGTTCTTATTATGTCTTCTTATTTTGTTTTACATATTCGTTTTGTTCTTTCACAATGTAGGGTAGCTGCAAAAAAACAGCTGTTGCGTTTTTGGTGTTTCTTTTGATAGATTTGTCAATCTTAATACAAACAAGTAAAAGTGCTATATTCGGCTGTGCCGAATCTTAAATACCCTTCACAGATGTAATTCTTCTTTCTTTCTATCTTTCTTGCCAAAACAGAAAGTAGGTTTAATTAAAATATCAAAATGATGTTATCGGTTACTTTTATATATAAGAAAACGTTTAAATTCTTCGGCTAGGAAGCTAAATGTTTGGCTTTTCTTATATATTTATAATACCTCTGAACGTTTTTCAAAAATATTATACATATATTTAATTTACAAACAAAAAGAAAAAATCTGTTTCCAAAAAGGTCTAATTGTCCAACCGTAGAATCGTCTTTTAGATTTTGTTGGTTTTTAATACCAGTTTACTTCTTTCTGATTCATCATAAAAATCAAAAATAACAAATAAAATGGCTACTTTTATGAATCAAAAAATGTCGATTTTCCAACCCTGGAACCGAATTTTTAGATTTTAAAATGTTTGTTACCAGTTTAATTCTTAGCGAAATATAAAATATGTTTAACTCACTCAAAAAAAAACAAAATTGGGAACTTATATGGAATTTATGTTAATTTTAATACTTTTATGTGCCAAAAATATTTCAATTTTCCAACTCTGGACGCGTATTTTTATTTTTTACCAATGCAATTCTTAGTGAGGTGTAACATAGTTTTACTTGACAAAAAAATTAAAACTTTTAAACATTTTGGTCACTTTCATGTACCATAAAATATTTCATTTGTCCAACCCTGGAGTCGAAATTTAGATTTTTTAAGATTTTAATACCAATTTTGTTCTTCCTGAATTATAAAACAGCTTTAATTAGCAAAAAGAAACAACGACAATTGCCTTTTTGGTAACTTTTATGCAGAATAAATCTTTCAATTTCCCAACCCTGGAAACGAAATTTAAATTTTTTTACCACTGCAACTCTTAATGAGGCATGAAATAGTTTTATTTAAGAAAAACTTTATATTTGTAACAATTTAGGTAATATTTATGTACCACAAAATATTGCAGTTATCCAACTCTGGAATCTAAATTTTGATTTTTTTTGGTTTTTGATATAAATTTTCTTTTTACTGAAAAAAAAAATAGTTTCAATTAGTAAAAAAACAAGTTCAATTGCCTTTTTGGTTACTTTTATGTAAAAAAAAATTAATTTCCCAACCCTGGAAGTGAAATTTAAATTTTTTAAAATTTTTTTTATAAATGCAAATCTCTATGACGTATAAAGTGGTTTTGTTAAAGAAAAACTTAAAATTTTTAACAATTTTAGTTATTACATGTACTACAAAATACGAAATGGGCCGAAAAAAAAATTTTTAATTTCCCATCCCTGGAAAAATTTTTTTATATTTTTAGTTTTTAATAGACCATTGAGGGTCCCTAAAGCACGAAATAGGTTTAATTTACAAACATTAAAAAAAATAATTGATTTTTGGTATAAATTTTGCGTCGAGAAATAGGTGTAGGCGTCCCAGCTCTGGAACCATACTTTGGATCTTTCTGAATTTCAATAGCAGCCTATTTAAATTCATTTCCAATCCAACGGTCCAAGAACGAAGTCTCTAGCTCTTCTGGGGGCTTGGGACACCCGATTTCACGTACAGACGGACGGACAGACGGACATCGCTCATTCGTCATCGCTATTCATAAGGATCCAGAATATATATACTTTATGGGGTCCCATGTGCATATCGAAGAAATTACACACGGAATGACAAACCTATATATACCCTTTCACTGTTTTGTGAAGGGTATAAAAAGAACTAGTAATTTGAGCTTTTGAGTTTGATCGGTCACTTTCTTTAATCGCGCTTCGTTTTTTACTTTGTCAATGTATGTTGTTAGTTTTATACATAACACATTGTCATCGCATTCAACAGTTAGTTTTTTCTGGTGTTTCTTCTTTAAATGTAAAAATACATATATATGTACATACATATCTGTGTATTTCTTTAGGAAGACTTATTTTTAAATAAATAATGGAATCAGAAAAAGCCGGGTAAGTTTAAATTTATTGTTTTAATACAATTTAATAATTTAACAACAAATACATACATCTTTAAAATACTTTTAGGACGAGCAAGCAGAATAAGCCATACATAGTGCCTTTCAGAGATGAATGGATGACACGATTTCCATGGTTGAAAAAGGATGGAAAATTTAAAATTTGCAGCACTTGCCATATTCCTGTCTCCGGTGGACTGACACATATTTAAGCCGCCATGATTCCAGTGAAAACCACAAGAAAAAAATGAGTGCAGCTCAAAGTACACCAACAATTCAGAATTTTTTGTCATCTACTACTAAATGCCCCACAAATGAGTCCGCCAAAAAATTGGAAATTATGGTGAGCGAATTTGTGGCGGAACACAACATACCCTTCAATGCGTTAGATCATCTTAATTACATAATAAAAGAAGGAATAAATGATTCCAAAATAGCTAAAACTTTTAATATAAACAGAAAAAAAGGATAAGCAATTGTAACAAATATTTTGGCACACAAAATATTACTGATATTTCTGATTTTTGTAAAATGAATTATTTTTCGATAGTACTTGATGAGAGCACTGATATAAGCATCAACAAAAACTTGGCGATTGTTATTAGAACTTTTAATGGAAAATGTCGTGATAGATTTTTAGGTTTAATTAAAATAGATGATAGCTCATCAAGTGGCATATTTGAAAGTACCTTAAAATTTTTAGAGCTATGCAATATACCTTTAAATAATATAATCGGTATTACAACCGACAACTGTGCGGTCATGATGGGCCCCTTGAATGGTGTGCAAGCCAAGTTTAAAGGAAAAATTGCTCAAATTTTTACAAATGGTTGCATTTGCCACATACTAAATTTAACATCATCCGCTGCATCGAAATGTGGAATACCGATTGAAATTGATAAATTTATAAAAGACATAAATTTCAATTTTTGCAATAGTTCAAGTAAAAGGGATGAGTTCACAACATTCCAAGAGTACTTCGGTACTGAATTGCATGTCATATATAAATATGCAGCAACCAGGTGGCTTTCACGGGAGGAAGTAGTTAATAGAATTTTGGAGCAATGGGAGCCGTTGAGGTACTATTTTACGTTAAAAGATTTTGAAAGGGATTCAAGAAATGAAAGGATCGAATTTATAAAATCCAGATTTTATGATCCAGTATTCAAAATGACCTTTTTATTCCTTCAATATGTTTTAAAGATTATAAATTCTATTAACATAGAAATGCAGTCGGAAGATGTTCGTATGCATATATTTTTACCAAGATTAAAATATTTGTTTTGACAAATAGCTCGAAACTTTATAAATAAAGACATCTTGGACAAATGTAGCCTCTCACAGCTAAATATTAATGAAAATCACATTCCCTTGGATATTTTTTGTGGCTCTGAAGTTGATTTATATTTAAATACAAACGATGTGGAAATAAGTGTGGTAAATACGTTTAAAGAATATTGTAAACAATTTTACATTAAATTTTGTGAAGTTCTAAGAAAAAAAGTTGACTTTGACAGTGAAATGTTAATTTGGTTTAGTAAATTTTCCACTGAAAATGTTTTGTCTGGTAGAACTAATAGTATTATACCACTTCTGTTAAAACTGTTTCCAAATGAAAGGCAAAAATTTGAAAATATAAACTCTCAGTACAGGGCATTGGCGGATGTTGAAGAGCTTAAGCTTTTGGTAAATGAAAATATTTGTAGTTTTTGGTCTAAAGTGGCTAAAACTAAAAATTCTTTGGGCGAATATATGTTTTCCGATATTTCGAAAATTGCAAATGGAATTTTATCTATTCCTCACCCCTCTGCAAATGTAGAGAGGATTTTTTCGTATCAAAATCTAATAAAAACCAAACAAAGAAATAGGCTTAATGTTGAAACCGTATCAAGTCTTATTCAGACTAAAGATTTATTGAAATCTAAAGACTCCCGTTGTTATAACTTTGACATATCTAATAAAATAATGTCAAACAAATTGTAATTGCTATTAACTTTATTACTTTTGATCTCGTATTATAATTATTTACTTATGTTCCTTTAAACACATCCACATTTAAGTACAAATATTTTGTAAATATACATAGATACTTGTAAAGTATAGCTATTGTTTGTTTTTTACATAAATAGATTGTTTAGTTATAATGATGAATTTGTATTTAAACATACATATTTATGTTCTCTCTTAATTTTTTTTTGAATATGTAAAATTTTATATTGGGTATTTTTTAAGGTATAAAACTTTAAATTGAAATAAATCCTAGGTGAATAACGCTACTGGTATATATTTGGTCTTATTTGAAGGACAATACTCTATGATTTTGACTTTAATGTGATGGAGGAAGTTTTTTTGGAAATGGTCTTAAAATATAAGAGAAAATTATTTTTGAAATAAGCCCAAATCCATTCAATTGGCGCTATTTACCTAGGGGATATTTCAGTTTAAAGTGATATACCTTAAAAAGTACAAAATAAATTTAAAAAATGTTTTGTTTATAGGTAAAATGAACTTTTTATGTATAGATTTATGGGTTTTGTTAACTTTTTGTTTTCATGAAGATTTTGTTACTGTTTAATAAAAATTAAAAAAAAAATAACGATTTGTTACTCTTGAGGTTAAAAAAGTACTCTCAGAAAAAGTTTTTGATACCGAAATGAAAATCTCATTTCTCATCACTGGTGAACATCATGAATCATGATTCATGAACAGAAGTCGGCGGCGGGTTGCACGTGAGAATAAAATTTACTTTTGAGAGTCACACACATGCTTTTACTGAGTAAATATAGTTACTCTCATTCTCGTACGAACCTTCAATGCAGATGTTCTTATTGTCGTTGTTGTATGTTTATGAAAAAATACCTTGCTGTTGTTGCTATTGTCGTTGTTGTGTTTATGAAAAGAGTGTATGGAGAAAAATGTTATTTTCTCTCACTCATCAAACTTGTGTTTGCCGATACCTGTTCATGAAGCAAATTTTTGCAAATCGAATTCACACGTATTCTTATTCTCTTTCATTTACCCTTATCTGAGACAAATTTTTGTTTATCTTTTTACTAATTTTTCTCAAAACCACTGCGAGAAATTTATTATGTATGCTCTATGAAAAGCATTTATGACATAAAGTTGAAGGAAAAAGATAAAAAATTTCAAGGAAATTTTAGTTATAAAAAAATGTTAAAACATAATTAAATAAGCATTACTTTTATTAATATATAAAAATTTTTCCTATATAGAATAATTATAAATGTGTTTGCTTTACACTTTTTAAATCATATTTTGAAAAAAAAGCTGCACTCCGCCTAACATGTTGTTTTCGCGCTGTTTCAGCGACGACTAAATAAAACAAATAAATTAGTAACAGCAAATTGTTTCTGCCTTTGTGTTTATCTTTTTCGCTCACCTACACAACATTAGATTTATCTTGTTCACCTCTGGTTTATATTGTTTATGTCTTCTGAATAAAAAAGAGAAAAAAAGACGAGGAACAATCAAGTATGTTTTATAAATCATAGGATGCAAGAAGTTTTAATTAATTTAATATAGAAACCGATGTGGGTGCTGTTGGATTAAGTAGTAGAACACGAGACTATGAAGTGGAGGGTCCTGAGTTCGAGCCCGCAATGAGTCAGGAAATATTGTGTTGAATTCTTCTGATCAGCATTAATGCATGATTGTATTAGTTGTTGCCAGCCTGTTTTCAATGATAAAGGCATAGCACTGGTCACTGAACATAATTGGCAGCGACTGACACGGTCATGTACTAAAAAGCAGAGTAACAGCAGCACCCTCCTTCGTCGGTCCTGTAGCAAAAAATTATCCGGCGAAGTAAAAAAAAGGTTGAAATAGCTACAAAAAATTTTCTATCTTCTTATCTTTCCTCATCTGTCCCCTCAGTACTATCCCCTCGCTTTCAGTTTCGGCGCAATGCATTGGATATATAGGGGTCATCCCCTGAGTGCTGGTCCAAGATAAAAAAAACCGATATACACAGCATGAACTATACAGTGAACGCTCTACTGTATAACTCGTCTAATTTTCCTCTTATTTACCACGAGTTTTATTATTATTATTATTATTATTTCAAGTCTATTATAATTAAAATTACAATAAACAAAAAGAAGTGAAGGCACTAGCAACTAATGGCTATCGGCCCATGAATCCCCGCTGTTTCTTAAATTTTTCAAATAGATGTGCTTGCTTAATTGCGATACGCTTAATTATTCCATTCGTCTAATAGTCTCAAACATTTAATTCCCAAAAATTTTAGCTAAGTTGTATCCGTTTAATTGCCCCGGTACTATTTTATAACTACACTGCATTTGGTACAATACAGGCATGTTTTCAAAATCACATTGATTTAAATCACAAGTACTTTTAAAATCACTTATGGTTATGTATATATTTTCCACTCCTTTTTTAATTTTTCTATTGTATAGAGATCAACTAAACTGAGAGATAATTATCGCATATGATTTTAAAATCACATGAGTTTTAAAGCTACGTGATTATGAGAACATGCCTGATAATTTTTATTTTGATATTGTTATTTACTTTTACTTTAGTTGTGACATTTTTAGTTTTGTTTCCTTTTTATGTGGGATGTAAATTATTATTTTAAAAATCCCTATAGCTTTTTAGTTTTTATACTCTTTACAAAAAAGTGAAAGTGTATATAGGTTTGTCATTCCGTGTGTAATTTCCGTGTGTAAATTATGCACATGGGACCCCATAAACTATATACATATATTCTGGGTCCTTATGAATAGCGATGACGATTGAACGATGTCCGTCTGTGCGTCCGTCAGTACGTTTTCCCAAGTCCCCAGAAGAGTTAGAGACTTCGTTCTTGGACCGTTGGATTGGAAATGAACTTAAATAGAGTGGTATTGAAATTCAGAAAGATCCGAAGTAGGGTTCCAGAGCTGGGAAGCCTACACCCATTTCTCGACGCAAAATGTATACCAAAAATCAAGTATTTTGTTTAATGTTTGTAAATTAAACCTATTTCGTGCTTTGGAAAGCGTCAATGGTCTATTAAAAACTAAAAAATAAAAAAAAATTTCCAGGGATGGGAAAAATTCCCATTCCGTATTTTGTAGTACATGTAGTAACTAAAATTGTTAAAAATTTTAGGTTTTTCTTCAACAAAACCTCTTTATACGTCATAAAGATTTGCATTGGCTAAAAAAATTTTTTAAATTCAAATTTTGCATCCAGGGGTGGGAAATTTAATTTTTTTATACGTGAAAGTAATCAAACAGGCAACTGATGTTGTTGTTTTTTTTCTAACTAAAACTGTCTTATAATTTAGGAAGAACAAAATTGGTATCAAAATTTAAAATAAATCCAAATTTTGAATCCAGGGTTGGACAAGTGCATTATTGTATGGTACATGAATGCGACCAAAATGGTAAAAAATTTTAAATTTTTCTTAAATAAAACTACTTTATACCTCAAAAAGCGTTGCACTGATAAAAAACAAAAAATTAAAAATTTCGTTTCCAGGGTTGGGAAAATGAATGTAATAACCAAAATGGTTGAAAAATTTTAGTTTTTCTTAAACAAAACTACTTTATACCTCATGAAGATTTGCATAGATAAAAAAAATTTAAATTTCGCTTCCAGGGTTGGGAAATTTATTTTTTTTATACATAAAAGTAACCAAAAAGTCAATTGACGTTGTGTTTTTCCTAACTAAAACTATTTTATATTTTAGGAAAAACAAAATTGGTATAAAAAATTAAAAAAAAAATCAAAATTTCGAATCCAGGGTTGGACAAGTGCAATATTTTATAGTTCATGAAGGAGACCAAAATGGTTGCAAAATTTGAGTTTTTCTTAAAAAAAACTACTTTATACCTCATGAAGATGTGCATTGATAAAAAATCAAAATTGCGATTCCAGGGTTGGGAAATTGAAATATTTTTTCTGCACAAAAGTAATCAAAAAGGCAATTGACGTTGTTGTTTTCGCTAATTAAAACTGTTTTATAATTCAGGAGGAGCGAAATTGGTATTAAAATCTTAAAATATCAAAACTTCGACCAGGGTTGGACAAATGAAACTTTTTATGGTACATGACAGTGACCAACAAGTTTAAACAAATTTTAACTTTTTTGTCAAGTAAAACCTCACTAAGAATTGCATTGGCAAAAAAATAAAAATTCGCTTCCAGAGTTTGCAAATCGAAATATTTTTGGTACATAAAAGTACCCACATAAATTCCAAATTGTGTTTTTATACTTCGGGAAGAGTTAAATTGGTATTAAAAAGCAAAAAAATTTAAAAGACGATTCTACGGTTGGACAATTAAAACTTTTTGGGGTACATGAAACGGAGTTTTACTTTTTCTTTTCAAATTAAACATATTTAATATTACTGCTTTTTGTTTGTTATGTGGTCAAGTATGTCTATATGCCTGCATTTCATTGGTTCTTACACCAAATCATCAGTAGACTTTAACCTAATTCCAAAATAACAAAACCTCTTAGCTTATACATAAACTCCCAAAAATGAATACTTGACCACATAACAAACAAAAAGCACAAATTTTATTGTGACAATATGTCTAATAAAAGATTTTAAGAACGTTTTGTGTAGAGTTTGTTTTTCATTGTGCCTTTTTCATATACTTTTATTGTTTGCCAACGGCAGACTAATTGTATGAAGGTGGAAAAACAAAATAGATTTATATCGAATAAAATTTGTTTGTTGTGTTTTCTTGAATTTCAAATCCTATGGTTTTGCTTGTGTAATTATCAATTCATTTTTGGGAGTTTATGTATAAGCTAAGAGGTTTTGTTATTTTGGAATTAGGTTAAAGTCTACTGATGATTTGGTGTAAGAACCAATGAAATGCAGGCATATAGACATACTTGACCACATAACAAACAAAAAGCACTAATTTAATTGTGACAATATGTCTAATAAGCGATTTCAAGAACATATTTAATATTTTTGAAAAACGTTTAGAGATATTAGAAATAAGAAAAGCCAAACATTTAGCTTTTCAGCCGAAAAATTTAAACGTTTTGTTAAATTAAAAAGTAACCGATAACATCATTTTGATTTTTTAATTAAACCTACTTTCTGTTTTGGCAACAAAGAAAGAAAGAAGAATTACATCTGTTAAGGGTATTTAAGATTCGGCATAGCCGAATATAGCACTTTTACCTGTTTTATTTATTTTCCATACATACACACATATTCGTTTAATTACCTCAATGATATATTTAAGCTTATTATTTTCACTATTTTTCCGCATAATTACCCACAAATATTATTGCTTTGGGCGAGGTAAACACCCGAAGAACACTGTACTACTAGATATTTTTAAGAAAAGAGCAATTTTCTTCAACTAGCGATTAGAGTTGTGCTTTTCAGCGCAGTGAGCTGACCGCTCATTTTAGCTCAGCTCAGTTTACTGAGCTAGTTCATTTAATAGTTATATATATATATATATATATATATATATATATATATATATATATATATATATAACATGGCTTCGTGGCACCAGTTTTATTTGTAAAAAGGTTCTATACATAAAGATGTACAGCAGTATTCCCAAAAAAATAAAGTAGACTTGATCAACACTTTAAAATAAATTCTCTATGAAATTTTTATTTTAAAGCACACTTGAAGTATGCATTAACTTTTGTGAATGCAGCAGTGATTCTTTAGATATGCCCCAATAACATATACAATGTGGTATTTATATTTGTCTGATAGCATATGTATTAAGAAACCGTGGTATCATTTCAAATATGACAGAAATTATCAAAACCGCTCAGCTCTGAAGCAAAAGCGCTTTGAAACAAAAGAGCTCTGAAACTAAAGTGCTTACTACTGAGCTAAAATCATCTATTGTAGTGAGCGCTCATTTCGCTCAACTCACTGAAACGTTCAATTGAACTAGCTGATAGCTCAGTGACACAACTCTACATTTCAGAGTTGTACAAAACAGTTCTTTTGAGTGAGCGCTCTTTTCCGCTTCGCTCACTTTACTGAATTATTTCATTCAGCAGCTCAGTTTATTCCTTAGCTCTGCCATAATTTATGAAATGAAAATGTCATGAAAGAAAATGAAAGAATCAGACTAGCTAATACAACAACCACTTATGCCTTTTTATTTTTTCGTTAATATGTAATATAAAACACATTTATTGAACTTAAGTAATAGCTAGATAATCATTAAATTAATTTTAACTATTTTGCTTTCGAACGTATTTTAATAAAGTAATATTTTCTATTTAACGTTGTATTTTGGAGTTTTTTGTCGGTTAATTTTTCTATAAGTATATATACATATATATATATATATATATATATATATATATATTTATATATATATATATATATATATATATATATGTATATATATTTATATATAAAATAAATACATATAAATAGTGCACCAAGTTAATAGGTATTGAAATATGTATCATGGCAGTGCTGTTTAAAAATGTTCATCTGGCAGCTCTAATAATATAAAGCACCAACCCATGTGTGTATCTGCACTGAGTGAATTTATTCCTTTTTCTACCCTTTACAAAAAAGTGAAAGGGTATACATATATAGGTTTGTCATTCCGTGTGTAATGAATACATATAAATAGTGCACCAAGTTAATAGGTATTGAAATATGTATCATGGCAGTGCTGTTTAAAAATGTTCATCTGGCAGCTCTAATAATATAAAGCACCAACCCATGTGTGTATCTGCACTGAGTGAATTTATTCCTTTTTCTACCCTTTACAAAAAGTGAAAGGGTATACATATATAGGTTTGTCATTCCGTGTGTAATTTCTTCGATATGCACATGGGACTCCATAAAGTATATATATTCTGGATCCTTATGAATAGCGATGACGATTGAGCGATGTCCGTCTGTCCGCCCGTCTGTATGTGAAATCGGTTCTCCCAAGCCCCCAGAAGAACTAGAGACTTCGTTCTTGGACCGTTGGATTGAAAATGAACTTAAATAGAGTGCTAAATTTCGAAATTCAGAAAGATCCGAAGTATGGTTCCTGAGCTGGGAAGGTTACACCTATTTTTCGACTCAAAATTTATACCAAAAATCAATTATTTTTTTTAATGTTTGTAAATTAAATCTATTTCGTACTTTGGGGAGCCTCAATGGTCTATTAAAAACTAAAAAAATAAAATTTTTTTTCCAGGGATGGAAACTTAAAAATTTTTTTTCGGCCCATTCCGTATTTTGTAGTACATGTAGTAACTAAAATTGTTAAAAATTTAAATTTTTTCTTTAAAAAATCCACTTTATACGTCATGAAGATTTGCATTGGCCAAAAAAAAAAATTTTAAATTCAAATTGTGCTTCCAGGGGTGGGAAATTGAATTTTATTTACATGAAAGTAATCAAACAGGCAACTGAGTTGTTGTTTCTTGTTTTGACTAACTAAAGCTGTCTTATAATTTAGGAAGAACAAAATTGGTATCAAAAATTCAAAAATAAAATATAAAATTTCGAATCCAGGGATGGACAAGTGCAGTATTTTATGGTACATGAAAGTTACCAAAATGGTAAAAAATTTGCAATTTTTCTTAAATAAAACTACTTTATACCTCAAGAAGCGTTGCACTGATAAAAAGAAACAAAAAAAATTAAAATTTCGTTTCCAGGGTTGGAAAAATTAAATTTTTTTTGGTACGTTTCTAGTACATGTAATAACCAAAATGGTTTATAAATTCGAGTTTTTCTTAAACAAAACTACTTTATACCTCATGAAGATTTGCATTGATAAAGAAAATTTTAAAAATTAAATTTCGCTTCCAGGGTTAGGAAATTGAATTTTTTTTATACATAAAAGTAACCAAAAAGGCAATGGACGTTGTTTTTTTACTAATTAAAACTATTGTTTAGTTCAGGAAAAACAAAATTGGAATAACAAATTAAAAAAAATAAAAATTTTGATTCCAGATTTGGATAACTGTAATATTTTGTGGTACATAAAAATGACCTAAATGGTTACAAATATTAAGTTTTTATGAAATAAAACTATTACATGCCTCATTAAGAGTTGCATTGGTAAAAAAAATTTAAATTTCGTTTCTATGGTTGGGAAATTTAAATATTTATTCTGCATAAAAAAAACAAAAAGGCAATTGACGTTGTTTCTTTTCTTTGGAGTTCTTTCGACTCCAGGGTTGGACAAATGAAATATTTTATGGTACATGAAAGTGACCAAAAAGTATAAAAATTTTGATTTTTTTGTCAAGTAAAACTATGTTACACCTCACTTAGAATTGCATTGGTAAAAAAATAAAAAATCACTTCCAGAGTTGGAAAATCGAAATATTTTTCGTACATAATAGTACATACATAATTTCCTCATTTTGTGCTTTTAGTGAATTAAACCTATTAGATATTTCAGAAAAAATTAAACTAGTATCAAAATATTATAAACTCGGTTCCAGGGTTGGAAAATCGAAATTTTTGGTACATAAAAGTAACCATATAAGTTCCCAATTTTGGTTTTTTTCAGTAACTTAAACTATTTTATACTTCGCTAAGAATTAAATTGGTATTAATATTTTTAAAAACTAAAAATTCGGTTCCAGGGCTAGAAAATCGAAATATTTTTGGTACATAAAAGTACATACATAAATTCCAAATTTTATACATCAGAAAAAATTTAATTAGTATTAAAAAATTTAAAATTCGGTTCCAGGGTTGGAAAATCGACATTTTCTGATTCACAAATGCAGCCATTTTATTTGTTATTTTTATGCTGAATTGTACCTACTTTATATAACAGAAAGAAGTAAACTGGTATTAAACACCAACAAAATCTAAAAGACGATTCTACGGTTGGACAATTAGAACTTTTTGGGTTACATGAAACGGATTTTTTGATTTGTTTGTAAATTAAATATATATAATATTTTTGAAAGACGTTCATAGGTATTAGATATAAGAAAAGCCAAACATTTAGCTTCTTAGCCGAAAAATTTAAACGTTTTGTTAAAAAAAATCAATGAGTGTTCGAACTCACAGGCGATGTGTTAAAACCTTTTTGTTTATTTATTTTATATTAAACCCACAAAAAACAAAGAGAATGCAAAGCAACAGACAAATGTACATACATACATTGTTATGTTTGTACATAAGCTACATACGTTGCTGTCTTGCTATCTCAGTTTTATATACATATGTACGTATAACCACGTCACTATTCTCTTTGCTATGCATAAGACAAAACCGAAGATCAACATAAAACACTTTTTTAATATTACTCCAAATTAATATTCCGAATTAAAACACTTAAATCTCCGCTCGCCGATATCGGATCGCCTAAACTCTTCGTCGAAACCCGCACTAGCGTTTTAATCCAAAAATTAATAAAATAGGCTAAGAATTTCCGGAGAAAATCGCGTGGGAAAATTATATGAAAATCGCCCAATAATCACTTTCAATACCGACTGCCAAGCAACGAACAAACACATACTCTTACATCTTACACCTTACACTTGCGTATGTATTGAAACTGATAGTTTACTGCCCTAGAGGCGCGCGTATAGATGTTAACACATCAAAAAATATAACCGATAACATCATTTTGATTTTTTTTATTAAACTTACTTTCTTTTTTGGCAAGAAAGAAGAATTACATCTGTGCAGGGTATTTAAGATTTGGCACAGCCGAATATAGCACTTTTACTTGTTTTCATATAGATTTTAACATACAAGCATTGAAAAGAGCTACTGAAAGAGACAGATTCAATGAAGCAACTGAATCACTGAATCAACTGAAGCAACTGTGTTTAATACAGCAACTACACAATAAACCAGTGATGTCAGCGTCATACACAATTGTGGAAACAAAACTCACATGTACGCTTACGCTCTTTTATGTTGAGAGCGTAAAATATAATTGCTTACTAAGAAACACTCTCATTCAGCGGGAAGTATCGCAAGTCCTGTTTTGAGGCCTCTAAACAGAAATATATTTATATACATATATATACAATATATATAAGAGGTTTGAAATAAGTTGGAGCCACTGTATATAGGTACATCTTTTCGAAAATTTCTTAAAGTAGCTTTTAAATGAATTCATAAGTAGAGCTTTTTGTAAAAACTTTTTCTCTTGTGTATAAACTAATTAAATGTTCAGCATAAAAATTATTCATACTTAGGAGCGAATTTAATCCTCCAGATAGGGAAAATATTATTGAGTTCTGGAAAAATTTAGACGGGGAGCTATATCCTTTATTAAAAAAAAAATCCTTTAAATGTTTGTCGCTTTTCCCTTGCGAACATATATTTTCCGATTTAAAATACATTTGCTCAAAACAACGCAATAAATTAAAATCCGCAAACCTAAAAAATGTTTTGTTGTTACGAAACTGCAATATAAATTTAGAAGATATTATTGGTATATAAAAGGATACTCTTAGAAAAGGCCATTAGTTAGGCCTCGCAACCGCACATTTCTCCCGCTGGGAATGTAAGAGATAAGAGTGATCTCACCAACACAATCGCATTTGACATCACTGCAATAAACCAACCTCTCACTTTCACTTTAAATTTAGAACTCTCTTTATTCCAATCATGTTTTGTCTTATATACAAAAATCTTATCGCTAACTAAATACTAATATACCCGTACAAGATGTATTCTCTTGTCCATGTAAAATCTTATCTTAACATAAATACTAATTATTGTGTTTACATAGATGATGTTTCTTTGTCTGATTCATATCTATAACCGATGTGTTTATGCTACTATTTGTTTAGGCTACGATACCATCATAAAAAATATGTTTTAAAGCAAACACAATCGGTTTAAATAGACACTAAAAATCAGACAAAGAAACATTTAGAAACTGAAAGAAGTGAAAGAAAAGAGCTACTGAAACAACTAAAAGAAGTGAAAGAAAAGAGCTACTGAAAGAAGTGAAATAAAAGAGCTACTGAAAAAAAATCATTGAGTGTTCGAACTCACGGGCGATGTGTTAACACCTTTTTGTTTATTTATTTTATATTAAACCCACAAAAACAAAGAGAATGCAAAGCAACAAACAAATGTACATACATACATTGTTATGTTTGTACATAAGCTACATACGTTGCTGTTTTGCTATCTCATTTTTATATATGTACGTATAACCACGTCACTATTCTCTTTGCTATGCATAAGACAAAACCGAAGTTCAACATAAAACACTTTTTTAATATTATTCCAAATTAATACTCCGAATTAAAACACTTAAATCTCCGCTCGCCGACATCGGATCGCCTAATTTTTGGCCTAAACTCTTCGTCAAAACCCGCACTAGCGTTTTAATCCAAAAATTAATAAAATCGGCTATGAATTTCCGGAGAAAATCGCGTGGGAAAATTATATGAAAATCGCCCAATAATCACTTTTAATACCGACTGCCAAGCAACAACAACAAACAAACAAAGTCTTACACTTACACTTGCGTATGTATTTAAACTGATAGTTTACTGCCCTAGAGGCGCGCGTATAGATGTTAACACATCAAAAACAGATTCAATGAATCAACTGAAAGAAACGAGCTAAAACGCTCAGTAAAGTGAAAGATTCACGTCGCTCAATTGAATGAACGATTCAATTGAATTAATTCATTCAGGAGCCGTACAACTCTAACTACATTTTATAAACGAGATCGCGTCCCAACGCTTTTATTCTCATTAATTCATACAACATGTTTGAACCGGCCGTCTGTGTGGCTTGATCAATATGATATAGGAACAATGCAAACAGCATAACCAATTCAACATTGATAAATGAGTGATGCTACAGGTTTACTGCTGTACATATTCACAAAAATTAATGTGTACTTCAAGTTTATTTTAAAGTAACTTTAAAAGTTTTAAAGCAGTGATGTCAGCCTCATACACAATTGTGGAAGCAAAACTCACATGTACGCTTACGCTCTTTTATTTTGAGAGCGTAAAATATAATTTTTTACTGAAAAACACTCTCATTCAGCGGGAAGTATCGCAAGTCCTGTTTTGAGGCCTCTAAACAGAAATAATATATTTATATAAATATATATATACAATACATATAAGAGGTTTGAAATAAGTTGGATCCACTGTATGTAGGTACATCTTTTCGAAAATTTCTTAAAGTAACTTTTAAATTAATTCATAAGTAAGACTTTTTGTAAAAATTGTTTCTCTTGTATATAAACTAACCAAATGTTCAGCTTAAAAATGGAGAAATATTTTAAAATTAAATATCTGAGCACTTGGCAATTTTCGAAACCCTTTTTTATAACTTATAAAATTAGAAGATATTATTAGTAAATAAAAGGATACTCTTAGAAAAGGCCACTAGTTAGGCCTCGCAACCGCACATTTCTCCCGCTGGGAATGTAAGAGATAAGAGTGATCTTACCAACACAATCACATTTGACATCACTGTTTTAAAGAGTTGAACAAGTCTACTTTATTTTTTTTAATACTTCTGTTAGTCTTTATTTGAACTCGTTCATCAAAAACAAAGTTAAATGGAATACACATGAGCAAATGCACGGTAGTTTATGAGCAAAAGTCGGCGGCGGGTTGCACGTGAGAATAAAATTTACTTTTGAGAGCAGGGCTGCCAGAAATGCCGATTTATCGCCATTTTGACGATTTTTTACTTCAAAAATTTCAATATGCCGATTTGCCGATTTTACCCCTAAAAAATGCCGATTTTTTAATAATAGTGTGGTACATCTATTATTATATCATTCTTCTTTTTTCTTTACGTCTGTATGTACATACATACACACGTAAATACCAAAACAAGTTCTTTCGAATGTCAAGCTTAATAGTAAAATAACAATTCAATTGCCTTGTTGTAGGTGTGCACGAAAATCCGTAAATAAAACTTTAAAAGATAGAATTCTTTATTCTAAAGATTATTTGAAAATGAAAAACTCTAATTGCGAAATAAATAACGATTTAATAAAAATGTCAAAATGAAATGTTTATGATTGATTTATGAAAACCACATTATTTGCAATTGTTTTTCAGAATTTTTGAATTATATTTACGAATTTTGTTAAAAAATTTTAGAATTTACAGTTACATATTAGATAATATTCTAAATTTTTAATTGTATGTATTTTGTAACTCCTATTTTAGAACCTAGAGTTAATTTTTAGGAAATTCTGAAATATAAAAGCAAAATTTTGAAATACTATTAGGAAAGACGTATATATTTCAATTGGAACGAAGTTCCTTATGAGAAGATGCGGAGGGGTACCCTAACCGGAAAGAAACGTCCGTAACGTAGTATATTTTGTTTCTAAATCAATGTTTAAGACGTATGAGTAATACGATTCCATACAAACAAATATTAATACGCAGCCGGGCCGTGACAATTTTCAATTTCGTTTGGGAACAAAATTGATTCTGTATTTTCGTTGGTCGGCGAAAAGAAAACTCCTAATAAAACATGTATACCCGAATAATTGTTTTCTTTATACCTCGAATAAAACTTAAAATTAATCACCCCTATCGTGAATAGCATAGGGAATTTTTGTTCACATGAAATTGTTATTCCACAAGGGAAAAATAGTATCGTGAATCTTCCGTGAGAAATTATTCCCGCTATCAGTTCTCAGTGAATGCTAAAAAAAGAGAAGAAGCCGAAAGCAACATGAAAACTCAAAGAATTTGTGTTGAAAAATTTAAGTTTATACAATACATAATTTAAAAAAATGTAAAAAAGTATGACTATATATATAGTAGTCAAATAATTTGGATACGTTTTGAGAACCAGACAAAACAAATTAAAAATTTTCCTAAGCTTTAGAATTGGAGCAACAAAGTTTTACAAAGACGCATGCAATTGATTTGTTGCAAAAAATATAAGTTTGTGTGTTATTAACGGGTCTTGCCACTAAAATAAAATTTGAAAACTCTAATATTCGAATTATAATAGAAAATACTTACATTTTCTACTCTATTCCCAACCAAAAACTAAGTGAATAAATTAAAGGGAAAAGTGAAAAAACTCGCGGAAAAAAATGAGTCACCATCAGGGGAATTTAATTTTAGCGTGAAATCATTCACGGGGAATTTTTTCATGATAGCAATTTTAGGGAAAAGGGAAAAATTTCGAGGGAAACATTATTCATGATAGGGGTGAATATTTTTTAAATTATGTATGAATTTTTATTAGTCGAACTTTATTATGTAAATTGTTAATTTTTTCAACGGGCTTAAGTTCGAATCTGCATGACTGCAAATGATTTTTATTATTTTATTAATAAGTCAATTTGTTCAAATTCTATTTATTATTTTTTATATTAAGATTAGAATATTAAGAATATTTTCAATAATCATCAAACCAGCAGAACGGATCAGTACTGATTTCGAGGCCGCTACGCCATCTCATCAGCGTTCTTTGTTCAATTTTTCCACTTTTGCAAGTGGTGCTAGTTAGTAGGAATATCAACTATTAAACCAATGTTATTAACGAAAATTGAATATGAGAAGTTCCCACATTCATATATTCAAGTTATTAACTTTTTGGTTAGTACAAAATTCCCCAACCCTAATATAAAAATAATAAATAGAATTTCAACAAATTCATTTATTAATAAAATAATAAAAAATCATTTGCAGTCGTGCAGATTCGAACTTAAGCCCGGTGAATATTTTTATAATAAGGAACTTCGTTCCTATCCGGTGTCCCACGACACCACACATCTTTTTTAATTATTTTATACTGTTTTATATCTTATGTATTTTTTGTAAGTAAAAGTCATTCTAAATGAATAAAATAATAAATCGTTTCTTTTAAATTGCCAATTGCGAGATTAAACGAAACCCCAAAATAATTTTAAACCTTGTGAGGTGCAAATTTATTGATCTATACATGCTGTTTTATGTATAATATTTAATAAATTATATTGAATTGTTTTTGTTTTCTTTAATAAAAAGGTGTTTATATGTCAAAATAAGTTTTTTAATTAATGCAGATTTTTTGCCGATTTTAAGAAATGAAAGTGCCGATAATGCCGATTTTTTTTGAGAATTTGCTGATTTTTCACGAAAAATTTCTGGCAGCCCTGTTTGAGAGTCACACACATGCTTTTACTGAGTATATATAGTTACTCTCATTCTCGTACGAACCTTCAATGGAGATGTTGTTATTGTCGTTGTTGTATGTTTATGAAAAAATCCCTTGCTGTTGTTGCTATTGTTGTTGTTGTGTTTATGAAAAAAGTGTATGGAGAAAAATGTTATTTTCTCTCACTCCTCAAACTTACAATGAAGATGTATGTGTTTGCCGATACCTGTTTATGAGACTTTTTCACAAAATTTAAACATACGAGAATGTGTGCACAAGTTTGATCATTTGCAAAAAGAAGCTTGTCTTTTGTTTGTTTTTTATTGTTAAACATGTGTCCGATTAATATATCAAATTTAGTTGAATTACATACGTCGAAATACACATGCAAATATGGCGAAAGGGCAAAAACAATTTTTAAGTCAAATTTCTAAGAACGTTTACACCTTGTCGCCGCGGCGAAAGGAAAAAAATATAACATGGTTCATATTAAGTAGAGTTGTGCTTTTTAGCTCAGTGAGCTGAGCGCTCACTTTAGCTCAGCTCAGTTTACTGAGCTAGTTCATTTAATAGCTCAGTAGCTCAGTGGCTCAGTTATAATGATACACCAAGGGTGATTAAAGCCATTGTAACCATATTTATTAAATATGGCAAAAACGATAATAATAATTTCGTGGAGTTTCAGAGACAAATACAATCCAATATTGCCTTCAATATATTTAAAATCAGTCAATAATGTGACTTTTTGAAGAGGTAGACCATTAACTAAATTTATATATATATATATATATATATATATATACATATATATATGTATATATATATATATATATATATATATATATATATATATATATATATATATGTATATATGTATATGTATATATATATATATATACATATAAATATATATATTTTAAAAGAAAATAAAATATATATATATATATATATATATATATATATATGTATATATATCTATATACAGTGAGCTCGCGAAAACGTGAATACTCGAATACATGAACCACTCGAAAACGTTAACATTTTTATTTTTACATTGACTACTCTAAAACGTGAACGAAGTCTGAAAGCTCTAAAACGTGAACAAAGTTTTCTTCGTTTTATTTTTGAATTTACGTTTAATCTTGGGAATCCCAGAAAATTTTTATGTTGATTGTTTTTAATGGAGAAAAATCGTTATGAGAAATAAGAAACTGCCAGTAGGCGGGCTAATGCTTAAAGCGAAAGCCAAACAACTTCATGACCAAATTAAAAAAAACAATCGAGGACTTAATGCAAGCGACGGATGGCTACAAAATTTCAAAAAAAATGTGGTGTTCGACTACAGAGAAAAACTTTCCGCTCAGCCGCATCTGGTAGATCCGTTTAAAATAAAATTAAGATAAAAAATGAATGAACTCGGGTTATGTCAAGATCAGTTGTATAACGCTGATGAATACGGTCTATATTGGAAGCAATTGCCGAAAAAAAAACGTTTGTTTCGTCATTGGAGAAAACTACACCTGGCGCTAAAATGGAGACACAGCGACTAACCTTCATTGGAAAGGCAAAGTATCCCAGATGCTTTAAAAATTATTTATGCACTGTTAACTATAAAAGGTCCGAGTCTGCTTGGATGACGTCTTCATTATTCAAGGATTTTTGTTATAAAATTTTTACAATCGAAAACGTGAACAAATTTGAAAATGTGAACAACCTTGGTAAAAATTAGTTCACGTTTTCGCGAGTTCACTGTATATATATATATATATATATATATATATATATACATTTAATATATATATATATATATATATATTTTAAAAGAAAATAAAATATATATATATATATATATATATATACATATATATATATCTATATATATATATATATATATATATTCATATATATATATATATATATATATATCTATATATATATATATATATATAAATATATACATATATATATATATATATATATATATATATACATATATATATTGTATATATATATATATATATATATATATATATATATATATATATATAAATATATACATATATATATATATATATATATATACATATATATATATATATATATATATATATATATATATATACATATATATACATATACATATATATATATATATATATATATATATATATATATATATATATATATATAAATATATTTATATTTATATACATATATAAATATATATATAAATATATTTATATTTATATACATATATAAATATATATATAAATATATTTATATTTATATACATAAATATATTTATATATATAAATATATTTATATTTATAATAAAACCATTCCCAAGTACTGGTATTTTTCAAAACATGGTTTCATCGCACCAGTTTTATTTGTAAAAAAATTTCTATGCATAAAGATTCGTTCTGTAGACATGCCACAATAACATATTCAATGACGTATTTATATTTGTCTGGCAGCATATTAAGAAACTGTGGTATCATTACAATTATGACAGAAATTATCAAAACCGCTCAGTTCTGAAGCAAAAGCGCTCTGAAACAAAAGAGCTCTGAAACAAAAGCGCTCTGACACAAAAGCGCTCAGTACTGAGCTAAAATCATCTATTGTAGTGAGCGCTCATTTCGCTCAGCTCACTGAAACGTTCAATTGAACTAGCTCATAGCTCAGTGACACAACTCTAATATTAAGTGAAATAATTATTGAAAACACACAAGTACTAGAGTGCTACTTATACTGCAGAAAATTTGTGTTTCTCAATTTTAACTTAATAAAAAATACAAATTAATAAAAACTTAATAAAAAATACAAATTAATAACAAAAAAAGTTCCACACACCACTGTAAAGGAGAACAAATAAAAACAAACCAAAATAATAAATATTGTAGGTAGTAAGAATTTTAACGAACATTTTATATTGCTATATTAAATTGAATTAAGATTTTATAGGCTAAATGTTCGAAATTTTAATTTAAATCTCAGAAAGACATGATAAATATTCCAAGGCACAAAGGCAAGTCAACATCAGTTTTTGTTATTCAACTTACACAGCAGAGCAGAACAGCTGTTTTCGAAAGACGCAACCATTTCATCATCAGTGCTCATGTGTATTGTGTTTGTCACCACTTATTAGGTGGCTTAGTTGAATGTGATAACAGTTCCTATTTACACAAATTTTATTGTGAAAAAGAATACGAGAACTGTTTCAATCTGATGTTAGCATGTTATTGTTGTAATACCCGTGTTACCGTTTGATTATTTTTCTTCAAGTCCCATTTTTCTGAATTTTTTTTCCATCATACCTAAGTCAAACTTTTTTGGTTTGAATTTTTATACTTAAGTACATATGAACGTTTTTCCAATTTATTATTGGTATCTCAAGCCATATCTTAAATTTGTATGTAGTAAGAATTTTAACGAACATTTTATATTGCTATATTAAATTGAATTAAGATTTTATAGGGTAATTGTTCAAAATTTTAATTTAAATCTCAGAAAGACATGATAAATATTCCAAGGCACAAAGGCAAGTCAACATCAGTTTTTGTTATTCAACTTACACAGCAGAGCAGAACAGCTGTTTTCGAAAGACTCAACCCTTTCATCATCAGTGCTCATGTGTATTGTGTTTGTCACCACTTATTAGGTGGCTTAGTTGAATGTGATAACAGTTCCTATTTACACAAATTTTATTGTGAAAAAGAATACGAGAACTGTATCAACCTGATGTTAACATGTTTGATTATTTTTCTTCATGTCCCATTTTTCTGAATTTTTTGTTCCATCATACCTAAGTCAAGTCTGAGATTTAAATTAAAACACATGAGCACTGATGATGAAAGGGATGCGTCTTTCGAAAACAGCTGTTCTGCTGTGTAAGTTGAATAACAAAAACTGATGTTGACTTGCCTTTGTGCCTTGGAATATTTATCATGTCTTTCTGAGATTTAAATTAAAATTTCGAACAATTAGCCTATAAAATCTTAATTAAATAATAAATATTATTTGCAATATCGAACTGCAAATAAAATTAATATTTTCTTACAAAAATTTCCTACTTTGTCATAAACAACATGAATAGACATCATAAACCAGTGTAAATTAAAATAAAAAACAAGCGTTCCTTTGTTGATAGAAATGAACAAATTCATACACAATGATTCTTGCTTTTTGTACTTCAATGTTGATCAAAATTTTGTGTGTTGAGAGGAAAAGACAAGTACAAAAGTTGACAAGTTTGATTCGACCTATGATAAAAATAAGCAAGTGTTCAACCTCCAAGTGGTTCGATTGTCTTAAAATGAACAACGCATATAAAAGCTTGAGCAAGTTTGATTAATGCATTTATTTCTAGCTTAAAGAAGATTTTTGTTGTGAGTCAGCCACTCAACTTAACTCAAAATACTACTTTTTATACGAAAAAACAATTATTTGTTAAGGCAAATCTCTTCAAACAACTCAAAATAATTTTGTTTTCTTGATTCACAGAAATAACCCATTTCAGCAGGAAAAAGGTCACAACATGTAATTTTATTAAGAAAGAGTAGTCAGAACTATGGGAATTTTTAACAATAGGTAGACATAAATGTTATGTATTGTTTTTTTGCCATAAACTTTATGGCATAAAGATAAAATAAAAAATTTTTAGTTAATACAGTATTGTTGAACGAGTGCGATATAATTACGAAAGAGAGTAATATAGGGTGCGCCAAATAACTCCTTTTTTTGAAAATGCTATAAAAAAAACTACTGAATATTTTCTCAAATTTCTTTTTTTATTTGAAAGTACAATCCTTCCGAATAATAATGAAAAATAATTTCATTCAAATGACTGCATGGCCCGATAACGATCGCCATTGACTGTAACGGCAACTCCTTGCTCATTTTCGAAGAAAAATGGCCCAATCCGCACCAAACAGTGACTCGTTTTGGGTGCGTCGGCTTTTCAATGTATGCGTGCGGGTTTTCTGTGCCCCAAATGCGATAATTTTGCTTGTTTACATACCCGCTAAGATTAAAATCTTCATCTGAAAAGATGATTTTTTTGCCAAAATCGGCATCTTCTGTAAGTCGATCGCAGGCCCACTTAGTGAAGCGAAAACGCATTAGATGGTCAACCATATTCGTTCAGAGGAAGGATAAAACTAATTATCTGTCAAATCAGATATGAGCTAAGTGTTACCATTCACGAAATATGCACTAGTTCAAAAAAAAAAGTTAGATTGCGGACCCTATATTTGCTATACACACATTGATATATAAATCACTTTGTATCTACAGCAATCGAATACATTGTTACTATCTTATATGATTTACGTCTTTTTTTGGTGGAATATTTTTAAATGTTTTATCTTTCACGAATATTAATGATATATACATGGATAAAAGGAATTTTTATGCTACTATGAAGGAAGCAAAATAAAAATTGATGAAAAAATATATAATGTTTACGATATATGAAAAGGCACTTTATATTTCAAACAGACCTCGATTATAACAAATGCATTACAATGTAATAGTTATGAAATTTTTATTTGACATATTGTCACAATTCTATGTTAAATGAAATTTATTTGTTGATGGTTTTCAACTTTTCAAAACTATGGTTAAAGTCTACTGATGATTTGCTAAAGCACCAATGAAATGCATATAGGCATTACTTAACCATAAAAAAAAATTAATTTCATTTAAATTACAATTTAATTTTTAAATATTTAAAATCCAAATTGGGTATCATAGCAAATTTATTAATAATTTCGCATCAAATGAAATTTCCCTTAACTAGTTGAATATACATCATTGACTTGATATAACAAAATTATAAAATAACAATAGAATAAATTTCCCTGTTCACAAAAGCATAAACAATTATACTTTTTTTTAACGATAAACTACACGACCGAGCATCTGATTTTTTTTATTAAAATAATTTTTTATCAATTACATCTTTCGATACTTTTATGTTCAAAATATTAACCGATCTGAAAAACACTTGGTAATCAATTAAGATAAGTTGCGATTAAATTGTGGAAATATCATTTATGTCACATATCGCTGGCAAATGTTGCTATTGAAAGGAAATTATAAATATATATCGGAATAATAACCTGACAATTTGTGTTTGGGTCACAGCAGCACAAACTGAATGCCAATAAAATTGATCACATTTGTTTTAAAACTTGTTTTGAAATATGATAATGTAAAATAACATTGAAGTAATTGAAAATAGTATATGGTTTAAAAAATATGACCTTTTTAAATTTTTATTAATTGAAAGTAGTACACTTTTTATTGTTCTTTTCATTACATTATTTAAAAAAGAGGCATGCTGTGCAATATCACTGGAACGTGCTTAGGGAAGATCTTTGTACAAATTCATTGAATTTCTTTTCCAAAAAGTTAACACCACACTATTTAAATCCCATAAAATACATAAAATATTATATATAAATTCATAATTTAACTACTTCATGAACATTTTATTAGTTAACTCGCAAATCACCCTCAAAAAAACTTACGTTAGTTACCCTCGTGTGTGGTTTTCACACATATGGAATGTCAAGAATTTTGCTGAAGAAACATACTTATTTTTCAATCAATTATTTTATAATAATTTATGTTCAATACATTTTTCACAAACATTGCGATTATGAGCACTTTTACAAACCCCCTTTCTGCAAAAACAGCACATTGTTTAGTGAATATAGTTTCTATATTTTGACTTTTCGCTATAACAAATATAACATCAAGATTTTCCTTCGATTACAGGAGGAATAGTTTTTCGCTTTATTGAAGGAATTTCAAAAGATAGCGATAAGCTCTACTGAGTTCCAAATGGTTCACGGACCAGTAAATCTTGGGACTGTGTTATTGAGCCGCTTGGTTCATCTACTAAATTTCTTTGGTTGATAGCAGAAAGCATATACACTCCTGATTGAGTTCTTGGCACGCCCTTTCGTATTGCCATGTAAGACTTTGCGAGAGATATTCCAAGTTCGCGCAAAAAAACTCGGATTAAAACTGGTTTGTTTGTATTTCAATCTCGATTTATATCTTTATATACATATAATATCGATCATGTTTGAGAAAACAGCAACTGTTCTTTCTCCTACACTATTTCTTATATTTCTAAATGACCTTCTATGTCAGACTTTAACTCCTATCTACTCTTTTGCAGATGATAGCAGCCTTTTCCATTCATATACTTTCAATAATAGACCGACATCGTCAGAGATCGGGGCGATGAGGCACAATATGAATGTTGCGCTCAACACTGACCTCAATAAGATTGTTGAATAGGGTCGCAGAAACAGGGTAAATTTCAATGGCCGTAAGACTCAATGCTGCTTGCTTACACACCGACGCAAGCCCGATCACGCTGCTTCATCTGTACACATGGGTGGTATAGATATTAAGGAATCACAAGCTCTTAATCTTCTTGGCATAAAAATCCAGTGTGACGTTCGATGGACTGACCACATTTTTCATATCTCAAAAGAAGCATTCAGTTGCCTCGGCTTTCTAAGGCAGTGTAAGACATACAAATCTGATCTCCTTACTATTTATACCACTTACATCCGACCGAAAATTGAATACAACTCTTATGTATAGGCCGGTGCTTCAAAGTCTATTTTGAAGTCACTCGACAGTGTACAGGAGAGAGCGAAGAAACTCATAGGGGAAGGTAGGGTAGCCAACTCTATTGACTCACTTGAGCATCGATGCAATGTGGGGTGCGTTTCAATGTTTTATCGTTACTATAATGGGTTTGTTCTAACTACGTCAGGATCTCTTTCCCGAAACGCGCACTTTTCTACGCTCAACACGCTCTAGAGTGCGATCACATCCATATGTAGTGGATTTACTAGTCAACCGCACTAAGCATTACAGGGAAAATTCATTCTTTGCCCGTATGTGGAATAAACTCCTTGCGGGGTCTTTCCTGCTGTATATAGCATGGAGAAATTCAAATCGAATGTTCATAGACACTATTTCTTTTATCCTCTTTCCCACAACCAATTTTCCTAGTTCCAGCCCAATGGACGCATGAGTAGGGGTAATCCCCTGAGTACCGATCCTAATTAAAAACAACTGGCCATCGATTTATTTTTCTTTTCGAAGTACAGTACGATAACATTTTGTCCACTGTATCCACACTTGACGGAAGAAAATGTTGTCTTAAGTACAAATTACATCGAAACTGCGTATGTGTGGAAAACCCCACACGAGGGAAACTTACGTAAGTTTTGAAATATTTCGTTACGAAAAAATATTTTTTATATAAAAAAAATTTGTTTTTTGTTTTTAATTTATATTGTTAAAGTCAGGAAATTTCTTTAGTATACCCCAAATATTTTATTGTTTATCGTACAAATATGGTTCAGTTTGTGTGGTTTTCCACACAAGGGTGATTTAAAGGTTAATACAAAAGCAACGAAAACAGAAATATTACGAACCGACTTTCAATTCTATTCTCGTACACGCAATGAAAATGTCTATAGATTCTTATCTGCCAAACAGAAAAAAGACACCAACTCGAAATTCAAGTGTGTGTATTGAATTGTTGTACATATTGAATATTTAAAAAGTATAAAAATATAGATTTATAAATAATGAACAATAACAATATATTAACAAGGAAAAAAGTTATATTCGACCAAGTCGAATTTTAAATACCCTCCAAATATTTAGTAAGTAAATTTAAGATCTTTAACTGTATTTTGGCGGGGTCGCTCTGGCAAGGGCTGTGGGGGAGACATTTCACCTTTGTCATAAAACTTGGGATAATTATATACAAAATTAGGATAATTATATACAAAATTAAAAAAAAACTTGTTTTTGGATAGGGTGATGTAGGGGGCAAAGGGGAGGAGGGGGGAGAGTAGTACCAGGTTACGTCTCAGCTTCGTCATTAAAGCTTAAAAATTTTATTTTTAAGGAATGTAGGCTTAAGTAAAGCAATTTGTTAAATTTTTACACTATTTTTGAATATAATGACGCCCACTAAAGGGTGTGCGGTTCAAAAATTATTATTTTTTATTTTATGGCTCCAATTTTAACGCGTCGGACTTTCTTTAATATAAAAATATATCATTTGCTTAACAAAATTACAAAATTTCCACAGACGGACATGCTCAGATCGTCTTGTATTTCATCAATGATCAAGAATATATATACTTTATGGGGTCTCAGATGGATATTTCGCTGCGTTACAAACGGAATGACAAAATGAATATACCCTCCATATTATTTTTTGGAATTAAATTAAACGCAAGAAGAGTTATGGCAACTGATAAGCCGGGAAGCAATTGACAATAAAAGAGAGGTACAACAGTGAAGCAATTAATTATGTAGTTTCAGAGAGTTTTTAGGCACAAATACAATTTTCAATTAAACAAATATGTAGTCGTAAAAACAATTTGAAGTAGTATGCGATCCCATGAAGTATAAATATTCCAGGTGCTTATGAATAGGGAAGTCGCATAAGCGGTGTCCTCCTGTCTGTACGTGAAATCGGTTTTCCGAGGCCCCCAGAAGAGATAGACAATTCATTCGTGGACTGGTGGATTATAAATGGTCCAAATCAAATAAACGATTCCAGAATTGGAGAATTCAAAGTTTTTTTGGTACTGAAAAGTAACGCACTGAAACAGATGTTTTCTGTTTCTTTATATATTAAACATGTTTGTGAAATTCATTGGTATTATCAATCAGAAAAACCACAAAGTCAGCTCCAGAGCTAGAAATTTTGAACTTTTTTTGGAATATTGAACTAACCAAATAAAACAAATTTTTTATTTGATAAGCAAAAACATTTTATATTTCAGAAAAAAGAAATTGGTATCGAAAATTATTAAGATGGTTCCAAGGTTGGAATGAATGTGCGTATATACTCCAGACGTACGCAGATATGAGATTCGATACGAAGAATATAGCACTTTTACTAGCATATGTTGGGCGGACATAATATTTTGCTATTCAACGATGATTTATCCAAATATTTGTAAAATAGATTCCCACTTTCGAAACTGGTCTGTTTCACCGCAAAGACTGAGGGGTTTGATTACTATTCTCGGGTAATAAAATTATGGTATAATTTATGATTGTATTGGTAACATTTATTATATAGTTAAACAACAATGGCAATTGTTATCCTCTGAGAAAACACTACTTACATGTCGAATAAAATAGTTGCGAGTTAAATTAAGTACTAAGACAGTTTTCAAAGTACAAACAATAAATTTTATGATATTGAATAGGAATAATTAACGATTTTTATTCAAAACTACAAAAGACAATGGAAAGAACTAACAACAAATAAATTTATAGTAAAATCTCATGGATATGTTAATGAACCACTGTCATTTCTAGTTTAAATTAAAAACTTGTATTACATACTGGCAACTGTTGAAAAACTGTTGTTAACATTTTAAGTGGCATAGAAACAGAATTTATCGCCAGCTCTTAAAAAACAGAAAGACCAACAAAGTTTGCTTTAACAACTTTGTATGCAGCAAGCAAACAATTTATATCCAATCTAAAAACAATAAATAAGTGCAAATTAAAAATTTTTTAGCCAAAAAATTATAAAATTAAAAATGTCAAAAGTCACACATGTTTTAAATATTGTTTACAAAAAAATTACAGTTACATGATTCAAAATCATTTGCTTAATAGTCCGGTCAATTTAGACCAACAAATTAGAGTGAAGTTACATAAAGTCCCAACAAGCTGCATTTCTGTGAAATTGTTCAAAACATAATTATAAACAATGTCTAGAAGTTCCCCATCATTCCCCTGTAAGGAAAAAATTTAATTCAAGGTCAAAGGTAAAAAAAATGAGTTTTTCGCGATTTTCAGCAAAACGGTAAGTTTTATCATAAAAGTACCTCTGACAAAAATTGTAGATCATAAAATTATCTATAAAAAATGTATCAATACTTTTTTTCTTACGAGCCACCGTTTTTGAGATATAACGACGATCTGAGCATGTCCGTCCGTCCCTCAGTCCGTCTGTGGAAATCACGATTCAGTCCAAACGGAAAGAGCTAGAGTCTTGAAATTTGGTATAAATGTATCTTGAGTGATATCACAGGTTAAGTTCGGAGATGGGCTAAATCGGGCAACAGGGAATAACGTTCCCCTAAGTAGAACTAAACCAACCTCTAAAAAGCAACATAATTTTTAAGGTGTCTTTTTGTAATTTTGCTAAACAAATAATATATTTTTATATTAAAGAAGGTCGAACGCGTTAAACTTGGAGCCATAAAATAAAAAATAATAATTTTTTGACCCCGCCCCCTTTAGTACGCGTTATTATATACAAAAATAGTGTAAAAATTTAACAAATTGTTTTACTTAAGCCCACATTCCTTAAAAATAACATTTTTAAGCTTTAATGACGAAGCTGAGACGTAACCTGGTACTACTCTGCCCTACCCCCTCCTCCCCCTTTGCCCCTATAAAAAAAAAAAAAGTTTTAAATTTTGTATTTAATTATCCCAAACATTTATTTTTAGAGTTTTATGACAAGGGTGAAATGTTTCCCCTACAGCCCTTGCCAGAGCGACCCCGCCAAAATACAGTTTTTATACCCTCCAAAGAGAATTGGACCCCTTAAAGTATATATATTGTTGATCAGTGATGAAGTCTAAGACGGTCTAGCAATGCCATACGTTCGTCTGTGCAAAACATGATATTGTCTATTTTTGAACCCCGCACCCTTTAGTGGGCGTTGACGTGCGACATTGTATAAAACAACTCTGTCCCACCAAGTTAAACATTTAAAATTTACTTACTAAATATTTGGAGGGTATTTAAGGTTCGACCCGGTCGAATTTAACGTTTTTTCTTGTTTGTACTATTATAACATTTTTTTTGTGTATTTGTATTTGTTTCGCCTTATGTACAAAACGTATATATGTATATATATATTTAGAAAATATTTTTCGATACAAACAAAGAAGGTATTTTTTTAATAAGTCAAATGAGAAACAGCATAAACTACAAGCATACGTAAAGATGCAAGAAGGGAACGTGTTTCGCCTTATACATGATGTAAAACAGACGCCCGTATCTATAGCCCGTATTCATAGCACAATTGTGCTGAGATCATTCACACGTATTCTTACCCTCTTTAATTTAGTCGTCGATGAGACAGCGACGAATGAATATCAGGCGGATGCTAACGAATTTTTTTATATATTTTTCCGGAATGTTTGTCCAGCAAACAATTTTATATGCGAAAAATATTTTGTCAAAAACAATGCTTTCGATAACATACAACGACTTTTATACAATTTTTCTCCAATAACGGACTCTACTAATTCTGCTAATTTAGTAATACACTTAGTCTTATTAATTAGTCTGTGCAAAATCTTATCAAAAATATTTTGAATATGTTTCGCATATGAAAATTATCTTCCATGCCGACAAATATCAAAGCTTATTAAGTTTGATACATCCAACCGGGTATTTTTTTTTTGTCGCATATTCAATTTTATGCTTCAGCAAGCAACCATTCTTTTAGTTATTTATTTTTTCTTGAATGGAAAACATAACAAATTATTGTCCTATCTTTTTTAATTTTTTTCATTTGCCTGTTTACTTATAAAAAGTTTTATTTTTAATTAATAATTTTACGTAATCAAAATTTTTTTTTTTCAACTTAGAAAATATTGCTAATTAAGTATAAATATATAATGCACCATTTTCTTTCAAACGCTTGGCTTTTTGTTTGGTGTGTAGCTCGCAAGCTCAACACATGCACAATTTAGCAATACATTGACGGTGCCCACCACTGATGTAAAACATTGTTAATCATCGTTATTCAAAATTGTAGACAATTTCCTTTGCATATGTTATTATTTTTAGTAATGTTCTAGCTAATTTTGATTTGTATAATTTTTAGAAAACTTAAGTTAAACTTTAAAACCTTTACCGTGGGTATAAAAGAGTTTAGTAAAGTCTCTGCTACTCTAATTGTGCACGAAGGAATTATTAAGTTTTTATTAATCTAATATATAAAATTCTCGTGTCACAATGTTGACACGACATTAGTGAAAAGAGCTCACACGTATGCACTATAGGTAATTTGACTCATTTTTGTGGCAAAAAGTCATTTTTCTAACTTTCAAGAATGCAATTTTTTTTGTTGGTATTTGATAAAGAACACATCAAAGCTAATAACGGCATGTTTTGTTTTTGTAAAAAATTAACGACGACTGCTTAGCAGGTGGTCAAAATCATTGTTTGTGAGCAAAGTGTTGTATGCAGTATATAAAGTGCGATTTGGTATAATTTTTAAGTTTCTTTAAATAGTTATAAAACAAACATAAATTTAAATCAAATATGGAAAACAAAAGTGATAGTAAGTGGTTAAAAGTTTAAGAGAAAGATTTTGTTAAAAAAATTTTTATTTTTACGAAAAAACTCATACTTCGGACATAACCTTTAATAAAAGTATGTTTTCTCAAAATTGAATTTTGGATAAGCTTTTAAAAAAATGGCCCAATTCGGCCGTGTTAAAACAATCAAAAACGTATTAAATGAAGTATTTTGAGTTTATTTTTGTCAATTTCATGTTGCGATTTTTTGCTTTTATTGAGAAATATCATTTTTTGTAGGCAGCCTCCGCTTGCAAAATAGCGAACTTGCGGAAGTTTGGTTGGATAAGCAGAAGAAAGAGAAGAATAATGCTGCTGTTTACAATTTTATTGTTGGTAAAGCTGAATGCGGGAATGTTTTTAATGAGGAATCTGCTTATGTGAAGGAGAAAATGCGATTTTTTTGTAAAAATATCTCAAATAGATGGGAGAGTTCTCACAGAAAGATTGACGTATTTCAGAGGCAAAACGAACTTTGGCTAAATGCTGAATTTATTTTGGCAATTAAAACTAAGCCAAGTGGAACTTCAATAGGGCGTCCAAAGAAAGAGTATCCTGAGAAATCTGAACGAACAAAGAGGAAAGATGCGGAGGTTCTCTCGAAAAGTCAATGCTATGAAACAGAGTTGCTAGTTCGTGCAGCTTCAACTTCGGCACGAAAGCAAAATCAAGCAGATATGGCAGCAGTTCTCAAAGAAACATTAGCTAGTCCAACAAGGCCATCGAAAATAAGAAAACTTGCACTTACTGCAGAAAAAACTCCAGTGCGCTTTACTGTAGACGAAGCATTGGCCTTTTTGTTAGAGAACAATTTCACAAAAGAGCAATATCTGAGCATAAGACGAGAAAGCAAAACTAGAAATTGTGATATATATCCGCTTTATAACGACGTCGCAGCTTGTAAAATAAAATGCAGACCTGATTGAAAACCCCTGTATACCGATTTTCATGTAAATCTAAAGAAATTTAAAAATTTTGGCCGCCATATTGGATCCGCCATTTTGAATTTGAAAAATTTTATCTCAGATTCGAAGTCAGCAACCTTGAAAACCCCTGTATACCGATTTTCATGTAAATCTGAAGAAATTTAAAAATTTAGGCCGCCATATTGGATCCGCCATTTTGAATTTGAAAAATTTTACCTCAGATTCGAAATCAGCAACCTTCAAAACCCCCGTATACTGATTTTCATCCTTATTCAGTGATTTCTTATAGTTTTGGCCAGAAAATGTGGTCATTTTACCTATAGTGGTATGGTTTGATGTGAGTTTGAAGAATATCAAAACAATTTAGATTTTCACTGCCAAACAGAATTTTACCAACCCATACACAAGTTTGAAGCATCAGTTTGATGTGTGGCCATGCCGCTTAAGAGCTCCATGCTCTCGAGTGGGTACACCATCAAGTTTGTTTGTATTAGCTAAAGACGGGCTAACAAAAACTATTGTTCACGCTGTAGCATTAAGCGATTAATATTATGTAATGAATTAATGATATAAATAATTATTACTTTTAATGAATTAAAAAAATTAATGTTTGGTATTTTGTTATTTTAAAACAACATTCCCTCATCGTTCACAGCGCTCCATGCCTTTTTCACTCATATTCCACATCCTTATACACTTTCAATAAGTTAGTTATTTTTTTTCTACACTAGAAATTCTCTTGAAATTATTTACATGGCAAAACAACGTTTGTCGGGTCAGCTAGTAATTGAATAAAAGTCAATAACACTATTGTCAACGATTTAATTAAAAATACAAGGATACGATTTAATGATAGACGAATTCAAGTTTCAAATCTACCAAGTCATTCTTAAATTACAACACAAGCAGAATCGAAGGAATTCGGAAATCAACTTTTTTGAGATATACCTATTCAGGGCTTAAGTTTGCCAGGTTGAGTCATAAAATGAACAGAAGAAGCTCTCGATAGTAACAGATGCAATCTTTTTATAGAATCAAACGAAACAATTAGAAGAGCTAATATTTAAAAAAATTAAATTAGGACTCTAATGTCGTAATGGAAAATTTCATACGTTTACAGACATCCACGATAAATAAAAGAAAATAATCGCTTAAGTCCTAAGCTGCCAAATTATCTTTTTTAAATATTAAATATCACAGTTTATTGTTTAATTAATACACAATATGTCATATGTATTACATATTTATGAATTCTGTTTTGTTACTAATAAACTCCAAATAATAAGTAATTTATTAAATTTTATTTATTGAAAATGCTTAATTAGAAAAAATGAAATTTAAAAAGTCTGAAAATTTTTTGTGCTGGTAGAAAAAAAAGTTACCCTACAGGAGATCGAACTAGTATCAAATTAGTATTGCACTAGTACAAAAATCACCAGTACTAGTTCCCAACTGTGAACTTTCCTATACCATGTTAATGCTCAAATTAACATTGAGTGTGTTTGGAAAAGTACTAGTACCATTGGTACTAGATGGAAACTAGGGGTATACTAGTACTATTAGTACTAGATGATTATTAGTATAACTTCTTCTAGTCGGATACTAGTACAATCAGTTCTGAATTAAGAACTGGTTTATATATAAAAAAAATCCCTAAATTTATGGGTTTTTAAACCCAATGAAATTTGTTAAGTCTTTGTCTTCACAAGCAATTTTTAATCCATCAATTCTTAGTTTATAAGAGGATATGGAAAGTTCTTTCAGGACACACTCAATCCACTGGCACCTTGTACAACTTGAGTTACGTTTGGTACTCCACCATATACCAAGCACTAATGAACATACAATACATATATCAGTTTTTATTATTTTAAAAAAGATCGCTGATTTTACATATGAACATAAATATTAATAAAAAAACACGTTTAAAAAATTTTTGAATTAGCTTTTGGTTTTATTTATTTTTTAAAATGTCACTTTTTTAACACATAAGAAAAATGCGGCTTACTTACATAAATTATCATATAAATAAACTTGTATGCAGGGGACAAAGTCTTCTAATACTATTCTTTGTTTCAAATTTGAATTTGCTTAAAAATTGTAAGAATTAAACATAAAATAAATGAATCAGCAATTCCCTTTAAAACATGATCTAAAAGTAATATGAAATTCTGCAAGTCAAATTAATCTACAAATGAACTACTTGAAGTACTAGTACTTTTCTGTATATGTTCAATCACCTTTTGAACTAGTGCTTGCTATACTAGTAATCGTACCAGTAGCTTAAAGACAATTAACGCTTATCCTCCTGCAGGGTATTTTATTAATAATTTTTTGTGCAAGAAAAGGAAATACATACATATCGTTAATTATTCCTATTCAGTATCATTAAATTTATTTTTTGTACTTTGAAAACTATCTTAGCATTTCCACAAATAATACGAGATACTTTATGTAATATTAGTGTATTTGGCAGATACATGATTGAGTCTATCATGGCCCAGATTTTTATAGACTTAGTAATTTATTGAAATTTCCAAATATTACTGGCAGTACAAACAAACAGTAATTGATTTACGATAAATTTTAGAGTACATATTTGACATTGATTTTATGAGTTATATCGGAGTTTGTCGTTGTCTTGTGTGATAATACAAGATAGAAATGTTGGAATGATTTATGTTTTATTACACTCTGGAAAATAAATTTATCGCATTTATTTTACATACAACCTCCAACATATTTCCGTCACGACTACGAGCTAAGTGTTTCATTACGTAAACTTTTTAACTACTTTTTCCAATAGATATGTCGTCAATGGTGCCTTGAAAATTGGTTTAAACAAATGACTTAACATCGAGCCATAAAAGGTAATTTAGAAGTATTAAATCGCGCGAATAAAGGGGGAGTGAACATAATGAATTCTATAAAGAAAATAGTTATCATTTTACAAATAATTGTGCAGTGAGGGAAGTTGCGCCGCCTGGTTACAACATATTGTTGTTGATATTTAGGAGATTTATTTTTGGAAAAAAATTATGTCTGCATGGCACGATAGCGTTCCCCATTTAACGTAATCACAACTCCAATTTCCAAGGAAGTAAGGAGTGATAATGACAACAGCGTGTAAGCCGAACGAAACAGTGAAGTTTAATTTTTTTTAAGTGTGAACACGATCAGCTGGACGAAGCGCTTTATGAACTTTGTGAACAAATTTTTTAAACTAAATTTATATAATTAGGAAGCCTTGCCATGACAACTTGTCAAACTTTAGAGAATAGAAATGTCAACACAGTTAGACATTCTCATATGTATAGTCATCCATATCGATAGCTTTCATGCAGCTAAAGAAGACCAGAGAACGTTAAAGATAAAGTAAACGAAAAATTATGTTTGACAATTCATTCAATAAGGGGGAACCATATTCAGAGCTACCAAATTAAGGATTCTGACACCAAATTAGGGGACAGGTCACAAATTTTCAGTTGGAGTTTTGATTGGTGTTGTTTCAAAATATACTGCACATAATGTACATTTTGGGGAAATTTGATCATCTTCGATACCAAACTCCAGATTATTAAGTGATGAGATTATAATATTAACAGAAAAAAATTTTATTTGAAATTAATCCTTTATTCGAAAATTTGTGTATCCGAAAATCTTCATATTATTATTTGATATTCAAATATACACCAGCAGGACAACACAATAAATATATAAAGACCCCTTGAGAATTACGGAAGCAATGGAATAAACTTCAGATTATAGAAATTCGGTCCGATTGCCACGACTTGGCTGAATATGGGTTGGGACCACGAACTTCCGCTTCGTAGTCTACGAATCTTTCAATTCTATCCAAATTAATTGAAAAATGTTAAATGATTGATTATATCTCAGTGACTTCATTATTTTGCATAATTTTATTTTGAAAATAATTATTTTTTTTTTAACATATATCCTCTGTATTATGCGTAGAAGAAATTTACTTAAATTTCAATTTGTATGTTAAAGCAATCCTTTTTATTTAACTTTTTAGCCTATTCATTAAACATGCCTTCTTTTGTTTTTATTGGAAATCTGTTAGTTTTTTAAAGGTTGAAATTTTTATTGTAGATATTCATCAAAACATTTTTTTTCCATTAAATGTACACAACCACCATATTTATTTTCATAAATTCACACAGTATTTTACATATTTTTGTGATTTCCTTAATGAAAATGACCATTTAAACTTATTCCGGTTTAAATATTCTTGTTTTTGTTTGAAACTATTTATTACTATTATTTTTTAATTATTTTATTTGAATCTCTTTTTAATTTCACAACTAGGTTTGTTTATTTGTTTTTATAATAGCTATATTCGCTGATAAACCAAATTTAGTTTTACGGGTGGCTTTTAACACATTCCAACATTTTACACACGCATTTTTTTACACAAATAAAAAATGTATACTTTAATATTGAAACTGTAATTGACACATATTAAAAAAAAAGTATGTATGTACCCGTATTTAAATTACACGCACAATTTTTTTATAGTAAATCAAAAGTTGCAATTTCAAAATCATGCAATAAAGTTGTATTTCAATATCTACCATCAGTTTATATACGTTTTAATTATTCTTAAGTACTTCAGAAATTTGCATTTCACTTAACGCAACTTTTAGATACCTTTTTGTGTTAAAACTATGATTTATTAACCACATGATCATTCACAATTTTGCATGCTTAACACGAAGTTTACCGTTAACACGTCGTTCGAGCTTAAACTAACTTATTCGCACTGAAGCGTTTTCATTTTGCTTAACTCCAAAACAAACTAAAGACAATTATATTAAATCAAACAAGTGTTCCTTCAGTTCTGCTGCTTGTTTTGATTGACTCATTTTAACTGGAGAAACTATATTAAAAGAGCATAAAACCATTTCTCTTAAAATCTAAAGAGAACTAAGAAATCATTAATGAAGAGATTGGGATATAAATACAATCCACATTATCGCTCTAGTTATTGATATTTTGTATCTGCAGCAGGTCACAGTGGCATACGGATGGAAAACATGGAAAAATTTTACTTTTTATGATACGTTTCCGCCCTTGATGGTATCGGTGTACTACTGCGACTTACTGGTAAAATTCACATATCTAAACAATGGAATGGCTCAAATTAATAAAATTTATTAATTAATAAAAATTATTTAACGTTTGTTATAAACTTATTTGAATCATTTATACAGAAATTTGTTACTTAATCAGTAAATAAAAGTAAAATATTTTTTATGATTTATGCCGATAATTAATTACATTTTTATCTTAACTTACTGTATGGCAATATTGGAGCCTGCATTTTATGAACTTATGGATTCTTTTTTACTCTGCTTGATCAGAGTAACTATTTACTTAGGAGTTTACTTTTTAGTCGAAGATTATTGCGCTTTCGGGAGAAAAGGTTCCATAGCCGGGACTCCTCTGAAAGAATTCCTATGGATTGCATTTCTGATAAAGTATGATTCATTTTCGAGATAGACTTGCTATTGGTATGATGCTTTTCCGCAACTAAAACGTTTTTCATTGTCATCATATCTAGATTCAAATATTTTGTAAAGTTTGTTTTTGTTTTTTAGACAAGTTCCTTTCGAAGCGTGGGTGGGAATGACTTTCGAGAATCGTGTTATTCACAGAACTGATTCTTTTGATCAACTAGAGTTTTCTTAGAATACTCATTTTAGCGATTATTGCTAAAAACTAATCCCCTTTCTGCGACTAATCTCATCTCTGAACTCTTTAATTGTATGAGTGTGTATTTGAATAGATATTTTAAATTAATTTTAAAATAAGAGAAATTGTATATTAAAATACTTTTTTTTAAATTTATGGATCTCATATATTTTATTTTATACTTGTGAGTCTGTATAATTTTTTTTTTAAATTTCTTTCTGATATATATTAAAAAATTTACATTTTCCATCCCTGTAGTAGCTTGCAGATATAAGAAGTGAACTTTATTAAAAGTATGTTGTAAAATTAGTTCTTAAAAACTGTCTTCGAATCGTCTACAGGGTTGCTATGACAGTGAAGAGTACAATTCCTTTCGGAAAAGGAATTGATTTCGTACTTCGGTTCCTCAGAAAAAACTTTTCGGAATGAAAAAAATTTTATTTGCATTAGTTAAATCGGCTCATATTATCATTTAAGAAAATGCTTCCGTTTTACTTTTTTTTAACGGAGATACTGTATCAATTGCGTTTTCCGAAAGCAATTGCACTCTGCGAAATTAGTGTATACTTCGAAATTGTAATTTATATGATTTTAGCATCACCTTCTGTCTATGTAGAGGGTGTTTAATTAAAAGATCCCTACATATTTTTATATTGGGCCGGCATTTAGATGATGTGCCCTGTGCTGAAACCGTAGAAAGGAAGGGATGGTGTTAAAGCACATATGGTAAGAGCCGTGAAAAGATCATTTGTGACAGCCACTATGTTTTTTTTTTAATTTTATCTCCGAAATTTATTATACAACCAAATGTTTGATATAATACCGACGAAGGAGATGCTATAATTCCCTCTTTAGCACATTTTATGCTTATTCGGATATATAAATTGCAGTGCGTCGGATGAGAATGTCTAATTACTTCGTTTAACTGATGCGGATGCTCATTGTTGCCTTTCAAGTGCAGTTCTCACTATTGGCGATCGCAATTTCTCATCCTCTGCTCTAAAAATCTCTTCTACCATACTAAGATTCTATTTACCTCGCCATGTGTCACACATAACGTCATTGCCCATTCCTAATGGTCACACAGGCAATGTAACGCGAATCTTTGCAAAACGCCTGCTAAAGATGCTGCAAAATGAGCTACTTCTTCCGGAAATCAACAATACGAGTCTTTACGATGTGCGAAGAACCCAATAGGAAACGATTGAGTTCTCATTTGAAACTAATAATCAATATGGTAGATGAGTTAAACTAAACTCTCCGTCTCAACAATAAGACTATTCAGCGATCCGTCTTTCTGAGTTAATACTAACAAATCTAAAACCCATCAAGAGCAGGTTATATAGAAAATTGAAACTCTGCTTGACCTAAAGTTGTACCTTTTCTTACTTCTGATATCCAAAGTTACTGGACTCAGGTTGGAAAAAGTATTATATATTATCAATATTCCAAGGTAAAAAGTAATGTTAACATCAATTTAATGTTTCCAAGGTATTTACAGAACAGTCGAATTCTTCTTGATGTCATGAAACAGTCTACAAGCCTATACATAATTATAATAATAATTTTGTTCCAAAAATATTTGTGTGTTGTATTATCGTTTCCACTTCTTATGCAACTAAAAAAACTTCTACTATCTGTCATTTAGAGGATATGGCTTACGTCTAATGTATCCTCAAAGATTAATGCCAGTGGTTTCATTTACGATGATCAATTTTGAAAATTATTACGTGTATCAAAGAAATGATCTCGTTTGATTTTACTTCTAATTTAATAAAACAAAATTTTAAAGAAAGAATCAGAACCATTATAATTAAAGTTTTCTCAGGAATTCCCGGGATTTTCAATTATTTATGCGGGGGATCTAATAAAAATAAATTATTGGCAGTTTCGCGTTTAGAAAACAGCAGCTTTCATTTTTGCATTTGTGGAAATATATTTTGAGCAGCAAATATTACATTTAATAATATTTTACTAAATATTTATATTAATGATTTAAGATATTGTCTCAATTAAATTAGTGCGTTTTGTGTGTTCAAGTATGTCTATATGCCTGCATTTCATTGGTTCTTACACCAAATCATCAGTAGACTTTAACCTAATTCCAAAATAACAAAACCTCTCAGTTTATACAAACTTTTAAAAGTATATACTTTAATTGTTTGCCAACGGCAGACTAATCGTATGAAGGTGGAAAAACGAAATAGATTGATATCGAATAAAATTTGTTTGTTGTGTTTTCTGTGATTTCAAATCCTATGGTTTTGCTTGTGTAATTCTCAGTTAATCCTTGGGAGTTTTTGTATAAGTTGAGAGGTTTTTTTTATTTCGGAATTAGGTTAAAGTCTACTGATGATTTGGTGTAAGAATCAATGAAATGCAGAGATATTGACATACTTGACCACACAACAAACAAAAAACACTAATTAATGATTTAAGGTAATTTATTTAAATCATTCTTCTCTTTGTTGTTTGTGGTGAAGAAAAACAAATTAAATTGTTTTTGACGGAGAACTCAATTGTATCAATGTTTAAAAGAAAATTTCCCAGGAACTGCAATATGCTCTTTATGTGCGAAAATGATCTCTTGCAAAGGGCGAAGCACCAGCGGATTATTACATCATATAAAGTGATTACACAAGTTAGCTTGGGAGAAAAACGAGAGGGGACGCGAAAATCATAATTAACGCCCTCATAAAGTAAACAAGTAAGAACGTTATATTCGACCGGATCGAATCTTAAATACCCTCCAAGACTAACGGCTCTCCAGTTTACGAGACCTTGTTGTTTTTAAAAGTTTTTGTGAGCGCTGAAAACAAACAAATGGAACAATCCACTTTTAAGGTTTCTTAAACAACAAAGTTATTCTTATCAATCTATCGAAAATGAATTTTCATTTTCCTTTTTATCGTTATCTTTTCACACATTCGACAAAAGTAAGTGAGTGTTTGTTGTTGTTTTTAAATTTTGTTTGGTTTGTTTGGTTATTTGTTTTCGTATGGGCTTAACTCAGAAATGTAGCCACCATTCATTGCGCACTCATTGTTTAGATACTTGTACTTTGTAACAGCAGTGGTCGTAGTTGTTCTTTACTAATAAATTTCATGTTTGATCTTCGGCTAGTCTGAGTATGTCAGTTAGTAGTTTTTACACACACCTTTTCTAAGTCATTCACTTGTTCCTGTTACCATTTATTTTCCTTTAAATGTTGTTAGTGGGAACCCAACAGCTTAACACATACAGGTTATATATGTATGTGTTAAAAATTAAATCCAAAGGTAACAGAAGCATAATCTTTTTGTATATTTGGGGTTCTTGATACAGAATCATTGAAGGTTTACAGCAGATACGGGCGTTTCATAGCACAATTGTGCTGAGATCATTCACACGTATTCTTACCCTCTTTAATTTAGTCGTGGATGAGACAGCGACGAATGATTATCAGGCGGATGCTTAGGAATTTTGTTATATATTTTTCCAGAATATTTGCCCAGCAAACAATTTCAGTCATGATGATATGCGAAAAATATTTTGTCATAAACAATTATTTCGATAACATATAATGCCTTTTACACAATTTTTCTCCAATAACGGACTGTGCCAATTCTCCTAATTTAGTAATACACTTAGTCTTAGTGGGTGCTGTTGGCTGAAACAGTAGAACACGAGACTATGAAGCGGAGGGTCGTGAGTTCGGGCCCGCGCTGAGTCATGAAATATTGTGTTGAATTCTTCTGATCAGCATTAGTGCGTGGTTGTGTTAGTTGTTGCCAGCATGTTTCAATGATGAAGGCATAGTCACTGATCACTGAACATAATTGGCAGCGACTGACACTATCATGTACTAAAAGCAGAGTAACAGCACCCACCTTCGTCGGCCCTGTAGCAATAAAATTAGCCGGCAAAGTAAAAGGTTGAAATAGCTACAAAAAAACTGTCTATCTTCTCATCTTTCCTAGTCTGTCCCCTTAATACTATCCCCTCGTTTTCAGTTCTAGCGCAATGCATTGCATATATAGGGGTCATCCCCTGAGTGCTGGTCCAAGATTAAAAAAAAAAAAAAATTAGTCTGTGTAAAATCTTATCAAAAGTATTTTGAATATGTTTCCCATATGAAAATTATCTTCCATGCCGACAAATATCAAAGCTTATTAAGTTTGATACATCCAACCGCGTATTTTTTTGCGAATATTCAGCTTCAGCAAACAACCATTCTTTTATTAATTTTTTTTCTTGAATGGAAAACATAACAAATTATTGTCCTATCTTTGTTAATTTTTTCAATTGACTGTTTACTTAGAAAAAGTTTTATTTTATATTAATAATTTTACGTAATCAACGTTTTTTTTTAACTTAGAAAAAATTGGTAGTTATGTATATAATGCACCATTATCTTTCAAACGCTTGGCTTTTTGTTTGGTGTGTAGCTCCCAAGCTCAACACATACACAATTTACCAATACATTGACGATGCCCACCACTGGTTTACAGGCACCGCGTAGAGTAAAAGTCTATTTCTCTTAATTTGAGTTTGAGTTCAAGTGTTTTTATGTAATGATCGCTTATATTATTTTTATAACTATGCCATATATTTTCATAACTCGGCTACAAATTTTGAAATTACTCTCATATCTTAATCGAATTCAGTCAATCAAAGGTCCCACAAATTTTCATTCCCATAAATTTTTGATTAACTTCAGTTTCCATTTATCAAAATATGTTTCACAATCTTCATAATTATTAACAATAATCTTAATCATATGATTAAAATTTTAGTTCCATTAAAGCATTATTAGAGAATCACGATGCATGATTATGATGTTTGCAGAAAAATTTCGTCAAAATATCATACAAAAAATAAAAATTCAGTTTCCTGACAATTTGATGGCCCTTCATATGAGATAAAGATCTAAATAATTTGTATAATACAAAATTTGTAGATGGCAATAATAAATTTTTGACTTTCCTTTGTGCCTTGGAATATTTATCATGTCTTTCTGAGATTTAAAAACAAATTTCGAACAATTAGCCTATGAATCTTAATTCAATTTAATATAGCAATATAAATGTTCCTTAAAATTCTTACTACATACAAATTTAAGCTATGGCTTGAGCTACCAATAATAAAATATTGGAAAAATGTTCACATGTACTTAAGTACAAAATTCAAACCAAAAAAGTTTGACTTAGGTATGATGGAACAAAAAATTCAGAAAAATGGGACATGAAGAAAAATAATCAAACGGTAACACGGGTATTATAACAATAACATGTTAACATCAGGTTGATACAGTTCTCGTATTCTTTTTCACAATGAAATTTGTGTAAATAGGAACTGTTATCAAATTCAACTAAGCCACCTAATAAGTGGTGACAAACACAATACACATGAGCACTGATGATGAAAGGGTTGCGTCTTTCGAAAACATCTGTTCTGCTCTGCTGTGTAAGTTGAATAAAACTGATGTTGACTTTCCTTTGTGCCTTGGAATATTTATCATGTCTTTCTGAGATTTAAAAACAAATTTCGAACAATTAGCCTATGAATCTTAATTCAATTTAATATAGCAATATAGCAATGTTCGTTAAAATTCTTACTACATAAATTTTAATATATAATAAAAAAATATTTGTTTTGTACTTTTCAAATGCTTTTCTCTTCTTTTAACTACGGTATTGATTTAATCGGAACTTTTTGAGGGTGCAGTTGGCTGAAGTAGTTAGCGAGAGAGTATGAAGCGGAGGGTCCTGGGTTCGACTCCGTGCCCAGTCATAAATATTGCGTCGAATTCTTCTGATCACCCTGATCGTGTTAGTTGTTACCAACCTGTTTCAGTGATGAAGGCATATAATGGTCACTGAACATAACTGCCAGGAATTCACACTGTCGTGTACTCAAGAGCAGAGCCGAAGTAAAGGGTTTAAATAGCCACAAAAAATTCACTATTTTCCCATATTTCTTTATCTATCCTCTCAATATTATCTCCCCCGTTCTAGTTCCGGCGCAACGTACTGCATATGTAGCGGTCATCCCCTGAGTACTGATTCGAGTTGAAAAAAAATCTTATATATTTAACTGGTTAAACCCTCGAATAATTAAACGAGATTTAAGTTTAACTGGTTAATTTCGGATTAATCGATAGCTTATTAATAAAATAATTTCATAAATTATTTAATTTCTATAATTATTCATTATCTTAAATTTTATTAATAAAAAAACGGTAACACAACTCATATAACCAATCTTGATCTAAATCAAACAGAAGAGTTCCTTAGTTTTAAAACCCTATTTGGTTCAAATGCTGTGTTGCCACATATTTTCTTATTTTAAATTCCAAATATAGTGTTTGCAAATTTTATTTTTCTATGAAAAGTTTTCTTTAAGTTAAAATTTAATTTATGAAGCCCAAGATTCTATAAGCGCCATGTGCTACAGCTAAGACAAGAATTTTCAATGCTAGTACATTATCCTTTGAACTTCCAGATGGGTATCGAACATTTAATATATCCTGCACCAAAAATTGTCAAAGGGTATTATAGGCTTACCATTCCGTGTATAGTTAATTTTCTCAATATCAAAATGAGATCCCATGACGTACAAATGTATATTCTGGATCGTTGTGAATAGGGAAGACGAGTAAGCGATGTTCGTCTAAATGTGCAATCTCTTATCCCAATCCACCAAAAGAGACTTTATTTGTAGACTGATGGATTAGAAATGGTCCTAGATAGAGTGTTATTGAAAGCCAGCAAAATTCAAAATACGGTTCCAGAGCTGGGTAGCTTAAATTTCGGAACATCAAAGTACATAGAGCCAACTAATTTTTATTAAGATTCCAGTGTTGTGCAATGAAAACTTTTTTGGGTTAGTAATTTTTGTTTTTTCCTGTTTTTATTTTTGATAATTAACACTATTTTATACTTCAGGAAGAACAAAATTGATTTTTTTACTACATAAAAGTAACCAAATAGGTTAATAATTTTTGTGTTTTTATTTTTAGTTCATTACTCGTATATCAAAAATCAACAATTCGATTCTAGGGCTGGACAAGTGAAACTTTTTAGTGCATGGAACTGAAACAATTTCTTTCTCTTTGTTTATAAAAAATATATATTATATTTTTGACAGAAAAGCCAAAGAGACAGCTTCAGAGGTGAAAAATTTTAATTTTTTGGAAAGATTAAAGTAACGAAATAACACGAATTTCTTTTTTTTGGTAATCAAGCATACATACATTCTATTTTGGACGGAAATCAAATGTATTGAGAACCAGAAATATCTAAAAGATGATTTCAGGGTACATCTGTGAAGGGTATATAAGATTCGGCACAGTAGAATATTGCACTTTCCTGTTTTGCTTGTCTTAATATATGCAGGGTAATTATTTCGTATACATTCTTTAATAAATGGGACGACTATTAATTACAGAATATGAATGCTGTCTTTTACATCCTGCAGATAAATAATCCTTTTCATAGATGTACACAGTAACTAAGTGACTGTATATTGAAATTTTAAATGCACAACCATCTAAAAATATCAAATAGCCTAGAATAACTTTGCTTTAAATATTTATTTTTCTTTAGGTCTGATTCAGCGTTGTTAAACTATAATTACGAATAATGATGGTCTGAGAACCCATTGAAATGTTATTTGTGGAATTTATAATCTTCCTATAGAAGATCATTTACAATTGGAATTGACATGAGTGAGACAGTATAACGTACATTTAAAAAAATAAATTAATTTTCACGTATGGCAACACTATTCAAATGTATAGTATTTAAACGTTTTTCCTTTAGTTTTAATAAAACTTGATTTAGAATCAATCTACAGTAGAAAATATTCAATCTCTTAGTCTACGTTCTCATCATGGCCACGTTCTGCACTGATCATTCTAGAAAAAAACTTTGTTTGCAAATTCTCGAGTTTCTGTTGCAGTGCTGTATTATAAAATAAATGTTCTCAACTTGAATAATAACATAAGGAATTTAGACCTTCAAGTCGTCTTTTATTAAATATAATTCTTAGACAATTTGCTAATAAAATTGTTATAAATAGAAACTGTTATCATATTCAACTAAGCCGCCGCTCACAAATTATGTATTCAACAAACATATATATAAAAGATAAGTGTACTAAGAACTTTCGTGACGAATATTGGAACTTTAATGTATATTCAAAAAGGTTCAAAAAGTTAAAATGATACAAAGGGATAAATTAAAAAAAGGGTCATAAAGAGTGTCATTGGCATGAAAAAGTGTCAAAAGTGATACCTTAGTATCTCAACGGCAACGCTGATTATAAAACTTCTGCATAAATGTATTTGAAGAAAAAAGTGCTCCTAATATGGCAAAGCTTGTACATATTTTCCTACTGTAATCTGCTCTACAACAATATGTTGTACCTATTTTCTAAAATAACAACATCGAGGAACAATTTTTTTTTTGTCTCTTTGAATTTATTCCGTTCCCCCCCAGAATTCCAGGGGATGGGAGATTTATTTGGCGGAACCCTTGGGGTCAAACAGCCATCAACATATTTATTTATTTTTTCTCCTTCGTACAATACTTTACAAAAATATTTGCAAAGTATTGATGCACAGATGCCAACTGGGTTCTTCAGACCGTACGCCGGCGATGTTATTAAACGTATTCTCTTTTCCGTTACTGTGTCTGACTGTACACGACCTATGCCTTTACATAGGAAGTAGCAACGTAGTTAACCACAGAACAACCGTAAACCTATACAGTTATCTGTGTTGTTGAAATTAACTAGTGCGAGTGAGACGCAAAACTCTCTAAAGAGAGTAAACAATCAGTGGTCTGGCTGCACTTAAAAAATAATTGCCAACGAGGCTTGATGTTGACTGACTCAGAGCTGCTTTGCGACTGGAGGAACAATTTTGTTGTTTGGTCAATTATAAAAGTACTTCGCAATTTTATGTTCGAGTCATGCATCATATATGTCGAGTAACAATTGAAGATCGAACTTCATGTTATACAATAAGTTCCACGTGAAGGTTTACAGATAAAATAAATCTGTTAAGTTTTAGTCTGAATTTATGTGTCTGTCAGTGTTGTCAGATCATTTTTTTCTTCCCCCCAAAAAAATTTAGAAACGCCCTAGATTCTACACTGTTCTCTTAAAAAAAACCCCTAAAACAGAAACGTTTAAGTAGTAATTTGGTTTCATCTTTCTTATCTCTACTAAATTTGGATTGAGGTACTATAATTCTTATGCGAAAAGCACGAAAACTGCCAAATTTTTATATTTTTTATAAAAAGCCCCGAAATATATTTTTATTGCTTAATTAACATTTTTATTTAAAGAATAATCAGTAGACGTATTATATTCATATCGTATACTCTACTAATTAGTAAAAACAAACATTTAAATTATTCTTCGTTAACATTTTTATGGACTTACGTAAGGTAAACTATTAGAAATCCATTTTATATACATATAAACATCTATATGGTTAGTTATATTGAAAACAGGTTTCTCCAAAAATTTCAAGAGTTGCAAAGTCTTCTTCACTAGCTGTGTACATATCATTTGAATTGAAAAGTTTGAGCATTTCAGGTGCAGGAATAAAATCTTGGTATTTATTGTTTAACGAGTACTTGACTCTTAAAATACTTTCAACTGTTGAAATATTCATTCTGTTTCGCAGCTTATTTTTTACCACATTAAACATAGAAAAAGCTCTTTCAACTGATGCATTGGAATAAGGTAGTAGTAATAAAGATAATCCTAGTTTACTAATTCTGCAAAATTTTGGGTTATTGCCAGCATCCCTCTTTTGTCCAACTTCATACCAAAATTTTTCTAAACACGTTGTATTATTCCACGATATAAAGTGCAAGTTGTTCCACTCACTAAAAGTTGCATCGATATCTTCACAAAGGTTTTTGAAATGTACAACGATACTGGTAATGTTTGGTTTTTAGCTTTTTGTGCATTTTCTATGAAAAACAGTGACAATTTTTCCATAAGATCAATATTTTCTGGAAGTCGCTTTTTTATTTGGGAACATATTTCCACAGTAAAAGTTTTGCAATTTTCTTTAATGAGCATAATGTCTTCTATTTGCATCGATGAGGCGAAATGAGCAAAGTTGTAGGAAAATGTTAGACACTCTGTTGGCATCATATATTTTTTAAAATCAAAATCTGTTATTTTTTCCTTGCTTTCATTTCCTAAGATACCTGGATGCACTATCTTTTGTAAAAGTTTAGAAAACATTCCTTTAAGTCGTTATATAATTGCAACGTATTCAACTGTTCACTTTGAAATAGTTTATTTAGAAGCAGTACGACATTTTTCTTGTGTAGAGGCCTATTTAAAATTGAGCTCTAATGCGTCCCACTGTTCCAAAATTTTTTCAATAGCTCTGTACCTTGCTCACCATCTTGTACCACTTAGTTTGTCAAATTTTAAAGGATTTTTATCAGCAAGCAATATATAAATTTTAGAATATTCGATTTGTCTTTTGGCGCTATGACAAAACCACATATTTGTTTCACGTATTATATATTCAACTTCAGAAGGCAATTTTTTCATAGAATTTTCACACGCTAGATGTAACGAATGGCAAACGCACTTTACTGTTATCAAGTGTGGCACAATTTCTTGTAGTCTACTACTTAATGAATTGTATTTGCCTACCATTACATTAGCACCATCTACTCCTATTCCCAATAATATCTGTCTGTTTATTCCATCTGTTTCCAACATATTTACTATGGATTTGGTTATCACTTCAGCAGTGCCACTCTCAACCTGCACCACTCTATACAACACTGTCATTACTGCATCTTCTTCCATACTAAAATACTTAATCATAACACAAAGAAATTTTCTGTTATCAACTGATGTACTTTCATCAATAATTAGCGAATAATAATTATCTGCTAAATCTTCTATGAGTTTTTGAAAAAATGCTGGATCCAAAACGTTTTTTATTAACGCAGTACATTTTGTACGATGGAGTTGAATATTTTGGAGAGTTTCAGATTGTTTGCTTAGTTGTTTAATTAAACAACCGAGGTGGTCAATGCTGCTGATGGAACAGTGCTCTGCAATAAATGCTGCGATTTTGAGTTCTGCAATCTTTCTTTCTTTTGTAAGAGACGGCTTGAGGAAGTTTGTTACGGGTACATGCACTTCTTTTGTTTGGGATGCAAATCCAATATGTTTTTTTGGTATTTTGGTGTGCAATAAGGTCTTTCCTGTGAGCCACCATAATGCTTTTACAATATTTGCATAAAGCTTTGTAGTTGTCTTCCTGGACAGGGGCTAACCAATCTGAAATTTAATTTTGCATTTATTGTGTTTAAAATTTTATTTAAAAATACAATACCTTTGTATTTAAAAATACAATAGTGCTGATATGCTTCCCACTCCTTTTTATATTTTTGTTTATATATGTTATCCTTTTTTGACATATTGGTATTAAATTGTAAAGATGAACACCTTTTTAAAATTTATATTTTGCAGTTCTAAGAAAACCAACAAAATTGATTTAACGAGATAAATGTTTTAATGTTTGTAGTTGCCAGATTACCTTCTAAATCGTCATTTCGTTACAATAAGTGAGTTCGAGTACGCAAAAGTTTTTACAAATTATTACTGAACTTTCCTGCATATTACTAAATTGCGTTCGTTTACCCAAAATACAGTAAATGAGAACACAAAATGAGAGAGTAAAGTGACAGTTCATGACTGAGTATTTACAAATTTTTACTGCAGAAATTTTTGCCAGTAAAATTTAGCAAAACAAAAAAACATATGATTCAAAAAGGTAAACAAAAAAAATTAAGCAAACAAAAAGTATAGAACTTAAAAAAAGAAAAATTTAAAGAATACTGAAACAAAATAAAAAAGTGGATAATTATTACTAAATTATTATTGTTGAACTAAATTATTTGTTTGTTGAAACAAGTGTTATAGAAATCATTTAGGGCCCTATGCATAACGAAAACATTTTACATCCAGTTTTCTTTTTTTGGCCTCCATAGCAACGTTTTAATTGTATTTTATTTTTAAAATTTATTTTATTTATGTTATTGTGCTGCTTTATTTGAATTCTTTGGAGTTGTGAAAGTTTTAAGTATTTGGTTATTTAGCACTGCACTTGTTTTTAAAGTAATCAGTACCAAAATCAAATAATCATGTATTTTTTAATAAATTTAACCGGACACATATCACCAGAAGTAAATAAAATAAAAATAATTAATAGGGGAAATATTACATAAAACAATTTATTACATTTTCTTAAAATCTTCGTGTTATAAAAAGTGTTGCATCGAGTACCAACAAGAAAAAGAGTTACGTAGTCAAAAGTGTAAATATTTTTCAACACTACATTTATAAGCAGTCAGCTGTTTCCTTAATTTTACGAATTTTCCGTTCGCGTACTTTTTTGAACAACAGCTTCTTTTGAGAGTAACTTTTTCAGTTTGCTCTGTAATTACTCATTTACTGCATATTACTGTAAAAGTAAACAAACGCACCTAATATCTTCGTCATGCTCAGTTGTTACATTATGTACTATACCAAACTATGAATTCGAAAATCCCTTAAAAATCCACTAAATAAAATTTTCTTACCCCCAATTTCCCCCTAAAGAATATTAAACCCTAAATCTGCCCTTAAATAGAAAAAAGCCCTTAATCTAGGGGGAACCCCCTAATCTGACAACACTGGTGTCTGCATAGTTAAGGTGGTTAATTTAACACAAGTAATTTTAGCAAAAGAAAGATTAATCCATAGTGGTTTAACACAAAACTTAATAAAAAGCAATCCGATCGCAGTAAAACTTGATAAATCCATTTTAAAATTTGTATTTATTCAAATAATATAATATTTAAATATGTATTGTTGATCAATGACTAATCTGGACGTCTATAATACTGCAACAAAAATTCATATCAAATACAAGTGGAATTACCTAAAAAAAATATTTTCTCAAATTGTGGGAAAACACAAAAAGTGATAAATCCACTTTTGTTTATAAATCCAGTTTTGAAAAAATCCTCTTAAATTTAACAAAAAAAAATTTATTAATAGCGTAAGTATTGCAAAAGTATAAAATTATTGCATTACTTTTCTATTGTCTGTTAAAAGTCTACCAAAATTAACACTTCTAGAAAATAATAACATCATTATGAAACTTAACACTGCTCTTAAAAGTATTAGAAGTACAATGAGTAGGAATTTAAAATTTGAGGAACTTATTTTTCTTATGTTCTTATATTTGTATGTTCCGTATTTACTGAACAAGTACGAAGTCGGCTACATACACGTTGATATTTGTCCATTAAACCTTCTCTTCTCTCCATTACTCGCGTTTTGGTCGAATGTCTTGACTTATCCGAAATCTTAAGGCCCAACTATAATATGAATAAGCAATTCAGTACGGAATGTGTGTTCAGTTTGGCTCTTTACTTAAACAAATGGCATTTGAAGAAACTTTACGAAAAGTTTCTCTCCAGTTTCTCTTAAGTACATTATAGTTGCACATATACGTATTGTATGTAATCCAGTGCTGAGCACCGTCAATGTATTGGTAAATTGTGTATGTGTTGAGCTTGCGAGGTACCCACCAAACTAAAAGCCAAGCGTTTGAAAGATAATGGTGCATTATATATTTACACATAAGTACCAATATATTCTAAGTTTACGTAATATTATTAATTAAAAATAAATTTTTTCTAAGCAAACAGTCAAATGAAAAATAAAAAAGATAGGACAATAATTTGTTAAGTTTTCCATTAAAAATATATATATATATATATATCTATATAAAAGAATGGCTGTTTGCTGGAGCATAACACTGAATATTCGCCAAAAAAAAATACGCGGTTGGATGTATCAAACTTAATAAGCTTTGATATATGTCGGCATGGAAGGTCATTTTCATATGGGAAACATATTCAAAATATTTTTGATAAGATTTTACACAGACTAATTAATAAGACTAAGTGTATCACTAAATTAGGAGAATTAGTATAGTCCGTTATTGGAGAAAAATTGTATAAAAGTCGTTGTATGTTATCGAAATCATTGTTTATGACAAAATATTTTTCGCATATCATCATGACTGAAATTGTTTGCTGAACAAACATTCTGGAAAAAAATATAAAAAAATTCGTAAGCATCCGCCTGATATTCATTCGTCGCTGTCTCATCGACAGTGATGCCAGATGATATTTTCAAAAAAACGTAGGCGAGCAAAAAAAATCCCTTTTTTCCCTACATGGCTATAACATTTTTCCTACAATTTTCCCTACAAATATGAAGATAGTTTTTTAAATTAATTATAGTATATTACATTTAAAGTTAAAGTTTGTATATTTATTAGTATTAAAGGAACACAAATTACAGTCTTTAAAATAACTAAAACAAAAATAACAATTCATTTAAATTATAGATTATTCCATAAAAAAAATAAAAATCAACAAAAAAATAGTTTAATCATAAAGAACATTTGAACTAAACTTTTCAAAATGATTTTGATTGCACTTAAAATCTTTGCAATCAATTTCTTCGTTTTGCAAGAAGGATCTTATTATGCATATGGAATTTAAATTATCGTGGCTCAATTTGTTCCTTTTTTGGTGCGAACATCGGTAACTACCGAAAATATACGTTCAGCATCCGCATTTGCATGAGGCAATGCAAACAGCTTTTTTACCAACTTTGATAACTTGGGAAATATAAAATTATCATTAAAATTTTCCGCTTGCATAATTTTGCGCCAGAATTCTACGATGCCAATTTTTTCAAAAGATTTGATTTCATTTTCAGAAAAACTGTACCCCAGTGATCTCCTCTTGTGTCAATTCATTTAAATTTAAGTAAAATTTTTGGCACAAATAGAAAAATTTAAATTCCTCCTTATTTTCTCCAAATGCAGCCATAGGATTTAAAAATTCCATTTCTTTAAAAAGAGATTCTGTTTTTAATGGAAGTCGGTTTTGATATAGAATTTAAGGCAATCCATTTTTATTTGCAGCATATTTTCGGGCAGTTGTTTCAAAAATTCTTCGCATTCAGGTCCCAGAAAAATTTCTTGAATCGGTAATGGTACATGGGGAGAACGAACTATGCAATTTGTTCTTAACTCCGTTTTTTTAATACAATTTTGTTCAAGTTTTAGAAATATTTTTACTGACTCGGAATGAAGTACATGGACTAAAATTTTTTTCGATTGAAAAAGTGCATTCAGTTCGTTGAGGTAGTTTAAAGCATACTTTAAAAATAGTAAATATGCTTTGTTGCATACGTTACTGAATTCGGCGCAAACCCATTCAACCGATTTTAATTTATCACGAGCGTGAGTATTCAATTAGGACGTTCCAATAATGCAGTATACGTTCTATACATTTTTGACGAGACAACCAGCGAGTCTCGGAAGTTCTTAAAGTTCTCCGTTTTTCTTCCTTCATCATAACTTGGAACTCCTCCAACTCTGTACAGCTTTTTGAGCTACCTGATATATATGTGCCAATTTGACGAATTAACTCCTCGGGTGCTCGCGGTAGTTCCAAGCATGCTTTGTTAGCAATAAGAGCTGCAGAATGACAAATACATTTGATATTTATACTATGTGGATTGTCCTCCAAGAAATGGGAAATAAATGAATCGTTTTTACCAACCATGGTATTTTCTCCATCGGAACCTACTCCAACTACGTTGTCTAATGGTATAGAATAACTCAAAATTGTGGTTTTAAACACTGTGTACAATGATTTAGCAGTACCGTCAGTACCAACTGGTATGAGATCTAAAAGCTTTAATTTTTTCAGATTCTTCGTCAAAAAATTTGACCAGAACACAGGCTTTTTATGACGATATTTCTGTGCTTCCGTCAACTAAAGCAGAAAAAATTATACTTTCTTAATTTTGAAATCAATTTGGATTTTTCCTATTCGGCTAATATGTTTTGTATAATTTTTGTACATTTAGTTCTTCCCAATCTGCTCTTTTTTTAAATTTCCGATTCCGGTACAATTTCTTTTAGCAGGGGTATTAGGTGATCAACAACGTGGAATGCCACATTGTGCTCTGCAAAAAACATACTGATTCGCATTTCAAAATTTTTAACTGGGTCTTCCGCCTTATGTTGTTTGTTAGTAAACATGTCAATCTTTTGTGCATTTTTGTGTGAAGTATTTTGCTTAAGCTATGCTTGGAAATCTCCGACTTCCCACAGCTAAAAATTTTTCGACATGCGGAGCACCTGCAATTGTCTTTTGGTATTTCTTCCAGCCATCCTTTAAACTCGCTTTCGTCAAGCCATATATGGCGAAACTTTTGTTTCCTATATTTGTTTGGGGGTTTCTGCGGCCAAGTGAAGATTCACTTGAGGACATTTTCTGTTTAAAGATAAAACTTCATTAGTCCGACTTCAGAGCATTTAAATTATGCTAATATATTGCTTACCTTATAATTTCAATTCACAATCCACATAAAACAATATTTCTTTACAAAGAATTCAGTTTTTGGACAAAAAAAAAAAACAAAACAAACACCTGATATTGCCAATATGACTGGTTAAGTGATGCTAACTATAGTAAAACAATAAACGTTAAAAATTTAATTAAAAACACTTGATATTGCCAACTGACTTGTTAAGTGATGCTAACTATAGTAAAACAATAAACGTTAAAAATTTAATCAAAAAACAGTTTCCGAAGGATTTAGAAAGGAACATTATTTTAAAAATTAAAATCCAAAAAATCCCTACTTTTGGTCGAATATGAGAAATATGTCCCTATTTCCCTACGCTCTTGTTTTTAAGTAAAAAAAACCTACTTGTAGTGAATTTTCCCTACTTCTGGCATCCCTGCTCATCGACTAGAGTTGTGTCACTGAGCTATGAGCTAGTTCAATTGAACGTTTCAGTGAGCTGAGCGAAATGAGCGCTCACTGCAATAGATGATTTTAGCTCAGTACTGAGCGTTTGTGTTTCAGGGCTCTTTTGTTTCAGAGCGCTTTTGCTTCAGAGCTGAGCGATTTTGATAATTTCTGTCATATTTGTAATGATACTACAGTCTCTTAATATGCTGCCAGACAAATGTAAAAATACCTCATTGAATATGTTATTGTGGCATGTCTACAGAACCAATCTTTATGTACAGAAATTTTTTACAAATAAAACTGGTGCGATGAAACCATGTTTTGAAAAACACCAGTGCATGAGAATGGTTTTATTATAAATATATCTATAAATATATATATATATATATATATATATATATATATATATATATATATTTATATATATATATATATATATATATGTATATATATATATATATATATATATATATATATATTTATATATATATATATATATGTATATATATATATATATATATATATATATATATATATATATATATGAATATATATATATATATATATATACATATATATATATATATATATATATATATATGTATATATATATATATATATATATATATATATATATATAACGACTAAATTAAAGAGGGTAAGAATACGTGTGACTGATGATCTCAGCACAATTGTGATATGAAACGCCCGTATCTGATGTAATCGCACATTTGCTTAAGTTTTTTAAGTTAAGTTATTCATATTATAGTTGGGCATTTATTCGTTGCAGTCCCTTACTGCCGTCCCTAAATGCGGGCGGGAAGCGTTTTTTATCTGCCAAAATTCTCATGTCCATACATTTTGTATGGAGCATACCGAAATAACGCGCCGGCAACGCTTTGCTATTGGAAAATCCGATTTTGACAGAGCGTTTTCTAATGAAGTTAGTTGCAAAAGAAAACAATTGTAACCAGAGAAAAAAGCCAAAAATGTACAGAAGTGAAATAAATAATAAAAGAAAAAATTTGTGCACTTCGTATTAGAAAATGGAGGTAAGAAAATATTTCCAATATCATTATATACATACATACATATGTATGCACGTTTGTAATTTGTACAAAATTTCAATAACAAAATCACAAATGTCGTCCGTCCAGCTGTTAAAATAATCAGGGTTGTTTAATTTGTTTGTTTAATAACCCTGTTTTTATTGTTTTTTGACATAACGTTTAGCGTTAAAGCTCAGCGGAAAAAAACGTTCCGCTCTCCGCCCCTATTTAGGTATGGCTGTTAGTTATTATCAAACCATGCCATCGGATATGTCAGCTGTAACTCAACAATTAATTTGGTTAATCTTTGCTCATTAACGTGTTCTTTGTACCCATTCTACAGCAATTACAATTACATCTTTTCAGATGCTGTTGCACTAGATAAGATGCACTCGTATGTACGAATACGTACTCATTTGTATCATATTCTACTTCATGAATTCTATCAATTTCTTATAAAACAACAAATTGTGTTGTTATTAATAAGAATAGGGTTTTGTGGTTTACCTTGATACGAGTTTTTTTATTCGTTCTCCTTTGCAGCGATAGATTATTTCGTGGATAATTTTTCATTAGATAAGTGACTGATAGTAATATTTCCAATGCGTTTCTTTGATATTATTTTCGGTAGCGATGTACACAAATACGTTAATACATACTCAGAAGGGTATATGTAGCTAATACTGGTATTGGATTGGCATAAGGAAAGAAAATTACATACTAATTCTCATGTTCATTACATGTAGTATGTACATACTATATACATATCGCTCATTTATTCAAAAAACGTCATAACTCAAAAAAACGAGTATGCCAGAAAACGAGTTTGAAGTTTTCAATTTACACACAACTTAATTGGAAAAGAACATTTTATTTTTCTCTCAAGATTTGAGTAAACATGATATTTGTATAACATTTTTACACAATATGAAGTACGACATGATTAATTCTGTATAACTCAAAAACGGATTTTTTGAGTTATGACGTTCTTTGAGTAAATGAGTGACATATGTAGGTATTTACACACATGTGACTCTTCCGATAAAAAAAATATCTGATAAATGAAATTAATTTAAGAACTGTATGAAGAGCACTTCCTGCTGTACTATATGCATTCGGTTAACCGTTAATTGGTTAACCGATTAATTACCACCCGATTATTTAAAATGGGCCTTTTCGATTGATGATTAAATGAATTAATTTCAGTCTATTAACCGGTGAAACAAAGTTTTTATTTTTGTGAAGTATTATGAAACTTGTTCGTTTTGTTTTTAATGATTTGTTTCGTCTCATATGCAAAAGCTATGCATTCAGAAAATGTTTTTTCATACAAACGAATGTGTTCAAATGAGAAACAGCAAAAACTACAAGCATTCGTAAAGATGCAAGATGGGAACGAGTTTCGTCTTATACATAATGGAAATTATCGATGGTCATCGTTGTTCAAAACGGTGGAAAATTTCCTTCATATACACAATTGTGTGGGTCATGTTCTGGATTTTGATTTGGATAAACCAGTTTTAAAAAACTTACATAAGTAAAACTTTAAAGCGTGTGGACGTGGGTATAAATGAGCTTAGTAAAGAGTCTGCTACTCTAATTGAATTTGAGAGAATTATTAAGTTTCTGATTAGTAATTTAATAAAAATTATAAACGATTTAGCAAAAACCTAAGTATTAAATTTAACGAGAGACGAATTCAAGTGTTAAATATGCTTATTTTATACCACCACTCAGGCATATTTCCTTCTAGCAATGAATTCAAAAAATGCAGTAAAAAACAGAAACTAAGGAATTCGAAATTAAAATTTTATTGTAAAATTCTTTTCAGATAGTCCTTCGAGACTACGTTATTTATTCGCCTTAAACAAGTACAGCGCTGTATCAATACAGCAAATAGTACCAAATGAGTCGCGTATGTACCAACATACTTTTAAATTTTGAATTGTACCAAAAAAAAGTACAATTGTACCAACTTTATCATCCCTGTTTTAACAGAATTAATAAAAACAAGTAAAAACGTTATATTCGATCAGGTCGAATCTTAAATACCCTCCATATATTAAGTAAGTACATTTAAAATGTTCCTTTAAGACATCTATGTACCCAACTTCAAATCTCTATTTTAACAGAGTTATTCAGGGAAGGACCGTTGGGGATACGCTTCACCTCTGCAAGATCAAAAAACATCTCAGCTTCTTATATGGTTAAGGAATACAAATTGTTCAATATTTACACTATTTTTGCATATAATATCGTACGGAAACGCCCATTAAAAGGGGCGGGGTAAAAAATAGACTATGTCATGTTTTCCACAGACGAACGTCTGGGCGTTGCTAGATCGTCATAGACTTCATCACTGATCAAGAATATATAGACTTTATGGAGGGCATTAAACCTGCATTTTGTCGGGCTCAGTCTGGCAAGGGCCGTGGGGGAGACATTTAATTTTTGCCATAAAACTAATAATAAATGTTTGGGATAATTAAATGTAAAATTTATTTTTATTATAATTATTTTTTTGCATATAATAACGCCCACTAAAGCCACCAGGGTCCAAAAATCATTTTTATTTTATGGCTCCAAGTTTAACGCGTTGGACTTTCTTTAATATAAAAATATATCATTTGCAAAATTACAAAAAAACTTTAAAAATAATGTTGTTTTTTACTGGTTGGTTTAGTTCTTCTTAAAGGAACTTTTTCCCTCTTGCCCGATTTAGCCCATCTCCAAACTTAACCTGTGGTATCTTTCAAGATATATTTATACTAAATTTCAAGGGTCTGGCTCTTTTCGTTTGGACTGAACCGTGATTTCCACAGACGTATGGACATGCTCAGATATTCTTGATCAGTGATGAAATCTAAGACGATCTGAGTATGTCTGTTTGTCCGTCCGTCTTAAAATTTGGTATAAATATATCTTGAAGGATAGCACAAGTTAAGTTCGGAGATGGGCTAAGTCGGGCAAGAGGGAAAAAAGTTTCCCTAAGAAAAAGTAAGCCAACCTGTAAAAAACAACATTATTTTTTAAGTTATGCAATTTTTATTTGACATATTGTTGTCACCAACAAATAACTTATATTCGATATGAATCTATTTTATTTTTCTACTCCTTTCAATGGATTTCTGATTTTATAAAGGTGTAGAAAAATAAAATAGATTCATATCGAAAATAATTTATTTGTTGGTTTAGTTTTGTATGAGTTTCAAGGGGTACTATTCTTATTCTGTTGTGATTTTTGAAAATAGTTTGTAATTTACAAATTGTGAATTCTCAGATGGTTTTCAGAAGTATATGCATAAGATAAGAGGTTTTTAACTTTTCAAAACTGTGGTTAAAGTCTACTGATGATTTGGTAAAGCACCAATGAAAAGCATATGGACATTGCTTGACCACCAACAAATAAATTTCATTCAAGGGGTACTATTCTTATTCTGTTGTGATTTTTGTAAATAGTTTGTAATTTACAAATTGTGAATTCTCAGATGGTTTTCAGAAGTATATGCATAAGATAAGAGGTTTTTAACTTTTCAAAACTGTGGTTAAAGTCTACTGATGATTTGGTAAAGCACCAATGAAAAGCATATGGACATTGCTTGACCACCAACAAATAAATTTCATTCAAGGGGTACTATTCTTATTCTGTTGTGATTTTTGAAAATAGTTTGTAATTTACAAATTGTGAATTCTCAGATGGTTTTCAGAAGTATATGCATAAGATAAGAAGTTTTTAACTTTTCAAAACTGTGGTTAAAGTCTACTGATGATTTGGTAAAGCACCAATGAAAAGCATATGGACATTGCTTGACCACCAACAAATAAATTTCATTTAAAATTATTTTTTAAGTTTTTTTGTAATTTTGTTAAGCAAATGATATATATTTATATTATTTATTTATTTATTCATTTATTCAGTAATATTAAGCCTTCGAGGCCAATATAAAACTATTACAATGACTATAACCTGAGATTAACAATTCATATTCAAACTATAAAGAATTATATATGTAATTAACAATTAATATATACAAAATGATATAGGATACACAAATTTTTTATGGCAAAAACATTAGGCTCCGCAGCCACAGAAATAAAGTTTAAAAATACTTAAATTTAATATAAAGGTCCCATCCAGTCAGCGTTGCCAAATGTGCAGATTTATCTGCATTTGACAGTTTTTCTAAGCATTGAGCAGTTTTGCAGTTTTTTTCTTTGAAAACCAGTTTTTCTGTAAATTGTGCAGATTTTGCAGTTTTTACATTTTACTTTTTTACTCTTAATTTTGTTATTTTAATTCCAATTTCTGAAACCATAATTTTACCCCATATGCTTAATATAACAGTGGCAAGGTTTAACTATACTTTTTTATACGAGTATGTAATTATCACATACATCTTTTTGCACCCCTGACCACAAAGCAAGTTGAATTTTACCAAGGTGTACATATATTGCAGGTGGGAGCACGAGCTCACTTGCCTAACTTGATAAAACGTCAAACTTAGTAGTGTCGTTTAACGATTTTTGCAACCGTTAAGGTAGTTTTTACAATAAGTGTTCTATTTTTGTAGAAATTGTTGTACCTGTTAGATAGATATGCCTTGTGTTTTTCTATGTACATACAAACAAATTTAAATTTTTAATTATTGGTTTCAATATATATGAGAACGACATCGACTTGTCGAGATTCTTTAACAGGAAGTATTATATCTGAATAATAATGAACTCTTTTTGTTTATTTAAACCCTATGTACCTATATATTTTTTTATTAAAATGAATTGCTTTGTTATAGGTAGATGTATAGTATATCATATATAATTTGTTGTGTTATGTTTTTGTTTTAATAAAAAAATATGAAAAAAACTATATATTTTTGTGAATTTTTTATGTGCAGTTTTTTTTACGTGAAAACCAGGGGGCAAATTAAGGCATTCGATATCGAGCGAAATTTCCATACATTTTAAATACAAATTTCAATCGATATCGAATGCCGTAATTTGACCCCAGTTTTTATACCCTCCAAAAAAGAATTTGGAGGGTATATTCACTTTGTCATTCCGTTTGTAACGCATCGAAATATCCATCTCAGACCCCATAAAGTATATATATTCTTGATCAGTGATGAAATCTAAGACGAACTGAGCATGTCCGTCCGTCTGTGGAAATCACGATTCAGTCCAAACGAAAAGAGCTAGACTCTTGAAATTTGGCATAAATATATTTTAAAACTTAGAGCAGGTTAAGTTCGAAGATGGGCTAAATCGGGCAAGGGGGAAAAAAGTTCCCCTAAGAAGAACTAAACCAACCCAGAAAAAACAACAAAATTTTTAAAGTTTTTTGGTTATTTTGTTAAGCAAATGATATATTTTTATGTCAAATACGGTCCAACGCCTTAAACTTAGAGCCATTAAATAAAATAAAAATATTTTTTGACCCCGCCCACTTCAGTGGGCGTTTTTATAGGCAAAAATAACATAAAAATTTAACAAATTGTTTTACTTAAGCCTACATTCCTTAAAAATAACACTTTTAAGCTTTAATGACGAAGCTGAGACGAAACCTGGTACTACTCCCCTTCGCCCTCTAAATGACCCCGCCAAAAAAAAAAATTTTTTAAATTTTGTATATAATCATCCCAAGCATTTATCTTTCGAGTTTTATGACTGCCGATTTCTGCCCTACCCCCCCCCCCCCCCCCCCGTCTTCCTTTGCCCCCTAAATGACCCTACCAAAAAAATTTTTTTTTTAAATTTTGTATATAATCATCCCAAGCATTTATTATTTATTATTATTTATTTATTTCATCTACAGATTACTTAAATAATTAGTGTTTAATTAAAATACTTAAATAATATTAACTTAAAATTTACTAAATTTGTATCAAAATTTCTTCACAACAATTTCTTCACGACAATTTCTTCACAACTAATTCCACCAGATATAACATTATAAGCGAATAAAACTGATAAATAACTTCTGCGGTCTTCCAGCGATTGTAAACCGAGTAGTTTCCTTCTTACATCATATGACGGTAATTCGTTTTGCCAACAAAGTCTTAACGCCGATTTGATAAAAATTTTTTGCACTCGTTCAATACGTTTAGACTGACCTGAATAATACGGACTCCAAATAAGTGAACAATATTCCAGATTACTGCGTACTAATGTTACATATAGAGATTTAAGGGTGTACGCATCCTTAAAGTCCTTTGAGTTTCTCCTTATAAAACCAACCATGCAATAAGCTTTACAGATAATATAGTCAATGTGGTACGAAAAGTTTAATTTATTGTCGAAAATAACACCCAAATCTTTAACTTGAGACTCACGTTTCAGTGGAGTACCGTTAATACTGTAAATATGATTCACTGGTGTTATGTTACGTGAATATGATACCATACGACATTTTGAAATATTAATTATAATACCATTAGCCAAACACCAATTGGAAAGCCTAGTCAGATCTGACTGCAGTTTTTCACAATCATCCATTACCGATATTCTTCTAAATAGTTTCAAGTCGTCAGCAAATAACAGACATTTAGAAAATGAAATAGAGCGGTAAATCATTAATAAAAATTACAAAAAGTAACGGGCCAATGTGTGTGCCCTGCGGAATGCCAGAATACGCATTTATTAGTAATGAAGAGGAAAACTTCCCAATATTAACGCTCAAAGACCTATTTAATAGAAAGCTTTTGAAAAACATTATAAGATTGTTGGACAGACCTAACATACACAGTTTCTTCAACAGAAGTGTATGGCTCACGGTATCAAATGCCTTGGCAAAGTCAGTATAAATGACATCACATTGAGACTTCTGTTCCATGGCGTTAATAATGTTATGGGTTAACAGTAACAAATTAGTCGCAGTTGACCTACCAGGCATAAATCCATGTTGAAATGGAGAAATAAAGTTTTCAACACATTTAAAAAGTTTATTTTTAATAATTGCGTCAAAGAGCTTAGCAAAAGTACTTTGTTTCACTATTGGCCTATAATTCGTGATCAGACTACGGTCCCCGGATTTAAAAATCGGCACTACTGAACAAAGTTTCCATTCATCCAAAAATTTGCCTTTCATAAGACATGTGTTAAACAGTTTAGTAATAGCAAAAGCAATATTTTGCGAACACTCTTTGAAAAATATGGCTGGATAGCCCCCCACTGAGCAGTTAGTTTCTGTATTCAATGCTTTAATAGCTACACTTACGTCCTCCACGGTTATGTCAAAATTTATTTCATGAGTTCGATTGTTTGGATACGGTTGATAGTCATAGCTTTGTATTGAAGGTTTAATGAAAGTGCTTTGAAAGAATTGTGAGAAAAGATTACAAGTATCCAATGTATTATCGGCCGATGAAGAGCCATAATACATACGTTTAGGTATATTATTATTGCCTCTTTTATTATTTAAATAATGCCAAAATGCTGCGGAATTTGTTTTTATTTTGTTCTCGATATTGAAAATGTATTGTTTATAGAGAAAATTTCTGAAAAAGTTATATTCGTTACGAGCCAAAATGAATCGTTGTCGATAGGTATCATTCGGAGAATTAATATATCTTTTATAAGCTTTATTTTTTAAATTTCTCATATGGCAAAGTCTTGAGTTAAACCAGGGGGGCTTATTATTACACCTTAGTATGGATTTCGGCACATAAGAATTTATTGCAGCATCAAAGTTGTTGCAAATAAATTTGTAAATGCTATCTGGATTATCCAGACAAGATAGCATAGACCAATCGACTTCTTTAAAGTATTCGTTTAAACTATAAAAATCAGCTTTATGAAAATTATATCTGCTGGTAGTATCAGAAGGCTCAGGAACATAGGAAAAAAATTTAAACTTAAAATCAATTGCTTTATGATGTACTGTATTTACAGAGACCGGATTTGCAGCCAAATTGCAAGATGCTTTAATAGAGTCACTAACAAATATTAGATCTAAAATTCTACCTACATCATTATTAAAACGGTTAAATTGCTTAAAATCATTTAACAGAAAGAAGCCCGTTACATATTCATCAATTTCATTAATTATATTATATGGAAGACATACATTTTCCTCAAAAATCCATTTTATGTTAGGGAAATTAAAGTCACCAAAAACTAATACGAAATCGCCAGCATCTAAGTTATCCACAAGCTTTTGTATATTATCTAAGTGAAATTTATACATATTGAAAGTGCTATTAGGAGGTATATACGAAGTAACTATGTAAATAGAACAATTATTTGAGAACGATAATTTAATACAAAGTTGCTCAATTAAATTAGTGTTTTCAAGAGAAATAAATTCCGAGTCGAAATCAGCTCTAATCGCAGTTAAAACGCCTCCACCTCTATGTTTATCTGATAGAGTACAACAGCGATCGTGACGATACACAACATAATAATCGTCGAAGTATTCAGCACTATAAATTTCCTTATGTAGCCAAGTTTCAGTAATAATAATAATATCGTATTCTCGGGCCGACATAAATAGTTGAAAATCACGAGTCTTGGTTCTCATGCCACTAACATTTTGATAAAAACTGAATACAGAAGTGGGTCTAAATCATGTGGAATTTTTTCTTTAGTATAGTCTATTGATGTTGATAAGCTTTGCATGTTATTTATTATAGGAACATTATCTGGATAAATTATTTCATCAGCAATATTATCTAGTTTTTTTGCCATATTTGTGGTTGAAGGAGGCAATCTAGCAGTATTAGTATGTTTCGGAACATCATGGTTTATAAATTCTCTTATGAGAGAGTTATGCGGCCAAAAATTTGGATCAACAACCTGCTGGAATATTTCACCAGGTACCATAATTTTAAATGAAGCAATACTGCGTGGTCGAGAATATCTAAATTTATATACTACAATATCCGTATTGAAACAAAATTTACTTTTTATGTAATGTTCAATATCTGCTGTTGAAGCATCGTATACAAAGCGAGAGATGAATATAGATTTTTTTGGTTGTACAACTTTTAAAGGGCGAAATACAGCGGTGTTATTATCTATATTTTGTGAACTAGCGGTTACGGAGTTTATGGTATTCGGTTGAAGAGTTGGAACAGTGTTGGATGTGTTAACAGGTGGTTGACCCGAGGATTGAGGCAACATATGGATGGTATTCTCGTGTTGACTATTGAAATGTTGAGCATTATGTAATGAAGCGAAATTTATATCGATTGACGGGCTTGTTACAGACGGAGATGTTAGATTCTGGTTTATAATTAGAGGCTGCAGGTTTTGAGGAGTATCAGCTATTAGATTATTTGTCTTAGATGATGCTGGTTGATTTATATATATATATATATATATATATATATATATATATATATATATATAAATCTATGTGTGTGTATATATGTTTGTATGTAGTTGTGTATGTTCATGTATGCTTATATGTATACGTTCATGTATGTATTGATGTATACATGTATAAATATATACAAGCCTGTATATATGCTTTTGTTTTTATGTTAATATTTTTGAAAACATAGATATATTCGAAAAAATTTTTGTCATATTTCAAAACCAATTTATACAGAAAATTTTAATTTTCGATTGTTATTCCTGATGATGTCAACAAATTGTTGACGAAATATCGAATAAAATAGAAAAATTATAACGATTTTTACAAAAACGACCTCGAGCTCAATCATTCTAAAATACATATATAAGAAAAGGTCAATAAAAGCAAACAACAATTATAAAAAGAGAGCACGTCAATTATGGACTACAGAAGTTTTAAGAAAAATAGCCAAACAAGGAGATGCATCAATCAACTGAAGGGTATTAGAAATAAAATTGTTCAGGCCAAATCCTCAATAACTTTTTTGGTAAGATGTAGAAATGCTGGAATTATCCCAAATTTCATAAGATATTCGACAAAGAATGTCCTAAATATATTCAACAAAGACCGATTACTGGATATCCAACAATCAATTTCCAAATATACGCAGGACTTGCACAACAAAATTTTAAGATTAGCTATTAAGGAAAAACATGAATTATTGAAGCATTTTCAATGGAAAAAGGATATAATTATGAAGGACTTAGAAGGATATTTTACTTTAGAGGAGTTTGTTGAATTCTTGTATTATGAAGAAAATCTGACTAATTCATATAGGAAAAAGGTAACTATAATACATAGAAATAAATTTGAGAAACTAGAAGAAATACAGTTAAAAGAATTAGATATAAAATTTAAAAAGAAATGGTTTGTCAATACTACTAATTTAGACATTCCTAAAGACATTCAGTGGATACTTTCACTTGGACAAAAACATGCTTTACCTGTTAAAAAAGGTAACATTCCTATTTTAAAAATGATTTCAGAGGGAGAAGATTTAGTACGAACTATTAATGGAAGAGAAGAACAAGAAATTGCTAGAAATAGACTAACTTCAATTATTGATAACAATTTAAATAAAATAATATTAACAAATAGAGATAAGTTTATATTAAACAAAGCAAGGAAAGCTGATCTTTTCTTAAAGAAAAATAATGATATACTTATTATAGATGCAGATAAAGGTAATGCTACTGTAGCGATTAATAAACATGATTATGATTCTAGGAAGAATAATATTCTAGGAGATAGAACTAATTATAATATAATTAATAGAGACCCTACGACCAAATTTCAAAAGATCAACAATGAAATAGTTGAGGAATTGTTTAAAAAACATATTATCAATTGTAGTGAGAAGAATAAACTTAAGACAAATATTTCGGTAGCTCCTCGTTTATATGGATTACCAAAGATACATAAGGAGAATTTTCCATTGAGACCCATATGTTCTTTTATTAACTCTCCTTCATATGAATTGTGCAGATTTATTACAAATATTTTAAAAAATATTACGAAAGATTCTACTTTTAACATTAAAAATTCAATGGAATTTGTAGATAGAATCAGAGATCAGAATATATCTAATAATGAGAGTTTAATTTCTTTTGATGTGGTTTCTCTATTTTCTAGTATACCTATATCTTTTGCAATAAATACAATAAAAGAAAAATGGGATACAATCAAAGTATATACTAACATAAATAAAACTTTATTTTTACGTATGTTAAAATTTTGTATAGATGATAATAGATATTTCCAATATAATAACAAAATATATATACAACAAAAAGGTCTTCCAATGGGATCACCAGCATCACCAATTATAGCAGATATTGTAATGGAAGAATTATTACATAGAGCAATTCAAAAAGTTGATCTTAAACCCAGAATAATGACAAAATATGTAGATGATTTGTTTTGCATTATTCCTACATCTGGAATTGATGATATGTTAACAGAACTAAACAAATTTAATTCTAATATAAAGTTTACTATTGAGAAAGAGTTTGATAATAAACTTCCTTACTTAGACACATTAATTATTAGAAAAGGAAATAGATTATTAATAAATTGGTACCAGAAACCTACAGCCTCAGGCAGAATGATTAATTATTATTCTAAGCATAGAAGACATATTATTATCAATACGGCTAGGAATTTCATAGAAAGAGTTTTAAATATTAGTGATAAGGTATTTCATAAAAATAATATAAATAAAATTAAAGACATTTTAGAATATAATAATTTCCCAAAGAGTTTAATAATTAAGTTAATATATCAATATAGAGATAGAAGAACAAATAACAATAATAATAATAACAACAATATTAACAACAATACAAATAATAATAATAATAATAATAATAATAATAACAACAATAATAATAATGGTAATGGTAATGGTAATATAAATAATACTACACAGCAAAAGACATATAAGTCATTGACTTATATATCTGGAATATCAGAAAGATTAGTAAAATCTAAAATTTACGATTCAGAGAAATATAGAATAGCTCACAAGACATATAATACAATGAAAAGACTATTTAGCAAAACAAAAGATAAGATTGATAAGTGGGATAGGTCTAATGTAATTTATAAAATACCTTGTAAGGGGAATAGTCAGGAAAATTGTAATAAGATATATATTGGTACAACTAAAAATAAATTAAAGACTAGGATAACAGGTCATAAGTCAGATCAAAAATATAGACACATGAATTCACAAAAAACTGCTTTATGTTCTCATAGTTCTGAATTATATCATTTTGCAGATTTTGAAAATGTTTCAATATTAAACACAGATAACAATTATAATCGGCGCTTAATGTTAGAAATGTTAGAAATAATTCGCACACCTTTATCACAAAGAATAAATTTTAAGGCAGACACAGAAAAATTAGCACAGAATTATAGGTATTTAGTTAATAAAATTTGAATTTTTTATAAAAAAAAAAAAAAAAAAAAAAAAAAAAATTTGTTTATTTATGTTAATTGGTTAAAGAATTTATTCCTATGTATGTATGTATGTATTTATGTGTATGTATGTATGTGTGTGTATGCGTGTATACATGTATATGTGTATATGTATATATGTGTATGTGTATGCATGCGCATGTGTATATATATTTATATCATATCATTATTTTAATATGTTATTTATATACACTATTCTGTAATCAATTCTTATCCTTGTTGTAATGTTGATTGAATAGTTTAAATATTGTAAATGTTTAGTTGTATACATATGTATGTAAATTTGTATATATGTTAATATATTAATTTGTAATTATGTTAGTTATTTATATATATGTATTCATATATATGTGTGTATGTGCATATGTGTATGTACATGCATATGTGTTTGTATCTCTCTCTATGTGTGTGTATATATGTTTGTATGTAGTTGTGTATGTTCATGTATGCTTATATGTATACGTTCATGTATGTATTGATGTATACATGTATAAATATATACAAGCCTGTATATATGCTTTTGTTTTTATGTTAATATTTTTGAAAACATAGATATATTCGAAAAAATTTTTGTCATATTTCAAAACCAATTTATACAGAAAATTTTAATTTTCGATTGTTATTCCTGATGATGTCAACAAATTGTTGACGAAATATCGAATAAAATAGAAAAATTATAACGATTTTTACAAAAACGACCTCGAGCTCAATCATTCTAAAATA
>OX637535.1:78127742-78532742 GCA_951800035.1 Linnaemya tessellans
TTTCAAAATTTTCGGACAAAGGGCCTTCCAGATACATGCCCTATATAGTTATCGATAACCCGATTAGGAAACTTAGATTTATAATAGACACTGGGGCAGAATTTAGCATTATTAATCCTGGAGTATGTAATGAAAAATGGAAATCGCCCATAAATATAACACTTAAGGCATGTAAAAATAACATTATAATTAGGAAAAAGTGTACAATACCACTTTTTAAAGAGTTTGGACTCGAAAACTTTTACGTAGACTTCTTAGAATACAATTTCGCTGATAGATTTGATGGGCTCATAGGTAATAACATTTTAGTGAGCCTTGACGCCAATATTTCCTACAAAGACCGAGTAATTTCGACAGAAAATAGCATAATTAAATTATTCTTTAACAAGGAGGAGGAAGAATATTACAGTCGTTCTGTTAATGAATCAGGTATTTTGACAAGTGAAGAAGCAAATATTTTTCATAACACTATACAGTCAAAAGATTTGATGCAATACATAAATGTAGACCACCTTAACGAAAGGGAAGTGAAAAGCTTGAGAGGTTTACTTTTTAAATACACAGATACATTTTATAAAAAAAATGACGATTTGACTTTCACCAATGAAATTAAACATAGAATCAAAACTACGAATGATATTCCAATTTATACCAAATTATACAGATATCCACAGGTACATAGGGAAGAAGTTGACAGGCAAATAGCAGAAATGTTGAAGCAAGGTATTATAAGACCTTCTCGAAGCCCGTATAATGCACCTATATGGGTAGTACCCAAAAAGAAAGACAACTCAAACGTTCAGAAGTGGCGTATAGTCGTTGACTATAGGAAGCTCAAGGCTTTAACTGTCGATGATAAATTCCCCATGCCAAACATGGAGGACATGTTCGACAAATTAGGACGATGTAATTACTTCACCACGATCGATCTGGCCAAGGGTTTTCATCAAATAGAAGTGGATCCCCTGGATATACCTAAGACAGCATTCTCTACTTCGACAGGGCATTATGAATTCTTGAGGATGCCCTTTGGGTTAAAAAACTCTCCCGCTACTTTTCAGAGAATGATGAACAACGTCCTTGCTGATTACATAAATAAAATTTGCGTCGTTTATCTTGATGACGTTCTGGTATTTTCGACATCTATTGAAGAACACTTGAATTCGCTAAGGCTGATTCTTCAACGCTTAAGTGAAGTTAATCTCAAGATACAACTCGACAAATGTTCATTTTTACAAAGACAAACTGAATTTTTGGGACATTTGGTTACTGATAATGGTATTAAACCAAATCCTCAGAAAGTAGAGGCAATCCAAAAAATAGAGCTACCAAAAACAGAAAAAGAAATTAAATCGTTTTTGCGAATTACTGGTTATTACCGGAAATTCATTAGAGACTACTCGAAAGTAGCCTATCATATGACGAAATATTTGAAGAAAGGTGTAAAAGTAAATACTTCTGACAAGGATTACATTAATGCATTTAAGAAACTCAAACAGCTCCTGATGAATGACCCAATTCTCATCTATCCTGATTATTCAAAGAGATTCACCCTTGTCACAGATGCATCAAACTTTGCTATTGGCGCTGTCTTAATGCAAACCGAAAAAGTCGTTTCATATTATAGTAGAACATTGAATGAACACGAACGTAGGTATTCTACAATAGAAAAAGAACTAGTAGCTATAGTAGCAGTAACTAAGTATTTTAGACAGTATTTATGGGGTAGAAAATTCACTATTAAAACGGATCATAAACCTTTGGTTTGGCTGGATTCATTGAAAGAGCCAAATCTCAAACTGCAACGATGGAAAATTAAATTAAATGAATTTGATTATGATATCGTGCATGTTAAAGCCTAGTACTCTGTTTGAATTTGTGGAATATGTTGCGCAACATGACTTATTTCAGTTTCAGTTTTTTTCCTTTTTAATTGAAATTATGTTTTCCATTTTCAATGAGAAATTTTTTTTTTCGTTCGAAATAAATAACATTCATGTTATTTCACATGTTTTTCATAATTAAAACAGAGTACTAGTCTAGCAATATTTTTCCACAAATATTTCGATTGAATATTTTTTGTATGGGTTCTGTCAGAATTTCACATGAAATTTGAAACAGAATACTAGGCTTAAGGGAAAAACAAATGTGGCGGATGGTTTGTCAAGATTACCAAATGTAGAAATAAATAATGGTGAATTGGTTTCAGAGGAAGAAGACCAAAACGATACAAGTTCAAATTGTGCGACCATACATAGCGGTGAAGAGGACAATTCTTGCCATATTTTTATTACGAAAAAACCGATTAATGTTTACAAAAACCAACTATATTTCCAAAAGGGATATACAGAAAAATTCGTTATGCAAATTAAGAATAGAAAAGTAAAAAATTTTATTACACTCACTGATAATAGTGACATATTAACGATACTGAGGAAAGTACTGAAAGATAAAGGCGTCATGTGTATTTTTTGCGAATACGATCGACTTTTTGTACAACTTCAGGATGTTTATGTACAATTTTTTTCCAGTAACAGAAATTTAAGAGTGCTAAGATCCACGAAAAAATTAATTGAAATTACGGATAGAGATGAAGCCTTAAAAATAATAAAAGACGAACACTTGAGGAACAATCATCGTGGCATTAATGAGGTATTTGGAGAGCTGAAATTTAAATATTACTTCCCTGGATTGGTGAACTTGATAACGAAATTTATAAATAATTGTCAAGTTTGTCAATTAGCTAAATTCGATAGAAGACCTGCAAAAGTTCCATTTCAGGTGACTGAATCACCAGGCTGTTTTAACGACATTGTCCACATGGATATTTGGTTCCCATTTCGAAACGTTATGTTTTTAACAACTATAGATAAATTTTCAAAATACGCAACAGTACATAAACTAACCGATAGAACGTGGCTTTCTATACTAACTGCACTCAAAGAAAGAATAAGATTTTTAGGGAAAATGAGAAAACTTGTCTATGACAATGATAGGTGCATGCTTCACGAATCTGTTAAATTGTTTTTAACCGAAAATAGCATTGAAACTCATGTAACGAGCGCTCACCACAAGACGGGTAACGCAGACGTCGAGCGTCTACATGGCACACTAAATGAACACATTCGAATTATTACAGCTGATAAATATAGAAGACTCTTACAATTCAAGAAAGACGGTAATTATGTAATAGACACTAGTAATAAGAGAAATAAGAAATACTACAGAACTCAAATGAAACGCAGGTTCAAACAACAGATTTAATATTTTTGCAGAATGGACCTCTTCACTATTATCATACTGATACTGGTGGCAAGACCAATGGCAAACAAAATTGAAACTTATCAGATAAATCCAGATAATGGATTTGTGATTTATAAAATGGAACCCGAAGCAGTGGCGGACAAATACTTTAATGTGTTGCATATTGTGGATTTGGAGGTTTTCGAAAATTGCTTAGAAAAGATAGAGGAAAATTTGGTAAAACTCAACCTCATTGACGAACATGATATTGACTTGATTCAACGAGAAATGAAACTGGCAAGAACAGCTCTATCAACACTAGTTCCACACTCCTATGGAAACAACAGAGCAAAAAGAGGACTGATTAACATTGGCGGATCGTTTTTGAAAACGTTGTGGGGAACAATGGACGATGATGACGCAAAGGAAATTTATAATCATTTGACAACATTAGACGACAACGCAAAACAGATAACTGATCAAATGAACAAGCAAGTAGAAATCAATAACGAACTAATTAAGAATCTTGATAATGTAGTGAAAAGTGTTAACAAGCAGCAAAATAGATTGAATGAGTTTTTGTCAGATGTTACAGCTAGAACAAACAAAGCCCTGAATGTTGTGGAAAAGTTTAGGTTTGTTTTGCAAACATATGCCGATCTTAATATTCTGAACAAACAGATAGAAAAAATATCAGACGTTGTTATGATGAGTAAACAGAACATATTACCGCATGACATACTGACTGAAGAAGAAAGGATTAGATACAATATAACGGTGGAATCTTTACCTTACCTTAAAACAAGCATAATGTTTTTTGAAAATAAATTAGTTTTCGTGCTTCAAATTCCGAAATTTACAACAGAAACATACTTTAAGGCCCTCATTATACCGTTTCCAAATGGTCGCTATGAGGAATTAGACTTGTCAATAGAAGAAGTGTTGGTGCAGGGTAACACGGTATACAGAAACAGAGAAAAATTAGTGCTAAAGAAAACCCTTTTGATCCATGATAACAATTGTGTAAGAGATTCTTTCAAGCAGAATAATGAGTGTAAACTTAAAATAAATAAAATTCCAATAATTAAAGAAATTAAAGCAGGCCTTGTGATAATAAAATTAATTGAACTTACTAAAATAGATCATAATTGTAATGATCAGCCATATTTTGTTAGGGGAAACAACATAATTCGATTTGTTAACTGTACAATTAAAATAAAAGAATATGTCTTTGAGAATTTGTTCGATAGATTTGATCATGGAGTTGTTATACCTTTGAATTATGTAAACTTTACAGGGTTTGTTAATAACATTACTTTGGAAGAAGTTCATTTCCAGAATATTAAGAATAGAGAAATCATTAACTACATAGAATTTAAGAATAATGTAACACAAGGCTCTGCTATAAGCTTGATCTTTATACTATTAATAATAATTGTATTTCTAACCATAAGAACAAAATGTTGTGAAGGGAGAAAGAACAAATTAGAACTTAAATTAAAAGATTACCCCGATCCATTTGCCCGGAGTGCAAACACTAAGGGTGGGGAAATCACATACATGTAATATTATACTTATTATTATCATTTTTTTTAGACACAAACGTTTGCGCATTCTTTTAATTTCAATTTTACATCTAAACATAACTTTTTAAACAAACAAACTTCTACTGTTACAATTCGAAGTAGCAGCAGTAAATGTGCTTACTATGCGTTATGTTCTTTCTCACCACTGATTCAATTTGTTTTTTTAAACATAATTTGTCATTAAGATACCTTTAAGATTCAGTTTTAAATAAAGACTCAAAAACAACAGTCATAGTTGTTCCAATTATTAATATATATACATATATATATATATATATATATATATATATATATATATATGTATGTATATATACCTATATAAATATATATATATATATATATATATATATATAAATATATATATATATATATATATATATATATATATTTATATGTACGCGCGTTTGTAACAATGGTTACATATGTTTTATTGTTAAATATGTGTATGAAAATAGCTTCCCTTTGCAATGTATTAATACTAATAGTTGCAATTATACTTAGTGTTTTATATATTTGTGCTAATATTTGTTTAATAATAACTAAGTTAGACACAAAATGTTTAACATATTCAAAAACTCAACCAACAGTAGATGAACATTAAGGCGGCGGCTCAAGAAATTACAAAATTGTGTATGCGGCCTAACGCCGCACTCGAAACTTTTAAACTTCGCCCTCTGTAAGTGACATTGAAAGTTATATAGCATGGTTACAGTATTTTCATGGATACAACTGGAATGAAACAGTTTTTCATAACATGAACGGGAATCGCATTTTGTGTAAATGTGAAAAGTGTTATGAAAAGTTGTTATGAAAACGAAAATGAAAAGTTTTTTTTCATTTCACGTTTTCACAGAACCAGAATTGACCCCCTGGTTTAAAATGTATCACTGGTTAAGTAGAACAGCTGATCAGACAGAGGGAATAAATCCGTACTTGCAAAAAAATGTAATTAGAGATGTATGTATGTCGAATTATTTTGTACGAATATAATTGTGTATGTATGTATGTATATATGAGTATAACACACAAATCAGCACCAATGAGGAATTAAAAAGTAGTTTAATAGATGGACGAACAATTCACCTCAACATACAACTGCATAGATCAGCAACCAACACTTCAATGATCACGAAAACACAGCTTATGATATTATGCGCGCAGTAATATATACTTTATAACAAATATTTTACAGAGAAAATCGAACACGTCTTGATACTTGTAAGAGTTACCGTTGCCTTTAGAGTTTTATGACTGCCGATTTCTGCCCTACCTCCCCCCCCCCTCTTCCTTTGCCCCCTAAATGACCCTGCCAAAAATTTTTTTTTTTTTTAATTTTGTATATAATCATCCCAAGCATTTATCTTTAGAGTTTTATGACTGCCTGTTGCTGCCCTACCCCCTCCTCCCCCTTTGCCCGCTAAATGACCCTATTAAAAATAAATAAAAATTTTTTAATTTTGTGTATAATCATCCCAAGCATTTATTTTTAGAGTTTTATGTCTACCTGTTTCTGCCCTACCCCCTCTCCCCCTTTGCCCTCTAAATGACCCTATAAAAAAAAAGAAATTTTAATTTTGTATATAATTATCCCAAGCATTTATTTTTAGAGTTTTATGACAAAGGTGAAATGTTTCCCCCACAGCCCTTGCCAGAGCGACCCCGCCAATATACAGTTTTTATACCCTCCAAAGAGAATTGGACCCCATGAAGTAAATATATTTTTTATCAGTGATGAAGTCTAAGACGGTCTAGCAATGCCCATACGTTCGCCTGTGGAAAACATGATATTGTATATTTTTGAACCCCGCCCCCTTTAGTGAGCGTTGACGTACGATATTACATAAAGTAACTCTGTCCCACCAAGTTAAACATTTTAAATTCACTTACTAAATATTTGGAGGGTATTTAAGATTCGACCCGGTCGAATATAACGTTTTTACTTGTTTTTTTCTAAAGTTGCAGTTTTTTTTGAAAAAGTTATGGCAACGCTGCATCCAGTAGAAGATTTTTGACAAAAAATCGATAACAAATGATCGATAACAAACATTTACAAGTAAGTATAAAAAAAAATATATGCAGAAAGCGTGAAAATAATAATTAGTAAAGTACAGAGAAATAGTGCATAAGTTTAATGCGAAACACATTGTTAGAGTGTGAGAAAAGACGTAATAAAATAGGAAGTGTGTTCCACCACCGGGCAATTATGACTTGATATGACTTTTCAAAAATCGATTTATGAATTCTTGGTATAAATATTTGAGGGTTTCTGGCAGATCGTGTAAAAGTGAATAAACTTAGAGCTTAGGTGCTCTATTTTTAAATATTTTGTAGAAAAGAATAATATTACGAAATTTCAAAAAATTTGAAAAAGAACATCCCAAAAAACTGTGAACAAATTGAGATATATGCCTCCAACCCATAAAGTATTTGCGACATAAGTAAACAATGCGCAAGCTTGCAGCTAATTTGAGGCGGAATAAATAAATTAAGCGAGTAAATTTTATGCGATCCACTAGCTGTATACGATCATTGTTACATGTAATATTGATCTAGACAAAAATTAATGTTGTTTTCCAAAAGTTCATTAAAAAAAAATAATTTTTGGACACCGCTCCCTTTAGTGGGTGTTATTATATGTAAGAATAGGGTAAAAATTTAACAAATTGTTTTACTTAAGCCCACATTCCTTGAAAATAACATTTTTAAGCTTTAATGATGAAACTGAGACGTAACGTGACACTACTCTGCCTACCCCCTCCTCCCCCTTTGCTCCCTAAATCACCCTATAAAAAAAAATTTTATTTTGTATATAGTTATCCCAAACATTTAATTTTAGAGTTTTATGACAAAGGTGAAATGTGTCGCCCAGAGCCCTTGCCAGAACGACTCCGCCAAAATACAGTTTTAATATCCTCAATAGAGAATTGGACCTCATAATGTATATATACATATATATACATATATATATATATATATATATATATATATATATATATATATATATATATATATATATTCTTGATCAATGTTGAAGTCTAAGACGGTCTAGCAATGCCCATACGTTTGTCTGTGGAAAGCATGATATTGTCTATTTTTGAACCCCGCCCCCTTTATTGGGCGTTGACGTTCGATATTATATAAAGTTAAACATTTTAAATTTACTTACTAAATATTTGGAAGGTATTTAAGATTCGACCCGGCTATAACGTTTTTACTTCTTGTTATTGGTTTTTATTAATAAACTTACTTACTAAATATTTGGAAGGTATTTAAGATTCGACCCGGCTATAACGTTTTTACTTCTTGTTATTGGTTTTTATTAATAAACTCTGCGTAACGAATAACACTGTGCATCAGTGCAAGCCCGGGACTATATGGGTTCGATTCTACTATCAAATCGTAGTAAGTCCGTATACTCGTTTGACTAATTTGGTGACCGTTTTGTTATTATGGCCCTCCGAAGTTTCCCAATGTTACCATGATGCCCAAAAACAGGTGTCATCAGTTTTTGCCAAATAGCTAAACAGCACTTAAAAATATCGCTTAACTATTTTCGGCAAAAATTTAGCCAATGTAGGTAGAATATTTTTTGCTAAAATTTTATGACGGAAATGTATTTTTTAAGGCCTTATAAATACTTTTCTTGTTATCCAATGGATTTCTGATTGCATAAAGGTGTAGAAAAATAAAATAGATTCATATCGAATATACTTTATTTGTTGGTTTAGTTTTGTATGAGTTTCAAGGCCTACTATTCTTATTCTGTTGTTATTTTTTGAAAATAATTTGTAATTTACAAGTTGTGAATTCTCAGATGGTTTTCGGAAGTATATGCATAAGATAAGAGGTTTTTAACTCAATACTGTGGTTTAAGTCTACTGACGATTTGGAAAAGCACCAATGAAATGCACATAGACATTGCTTAACCACCAACAAATAAATTTCATTTATATATAATAGTATTGTGACAACAATGTGTCAAATAAAAAATTTCATAACAGTGACATTACTTAATTTATAAAAAAAACATTTATTAATCGATTAGCCGAACAATAACAATATCAACCGATGAAACAAAAAACTCGGGTAATTAATCGAACGTTTTAGCGATGAAACCAATATCCTGATTAAATTCCTAATGTTTACATACATATGCTTGTGACACGTAAATATTCAGTTACACGAACATCCAAAAACATGAACATTTTTATATTTTCTTCGTGACTATCTGAACTTATTTTTTTTTCGACATAACCTGTGTTTAGGACGATACATTTTTTGTTACTTTCAGTTTACATGTTTTTTCAGAGGCCTAAAATATGCGAATATAATGTTCAATTGATGGCCACGAAAGTCGATTATCAGACGGCCATAGACATTCACTGGTTGAGAACACCGTGGGATAAAATATTTTCGGGTGTGCGACGTTGTACAGGCCACATCACTTGGTCTCTTAAAATTTCTTTATAATCTTGCCAATTGTTTACACAGTAGTGTGATTATGAACCATAATCACTCGGTAATGCTACAAACATTTGGAGTAAGTTTTAACAATTTTAAGGAATATTTAATCGTAGATGACCGATAAATTACCAAACGATTGGTTCTGATATCCGATAACAACTCTTGAGTTTCTGCGTGGAAATCACGAGAAAACGTTGACAGGTTTTGTACTTTCTTTATTTGATAAATTTTGAATACAACTAGTTTGTTCAATGCATTAGATTTTGTTTACTTCTTGGGAATATGATTTTGATAATACAAGATTTTTTGAGCTTAAGGTGTTTATGTTATATATACATATATAAATTTCCACAATTTGGAAGCGTTCTTTGGCGTTAACGTGTTTGTTAAAATATTGTATAAAAATATAAGGCCCAGGTTTTACTCATGGCTTTTTCCGCGAGAGTCCGGTTTTTGCTGCCAAAAAGAACACTGCATAATAATGCAGGCTAAACTATCTGCATGCCAAATATTTATAACAATATACAAAATCATATTTATTTTTTGCTAATTTTTCGACCTCCTTTTATATAATAATACAAGATTTTTAAATCTTAAGGTCTTTATGTTATATATATATATATATATATATATATATATATATATATATATATATATATATAACAATTCTAACAAAAGTAAAATCATTATACATAATGATTTATATATAACGATTTTACTTTTTTTAGAATTGTTATATATATATATATATATATATATATATATAACAATTCTAAAAAAAGTAAAATCATTATTCGGCGATTTTTGTCCGTGAGTGAGCGGGATTCAAAAATTGGGAACAGTGCGTGATTTTTAATACTCAAAACAGAAGATAATTTTTTTTTAATTTTTAATTCGTATGTACATCCACACATACTATATGTGTTATAGAGATGCATACTTTCACTCACGAGAACAACTTTACTGGGAGCGCGGGCGATTTTGAAAAAAATTTTACCATCGTGCGCGAAAGTGCGTAATTAAAAATAATGCTTTCTTGAGCGTGCGTTAAAACATCTCTAGGAATAACCTTCAAAAGGCTTTACCGATCGATTCCACAGACTAATCCGACATTTAAAGACTACGTGGATGGATACTAACAGGATCGAAATCGGTTGATGCGGTCGTGAGATATTGTGAACGAAAAAAATTTTAATACAGTGTTTCTGTGAAAAACTCCTATATTAAGTATATGTTAGTGTTCTCGGTTGTTTATATAACTATCGATTATATCGATGAATAGGCTGATTCATTCAAAAGTTATAGCAGTTTGAAAATTAATATAAAAGTGTTTTATTTAGCTCCTATTAGATTATTGATCTTAAAAGCATAGAACAGCGTAACAAACCACGTTACGAGGATTTTGTGTTTAAAATTGGCGGAAAGTTGCAGGGATGGCCTTTACGGTGAACAGTTTTATGGTTTTTTTATGCCTGCATAATTTCTCAAAATATATATGTATTTTTAAATGAAATTTATTTGTTGGTGGTTAAGCAATGTCTATATGCATTTCATTGGTGCCTTACCAAATCATCAGTTGACTTTCACCACAGTTTTGAAGTATATGCATAAGATAAGAGGTTTTTAACTTTTCAAAACTGTGGTTAAAGTCTACTGATGATTTGGTAAAGCACCTCTTATCTTATGCATATACTTTCGAAAACCATCTGAGAATTAACGATTTGTAAATTACAAACTATTTTCGAAAATCACAACAGAATAAGCATAGTAGGCCTTGAAACTCATATAAAACTAAACCAACAAACAAATTATATTCGATATGAATCTATTTTATTTTTCTACACCTTTATACAATAAAAAATCCATTGGATAACAAGAAAAGTATTTATAAGGCAAAATGAAAAATAAAATCTAAATCAAACTGCTATGAAATTTTTTTATTTGACACATTGTTGTCACAATACTATTATATATAAATGAAATTTATTTGTTGATGGTTAATGGTTTTCGGAAGTATATGCATAAGATAAGAGGTTTTTAACTTTTCTAAACTGTGGATTAAGTCTACTGACGATTTGGAAAAGCAACAATGAAATGCACATAGACATTGCTTAACCACCAACAAATAAATTTCATTTATATACAATAGTATTGTGACAACAATGTGTCAACAAAAAATTCTTATTAATTTTCCCAACAGGCTATAGGTTCAAATCTGCGAAACTGCAAATTATTTTTTTATTAATATTTTATTAATTATTTTAATAAATGAACGTGATTACATTCTATTTATTATTTTTTGAAAGTGGAATATTAAGAATATTTTTCATAGTCATTAAACCAGCAGAACGGATCAGTAGTGATTTCGAGGCCGCTACGCCATCTCATCAGCGTTATTGGTTCAATTTTTCCACTGTTTCAAAAAAAAATAAAAAATAAAAAAAAAATTATAAAAAAAAAAAAATTGCAATTTCGCAGATTTGAACCTATACCCTTTTGGGAAAATTAACATTCTGTAATACAATTTACATAAATAAAGGTTCACTATTAAAATAGAAATTCATACATTAATTTAAAACATTGCGAGGGCACGCGCACTTGTTTACATGTTCATTGCAAATTGTTAACTAAAATGCAATTCCTTGAACATAAATAACAAAAAGCTTTAGATATCAGCAGCCGATGGCTCTGGAAAAAGCGAAAGAGATACATGGAATATTGGGAATATTAATCGTCAGGGTTGGGGAATTTCGTACTAACCAAAAAGGTAATAACTTGAAAATATGAATGTGGGAACTTCTCATATTCAATTTTCGTTAAAATATTGGTTAAATAGTTGATATTCCTACTAACTAGCACCACTTGCAAAAGTGGAAAAATTGAACAAAGAAAGCTGATGAGATGGCGTAGCGGCCTCGAAATCAGTACTGATCCGTTCTGCTGGTATAATGACTATGAAAAATATTCTTAATATTCCACTCTCAAAAAATAATCAATAGAATGTAATCACGTTCATTTATTAAAATAAAAAATTAATAAAAAAATAATTTGCAGTTTCGCAGATGTGAACCTATAGCCTGTTGGGAAAATTAACATTCTGTAATACAATTTACATAAATAAAGGTTCACTATTAAAATAGAAATTCATACATTAAATTAAAAAATTCTTATATTTGTGTTTAATTCGAATCAGCTTTTTGTGTGATAAAGACGTTTACTTCCAGATAAACACCGGCTCGACAGCACACACACACATGCACATGATATAAAACCTTAAAAAAAATGTTGCTGAAATAAGAAACTTTACATTTAAAATATATTCAAATGGCGATGGACGTAGTAGAACCAACATACCGGTACGTTGAAAAAAAGTTGTGAACATCGGATCCGGTATCCGAATAAGACACTAAATTATAGGAAAAAGAACGACCAATATGAAAATCACGTGCAAACTACCAAAAAAACAAATAAATAAAAGGAGTAGAAGTCAGTACTAAACGTACTGAAAGAGAGAAGAATGAGAAGGTCATGAATCATTGTCGGAATTGGGAAACTAACAGCAAGAATAAAACCAAACATCACGAGAGAATATGCAACATACTAAAGTGATAATAGTAACAATATTCGACTGAGTATTAAAGCCCATGCAAGAAAACACCCATTTTGATAGCAGCCCTGTGGCGCATTTTGCGAACAAGCTCTAAAGGTCGAGACACATAGAATCCGTCGTACGTTATCAGTCGACTTTTTCAACTGACAGCTAAGTTAAAATACACGTCTTCTTATGAGTTTGATCACATACAATCAGCCCGATTCTAAATAACAATTCCCTGGGAATTTGTTCCCTATTCCCTGATCCCTCATTCCGAAAAAAATTCGCTGGGAAACTTCTCTCTTTTCAATTTTCCCCTATTCTAAACTAATTTCGAAAATGGGAAACCCTTCTTTGGGAAATAAGTAGGTATTTTGAATGTCGAAAAAAGGGAAAATGTGATAACGATTTTTGGGAAAAATTGCGCCAGTAAATTAAGAGTGAGTTTTTAAAAAATGTAAGCATTTAACGTTTTTAGATATAAAATATGATAAATATCATTATTATTTACTTTCAAATAAAAAGCAGTTGGACATTCTCTTGAATGCGATGCTCGTGGTATGTTCAAAGGCGGTAAATAGGTGCTCAATCCTTTTCTATACTCGTTTGGTAGCCACCTTCGGCAAAGAAACGTAGAGTTGCACTTAATTTTACTAAGGGCGATACACCAAACGATTTACGTTTTGGATGTACATGTGTCGTTAACACATCCAGCAAATATTTGCTTTACGTGGCTGCCTGTAACCCACAACCATTTAAGTAGGATCTCATATCCCGTTTTAAAAGACCACTCCACTCGTCAGTGTCAACGTGTGTAGAACCGAGTCCAGATCTCGGATACGGTGATGGATGCTAGGTACAACCTGTCGCATCGAGGAATCTAAAAAGGTCACCTAGACCTATGCCTGATAGCTCCGAAAGGTCGCGTATTATACTGTTGCCTAAGATTTTGTGTCTCGTATGGTGTAATGCCGGGCATTCACAACGGAAGTGATAAACTGTCTCTTCTTTGTCCTGATCCCGGCAGCTGCGACAGAATGCATTATAGGAGAGACCTATCCTACCAGCATGTCTGCCTATTACCCAGTGCCCCGTCACTACTGCGACGAGTCCCAAGATGTCCCTACGGTTCCTGTTGATCAGCTGTGCTGTTCTTTTTTCGTTGTAGCAGGGCCACATACTTCTAGCTACCCTACACGTGTCTAGCTTGCGCCACCTGTCTGCAGCCTTCTGCCGGTAATGGCTCTGAATGCCGCATCTTATAGACCCACACGGAATGGCTACCGATACAGCGGTGGAGACGTACATAGCACATCCAGCCCTAGCTAGCTCATACGACCGTTCGTTTCCAGGGAAGTTACTATGTGCGGAAACCCAGATGAGGGTAGTGTCAGTCTGATATCCCAATCTGGATAGAAGCTCCCAGCATTGCGTCACTAAGGTAGAAGAAGTAGTGAACGACCTCAGAGACAGGAGTGCCGCCTGGCTGTCGACAAAGATGCCGACTCTACCCTGAACACGCAATACTCTTCTTGCTACCCTTTCCTTCATATTTTCCAGCTGCTGTCTCTGCGATTTCTATACCAGATACAATATGGAACGCAACACTAAACATTGTAATTTACTTTTATATACGTACATATGTTTATTTTTTTTATTTACACTTTTAAAATTTGTATAATATGAAATTTTTTATTTGACATATTATCACAATTCTATTTTAAATTAAATTTATTCGTTGGTGGTCAAGCAATGTCTGTGTTCATTTCATTGGTGCTTTACCAAATCATTAAAGTCTACTGATGATTTGGTAAAGCACCAATGAAATGCATATAGACATTGCTTGACCACCAACAAATAAATTATATTTGTATTATATTTATTTTTTTATTTTCATTTTCAAATATGCTTGCAAACCACCATAAAAATTGTCGGTCGAAAAAACAGCTGATTTCGAAAAATTTCAATTCCCTCTCCCTATTATTCTTCTCCCCGTTTGTTAAGAATAGGAGAATTTTTTCTCGGGAAAAGTAAATTCCCAGGAACTCAACTCCCTGAGAATATTTAGAATAGGGCTGAATACTTCTCCGTTAACGCAAAGTACAAAGTTGGGCAACTTCTGACGTACGATGAGTACTTTGACAACTATCACTTGTTGTTATTGTGAATATTGTTTTAGATTTTTTGGTTTGTTTTGTTTTAAACTGTGTGGCGTCAAAAGTTGTATTTATTATAAATTAAAAAAATACAACGTGAAAATAATCGTGAAAAAATGGAGAACAAATTAATAGAGGCAGTGCAAATGTTTTTTTGTTTATACGGCAAAAGTAAACAAGAGTATAGAGACAAACTGAAGAAAGAAAAATCATGGGCTTCCGTTGCTGCTGCAACAGGATCAACAGGTAAAAGATTTGCACACTTACATTTAATTAAAGGTTTAAAGTTTCACAAATTTTCAGTTGAACAGTGACAGGTTTATGCTGGAATCCGAAATCCGGAGCTGATGCTGAAGAAAAGCGTAAGTGGTGCTATTTTCACTCAATGTCCTTTTTACGAAAGCACGTTGCACCACGATGGTTTGTAAGAAAATATGAAGGCAATTACGGCTGAGTCCCTAGATATAGCTATACACTGCATAGGGATTCAGGCCATGTATCAACAAACGTATGTTTATATTTTTAAACAGTTTTCTATTTCAGAACGATCTCCAGTATGCAATGGTGTTCACCGGGGCAGAAAATTAAAAAGTTAAGTTAAGAAGTTTTAAACCTCTTTTTTAACAAAAATTAAAAGTAAAACGTTGGCCCAATTCACAAGTATAGTTGTATCGTCATATTCGTATGTACGCATTTGAAAAAAAAAATGTTTAAACGATGAAACTAGAGAATTAGGCCATCAGTTTTGTATCTAGTCCTAGTACGAGTAATGAGTTTCCTTTTTGTTTGATTTTTATGTATGTATATTTTGTTTTTATTAATTTATTATTAATTACTTCAAATTCCACCTGAAAGGCTGAATTAAATGTGATTTTTAATTTAAGTTTGTTCCTGTTTTAGTTTTAAAAACCATATTTTGGTTTTATTTATTTATTTATTTAAATTAGTCTATGGACAATTTCCTTACAGACCATTTAAGCAGAATAGTATATAAATAAATTAAATTAATATAAATGATATATTGCGCTATTTATAGAACATAGTAAAAGTTAATGATTAAAAAACATATGACGTTACGTTTGATAATACAAAGATTCTGCGAAAAATCTATAAAATGATACATTTCATTAAAGCAAGTACATACATAGTTTTCTAAGAGGATCTGACATTTCATAGTTAGTACGACAAGCTGCAACATATAGTGGGTTAAAAGAACGAAGTGAACGTTGAGGAATATTGAAACATACGCTGTTCAGTAAAAATTCGGAGTTGATGTTACCACTGAAAAGAGGAGTTGAGCATTGTTCTCCGGCTCTTTAAAGTAGGAAGATTAATTTCAGCTAATCTCGTAGAGTATGATGGAAGTGCCATCCGATTTCTATAAACGTTTGTTAGGCAGAAAAGTAGAAATTGTTTTTGAACGGATTCAAGACGTTCAATATGAACGTTATACAGTGGATCCCAAATTATGCTACCATATTCAAAAATTGGTCGAACTAATGCAATATACAATGTTTTAGTGACATAAGGATCATTAAACTGTTTTGCCCATCTTTTAATGAATGCAAGGATACTTCGGGATTTGATCATGGTTTCATACATGTTCTATGGAAGAATAAAAGGGGGTTGAATTTCATGATAATAATCATGAAAAGAAGTGCGAAATGTAATGCCACTGATAAGTGCTTTAGCAAATTGTATATAGTAATTTAAAGAGGGTGTGAGAATATGTACTCCATCAGCTCATCTCTTAAATTAAATGCACATCTTGATGCATTATTAGACAGTCGGCGACTTTTTCTTAACGGAGCTGAAATTTACTTTCGCCACAATCCATTAATTATGCTTTCTCCCTCGTAATGGTCTATATAGTCAGGCGGACAATAGGCACGAGGACTGTATCTTTCACTACTTTTTCTGCAGATGATGGGTGCATTTGTAAAGGTGATAAAATAATTCTCCAGCGGGCTACTAGAATACCGAAAGCATTTTCGATAGCACGGCAAGCTCGCGATAGTCGTTTGTTGAAGATTTCCCCCTTAAAAGGCAGATTTGTACCTTAATAAAAAATTATTTAAAATAAGAAGTGAGACATAGCTGGCTTTACACAAACCTGGATATGGTCGCATTAAACATCTTTTCAAAGGAAGTGCTGCATGTCCAACCATGAAATGAGGAAATTTGAAATTCGTTCCTGGCAAAACAGAGTCTTCAGGCAAATCCAATTGATCACTAATAAGCTTCTGCCCAAAACCCGAGTTCCACAACACACCACCATCACTTTGTAAACCACTTGTGTTTACTGCAGGGAAGCCCAGGTTAGGTTAGGTTAGAGGGCCGTTGTCCCTGGCGGGACAATCCACTTGGGTCCGTCAATTCGGTCCCTTTGTGATGCCCTTAAGCAGAGGACCTCTTAAGGGATGTCCTCCGCCGTTTCAAACCATCCTGTACCCCTGAGGAAGGATGATATCCCTGAAAGCTCCATGTTTGCCAGGCTGTCTAAGTCTGACAGGAATCGGGAGCCCAGCGCCGCTGCCCTTGCATTAGCGAGGGCAGGACACTGACACAGAAGATGGAGGACAGTTTCTTCCTCCTCCTCATCATTGCAGCTTCTGCAATAGTCGTTGTATATTAGACCCATCCTCCTAGCATGAGTCCCAAAGCTACAGTGTCCTGTCGGAACAGTCACCAGTTGACGCATGCGCGCCTTGTCAAATTTGAGAAGGTCGCGCGTTTTGCGCAGATCGTAATGGGGCCACGTGGCTCTTGCCACGAGACAGTTAGCCACACTATCCCACCTAAGTTGAGCTAGTTTGTATGATTCGCTTTGAATCAGAGACTTGCATCGCGCTAATGCAATGCCAGTGAAGTGACTGATCATTGAGCTGTTCAATTCAGTCCCTTGTCTGGCAATCTCATCCGCAGTATGGTTGCCTGGACATCCAGAATGCCCTGGCACCCAAACCAGTGTCACCCTCGAATGTCTCGCTATCTCGTTGATAGACAGTCGGCATTCGACCACAGTTTTTGATGTACTGTACACACCACTAATAGCAGAGATGGCTGCCTTGCTATCGGTAACAATGAAGATATCATTCGATATCCTATAGTACCTTAGCCACCTCGCTGCCCGAGTAATAGCAGAGATTTCGGCCTGTAAGACAGTACAACCGTCCTGGAGCCGGAATGGAGATCTAACATTGAAGTTCTCCACATAGAAGCCTCCGCCCGTTCTTATTCCCCTTTTGGATCCGTCAGTGAAAACTCTAACTGAATCCTCGGGAAAGGAAAGCCTGTCCACCTGTTCCCTGTCAACGACAATGGAACGGAAAAGTCCACCAAAGAAGGGTCTTGGTACACAGTAGTCAATGTTGGCATGGATTTCCGAGTGCTCTCTTAAAATCCTAGCATGCCCATAGTCAGTCCTAGTCCATGGACATACTGTATTCAACCTGACCGCTGAGAATAGAGCCAGTTGTCTGGCCAGAATGTCAACCGGGAGCCAGTTTAACATTGCAAAAATTGCTCCCGTTGGTGTAGATCGTAGTGCGCCTGTCATCAGTCTCGCTACGACCCGAAAGACTTTTTCAAAGGTCCTGCGATGAGCCTGCTTGTCCATCGCATTCCACCAAACCAATACCTCGTAAAAGAGTACTGGTTTAATAACAGCCTCAAGGATCCAATTGATCCCCTTAGGGTTGATACCCCATTTGAGGCCTACTGCCCTTTTGCATGTATAAATAGCCACTAAGGCCCTTTCCGCTCTCGCCTGTATGTTCTGATTCCATGATAGCTTACTATCCAGAATCACACCCAGGTACTTGGCGGTTTTAGATAGTTCCAAGGAGGTGCCGTTAAGCTTTGGGTGTATAAAGCTATCGGTCTTTCGGTCTTGTACCTCCTAGTGAAGAGCACCAACCCAGTCTTGGCTGGGTTGATGCCGAGCCCACAGCTGACGCTCCACCTACTCAGCAGAGCCAGCGCAGACTTCATACACTGAGATATGGTATCCAAGTGCTTACCCGATATCGCCACCGCTACGTCATCCGCGTACGCGACAGTCATAATCTGTCTGCGTTCTAGACTTAGCAAAAGCGAATTAATGGTCAGGTTCCACAACAGAGGTGACAGAACACCTCCCTGTGGAGTGGCCCGATAGACTGCCCTATACTCAGTGACATCCCCAATCGAGGCCCTGACTACCCTGAAAGTTAGTAAGTTTCTAACAAACCGGCATAAATTGTCATCAATCCCTACCGCTGCCATCCCATTGATAATGGAATCGGGGTTGACATAGTTGAAAGCACCCTCTATGTCCAGAAAAGCCCCCATAGTAAATTCCCTATACTCAAGAGATTTTTCTATGTGGCCCACTAGAGAATGTAGTGCCGTTTCCACAGATTTGCCTTTAGTGTAGGCGTGCTGTGATTTGGAGAGAAGCTCATTCGGAATGGTCATTCTCAGATGAATATCAATTACTCTTTCTAAAGTTTTGAGTAAAAAAGAAGTAAGACTTATCGGTCTGAAGTCTTTAGGCTTAGTGTGTGACGTCTTACCCCCTTTCGGGATAAAGACAACCTTGCACGTACGCCAAAATATAGGTATATAAGCCCTCCTTAGGCATTCACTGTAAATTACCGTGAGCCAAGGTAGGACAATGTCCGCATTTCTCTGTAGATCCGCTGGAATTATTCCATCTGGTCCCGGAGACTTGAACGGATCGAAGCTGTGTACAGCCCAGCGGAGCCTATCCATATCCAATGGAGTTGTGACTGCGCCTGTCGCCAAGCTGCCATCGGCAGTGCCTGTTAAAGGTGCCGCCTGGCTGCCAGGAAAATGAGTGTCGAGTAGTACGCTTAGCGTCTCTTGACTACTCATGGTCCAGTTACCACAGGGTTTCTGTATGTAGCTGGGTACAACCGGTGCGGTTGATAGCATCTTACGCAGCCTGTTGGTTTCAGATGAACCCTCCACATTACTGCAGAAAGCCCTCCAAGACCTCCTTTTTGCGTTCCTGACAAGATTCTTGAAGCGATTCACGGAGGTTTTGTATGCCGACCAGTCGCCTGATCGTTTAGCCTCGTTGAATAGCCTACGACATTCCTTTCGTGAATGTGCAATTTCCGGGCTCCACCATGGTGGTCTGGCCCTTCCCCTGCAAACCGTTGGTTTGCAAGCCACATTAGTAGCACAGCGGAACGATTCACTTAGAATCTCCACAGCAGAGTCGATGTCCCCAATATTTCTAATAGTTGGAGACGTCGATAAGGAGTTGCAGAGTACATTGTTCTGTAGCTCCCAATCAGTCTTCTTTCTGTGTACTATAGGATTGAATCTACTTACACCTAACCCTATGTTAAAGTCAATATAGCGATGATCGGATAGGGAGCAGTCATCCGCAACCCTCCAACCGCTAACCAGATTGGTGTGCTCTGCACTAACCAATGTTACAATGTTAGACACAATAAAAACGGGTTCTGAACCCAATTCAAGATTATTATTTAAAATGAAATTTCAAGATTATTATTTAAAATGAAATCGAAGAGACACTCACCACGCCCGTTAGTATCGCTACTACCCCAGGAGATGTGGTGTGAATTGGCGTCAGCACTTATTATTATAGGCGTCCTCGTGCTTATCGCCCTTGACACAATGCCACGCACCTTGCCATTTGGTGGACTGCCCTCATGGTCATGTGCCATATAGCTCGAGACCACCCAAACCGTACCGGACGGGGTCTCCAGAGCAGCTGCTACAGTATCCCCATCACTGAAATCAGATAGGATAAAGATACGCAAAGAGTTTTTAGCCAAGATACAAGATCTAATATTACCTGTCCCTTTGGCAAACAATAGCTTGTAGCCCTTTAGTGTCAGTCCATGAACCCGTCCTTGGTGGACCCAGGGTTCCTGGACCATAACCAGCTCCTCCTTCCTCTCTACCACCCGGAGGAGCATCGCAGCGGATGCTGCTTTAGAGTGGTGAAGGTTTATCTGCGTCACCTTCACCATCATGTAGCGCAATTATGGTGGTGTTGGCGTCCTCTTGGCTGGATTCCAAGAGGGCGTCAGTGTCCTCATCCGCGACTGCCATCCGTTCAAAGAAGCCACCCACCATGTCTGAGACTGAGTGGGTGTCCTCTTGCCCGCATGAAGCTGCGTCCGACACACCAGCAGCAGCGCAGTCAACAGCGCCGTTGGCAGCGTCATCCCCTCGGTTGCGGTTCTTCCTGACATCGGTCCGGTAGAGGCGCAACAGAATCGTACTGAAACAGTAAAAGATTTTGTTGCCCCTCTAACGGATCGGTGCCAGAGATTCTTTGTTAAGAATCAGAACCACCTCCCTTCTAGACCTCTCGGGTGCATTCACCTTAGCTACCCTCCAGTCATGGGTGGGTAGATCCGGGTTACAGTCCTTAAGGATCTCAAGGATCTCCTTCGGGGAAGAAGGTTCAGCAGGAATTATGGTCAAGGCTCTTGGTCTTCTGGGTATGTCTTCCACGGAAACCACATCCAGCCTAGAGCCTTCCCACACCTCGCCAATAGCTTCGATGGCCTTCTTCAACAGAGACGCTGAGCGTTCATCCGTGCAGGCCATCAATTTAACGCCGTGCTGGTGCCAGCCAGCATCGACGCATTGAGGCGGCGGTCCCGGATTCTCCTTGCGGATCTTCCAGAACACTCCCGCCAGTTTTTGGTTGACCAAGTTCCATCTGGCATGGGAAATGGCACCGTCTGATGCATCCCTATCGATTATGGCCCTTATGAGCTTGCCTTTGGCGATCTCACTAAAGGTGCCTTTCGAAGGGATGTTCTTAGGACGTTTTGCCCTAGAAGTCCTAGCTGCATCGTTCTCCTCTTCCGAACGTTGCCGTTTAGGCGCCGCAACCGTGGCAGGTGCGGGGGAGGAGTTTATTTGCAGCCTCGACACATGAGCCTGTGCCCACTTTAGAGAGGCTGCCTGCTTTTCAGAAAGCTGGTCAGCCGGGATCGCACCGAGGTGCGAAATGGTTCTTAAGGCGGAGCGCCTCGCATCATTGGCCCTGCGTGTAGGATTTTTGCGCGAAGGATTACTGATGTTATTGCCGGGATTGGCAGTGGGTGACGCAGTACTGTGGCTAGAGGTAATCCTCTTTGCCTTTTCCTGCGCAATGTGCGCTTTGGAGGCGACGGGTTTGGACGGCTTAGGCCTTTCCATTCCCTTCGCACCCGAAGAAGGGGTTTTTACCGTTTTACCGGTAAGGACCTGAGCAGCTTTTGAGGTACTTGGAGCGAAAGACAGAGGTACCTCGCTGCTAGTGCTAGGGCAGCCACCCGTTGCCGGGTGTTTTGCCCCTTTTTCAACAGCAATCAGCCCGGTTAATCCAGGCTGATTGCCCACCACGTCAGTAGTCCGCAGACTGGTCGGGCCTGATGTGGACACCCGGCCAGCCTGAGCAGCAGTAGCTTTCGATTCACCGCGGCCTGCTACTTGCGCCGCGGGAATAGGTCCCCGGAGATTGTTAAGCCCCTAACCGGGTACGTGGGGCTTGGCTTTTTCTTTTTCATTTTTTGGTGGGCTTAAGGTTGCATTTTATACCTACTGCCAGGTTAAAAAGCTGCCGACCCACCTGGATACAGACGCAGACCATCAGCCGCCCCAATTGGGATTCAGACGCTGATGGATTTGGACATGGTCCCTTGGACCGAAAAACGGACTGACCATGACTGAACATGACCTGGGGAAGCCCAGGTCATGAAACAATTGTTTGTAGAGAACTCACACGTATTTTTATGATCTTTCATTTAGTCGTTGATGGTAAGTCGACAAGTGCACATGTTTGGCGGATGCTTTATTACTTTTTTTAGTTTCACACTCAAAAAATGTTGCGTGGTCATTCAATGTCATGTTAATGCTTGTCACAAAAGTATTGAATTAGAATCGTTTATATGAGATTCATAATTGCTATCTTTTTTTCGTAAAGAAGTTTCGATTTATTATAATGAATTATATTATTAAGTTGTTCTTTGTTTTTCTTAAATAAAATTTATGCGCAATATAACATATATATCATACTAGCATATTTTACTTTTATAGAGCTTATAAATGATTGGGTATTTTAATTTAAAATTTAAAAAATTATATTGAATTATTTTATTTAAAAATATTTACATATATTAATATGTTTGGTTTTTTATATGAATATAATTATTCTGTTTTTCAATCACTTACATACTAACCAGGGCACACTGATACAGGTAGGAGCGATAGCCCATACGGTTATTTTGTTTTTGGGAGAAATTCTAATACAAACGTCAAAATTTCTTTACATATTTACATACATACAAAACTTAATAGCAAATGTAAAAACAATCATGTATATTTTGTTTTTGTACTTTTTCGTTTTGCTTTGCTCTACACAATTAATTGTGACGTTTGAATTAGAATTCACAAAAACAAAATACATGTAGGTTTTTATTTTTGTAAAACCGCTCCTACCTGTATCAGTATGCCCTGATACTATCATTATAATTTGGCTGTATATAAATCAATTCTCTCAATTTGTTTTTTCTCTCTTACTCACTAATACACGACAAAAAATTTTTTGGGCTTCCCTGGTTTACTGCCACCATAAGCCAATAACTATGCCAAATAAAATGTATTAAAATAAATATGTATATAGACATGTTGATACTCACACCAGGGTTCGAAAAAAACTACACTTTGTAGGTATTGATGGCCTGTTGGAATGCTTAGTAAGTCTTCCTTAATCAAATTAAAAAGCAAATCAAAAATTGGTCTTGCTATCCTCACAGTTTTTTTAAATTGTTCGGAATCAAAATTATACATTTATTTAAAATTCACCGCAGAAAAGCCTTTAGTGTCTCGGCATTGATATAAAAGTCTGACCCAAAACCTACGACCTTTGACCATAATATCGAGAGACTCCCCAGCTTTATACATTAAAATAAGTATTGCACAAATATCAAAAATGTCTTCGATATCCATTTTAAAATTTGTATATATTTTATCAAACATACAAAAAACTGCTGATTTATCATCCGTTCACAAAGTACTCATTGTGACAGGGCCATTGATAACAATACATGCTTCAAAAGGTACCTATTTTTCCAAAAGTAAAACATAAAAATCAATAAACTCTTAATATTCCATATTGTTTTCTAATTACAAATACATATATATATATATATATATATATATATATATATATATAAACGTTCAAAGCCCTCAGTATATTTAGAAGAAAATTGAAGACTTTCCTGGGAGGTTGCCACTATGTACATATGGATGTGTCATAACATGATTGCACAAAACTTTAATCGGGGCATATGTCGCAGAGCCTAAAAACGAAAACGTTTGCCGTGGCATTCATTTAAGCCTGTGTCGAAAACGTAGAACTAATGCTAGGAACACAACTGCGACGAACGACGAATTTTTGGTCGCGAATATTCGTCGCCAAAAATAAAACACATTGGTGTATATGAAAATGCACACAATAGTGGCGTTGGTCGAAGTTCGTCATACTCAGCGAAAGTTGAAATACATTTATTTCTAATTGTTTCGTCAACGAACGACGAACAAAGCGATATAAAGTGACCAGGTTTCATATACTCAAACTGGTTTTTTGTGGAAACATATAGTTCACTACTGTATTGTTGCATGTAGCACTAAAATTTTCAGTACATACTAAAAATACATTCACTAATTCACAAAAATGTATCATTCGGACGACTTTTTATTAATTTTGAACACTTTTTATAATATAGTTTTTCTTTCTATTTCTCACTTTTTCATATGGTCACCCCATCAGCTGTTAAATGAAAATAATAATTTATTTACAGATAAAAAATTTTTCAGAAAATATTTACAAAAAGGAATTTGTTCTGAAAAAAATGGACAACACCGGGATAATTATTGAGTGTCTAAACAATCTGACTGGCATCATAGGATTACAATGATTTAAAAAACAAATATTAAAATTTTGTTTGCTTATTACTTTAATTTATTCGTCGTTATTGTGTTTCATACGACGATTTTTTAGATTTATGCTAGGAACACAACTGGGACGAACGACGAATTTCGCTTAGTACGACGAATTCGTTGGTAAAAAATCGCTCTATAAATTCGTGGTATGAAACACAATAACGACGAATAAATTAAAATAATAAGCAAACAAAATTTTAATATTTGTTTTTTAAATCATTGTAATCCTCTGATGCCAGCCAGATTGTTTAGACACTCAATAATTATCCCGGTGTAGTCCTTTTTTTCAGAACAAATTCCTTTTTGTAATAATTTTCTGAAAAATTTTTTGTCTGTAAATAAATTATTATTTTCATTTAACAGCTGATGGGGTGACCATATGAAAAAGTGAGAAATAGAAAGAAAAACTATATTATAAAAAGTGTTAAAAATTAATAAAAAGTCGTGCGAATGATACATTTTTGTGAATTAGTGAATGCATTTTTAGTATGTACTGAAAATTTTAGTGCTACATGCAACAATACAGTAGTGAACAATGTTTTTCCACAAAAAACCAGTTTGAGTATATGAAACCTGGTCACTTTATATTGATTTGTTCGTCGTTCGTTGACGAAACAATTAGAAATAAATGTACTTCAACTTTCGCTGAGTATGACGAACTTCGACCAACGCCACGATTGTGTTCATTTTCATATACACCAATGTGTTTTATTTTTGGCGACGAATATTCGCGACCAAAAATTCGTCGTTCGTCGCAGTTGTGTTCCTAGCATTAGATTTTTTATCAACGAATTCGTCGTACTAAGCGAAATTCGTCGTTCGTCCCAGTTCTGTTCCTAGCATAAGATAGAAAAGGTCTCTAAGTGGTGCTATAAACGTTTGCGAGATGGATTACTCAAAATATACAATGGTACAGCTGAAAGACATGTTACAATGTCCAGGTAATAATATTAGTGGCCAGGTTGCAACTATTTTAAGAAAACAATCCGTACTTTGTGGGCACTGCATCTGATTCTGGGGAAACATTACCTGGGTTTGAGGAAGGTGCCCCGCACATGAATGTCATACAGAAGAACGGCATTTTAATGGATGGAGTAGCGGCGTTGATTAATAAAATTTATTTCATGGAAAAAATTCATACCGAAGGGGTAATTCTGTCAACTTCTACAAACACGGAAGCACAAGAGTAACTTCCCGAAACGTCGTCTGTTCTAAATATGTCGCAGTTTAGTGACAAGCACAACAACAACGACAAACAGTCACCCACTAGTCTGTGCGTCAAGTGTCGACTGCTCACCTGTAAATGTATGTGTTACAGCAAGTTATGCTCAGCCGCAACGTACACACAGAAGCAGCATATGCTCAATGGCAGTTGAATTCAAATAATTTATCTGGAGATGCCAGAGGCATTGAACATATATTTGACACTGTTAATAACAATCTGAATAAAGAATGTAGAGTTTGTGCCACAAAGAGTAGCAGGTTACCTGCTGCAGGTAACATGTTTTGCAATCATAGTATTAATGAGATTAGTAAAATATTGCCACAATTTGACACATGTAAGGGGGAATAACGTCAGTAAGATTTATCGAACGAGTTGATCAATTAAAACATGCTTACGGATGGAATGATGCAGTACTATTATTTCCTGTACAAAACAATTTGAGGAGTGCTGCCAAGGGGTGATTCCCAACTTGTATACTCGTCATGATCACAATTCGTAAATGCTTTTTTTTTGATTTGCCATCCATCACAAACTCATATTGAAATGATGAAATCACGTATTAAAGATAATGAAACTATTGTAGAATATTATCGGATGTTGTCAATTGGTCTTCGCGGTAAGAAAGTACATTGTCAACGGGATAACAGATGAACATTTAGGTACGGCACTAATTTCTATGAGCAGAATGTCGGACGGACATAGACTGAAGAATTTACAAAGAGAATAAAATCGAAAATTTGCAAAAATATGAATTGTGAAAACCCTATTTACAAAAAAAATAACTACTAATAAGGACAGTGAATCTGTGAAGAGGGGTCCTACTTGTTTTAACTGTCGGAAGCGTGGTCCTATTGCGAAAAATTGCAAAAATAAATCAAAGCGCTATAATGAGAATGTACGGGATAAAGAATCAAATAAACAATCCACGCAATCTGTCAATTTAATAAGTAAAAATGATACCATACGGCAAACAAAGGAATATTCAAAAGTGCCGAAATAAATAACAATCAATTTATAGATTCGGGAAGTGCAAGGTCACTAGTGACGAGACGTGTGTCGTTAAAATATAATACTTTAATCATAAATTTTAATGAAAAGTTGTATGCTTTCGCAGGTGGTGAATATGTCTATAAAGAGAAGCTTTTGGTAAACATGAAAATTTATGATCTGTGTGTGTTGATGATGAACTATTAATTGTTGATGATAGAATAATGAATCATAATTTTATAGTTGGAAGAGACATTCCATCGAAAAGTCGTGTTATAATGAACAACGGACAATGTTATGTAGTTGCTCTAAATTATTAAAATATTGAGGTTAACGAATCATTAAACAATAGCGACAAATGTCAATTACAGAATCTTTTGGACAAATTTTCGGGCTGTTTTGCGGAAGGTATAAAACATATCGTCAAATATGACGTAGTTGAAATGAATGTTAAAGTGATTTCTATTAAACCCATAGCGAAGAATCTCTATGATATCACTATACCGAAATAGAAATTGATGGATGGAATAATTGAAGGACTATTAGAAACAGAAATTATAGTCCGTCGAAATCATTGTACTCGTCACCGATTGTACACGTACCGAAACAAAATGGTAAAGATCGAATGTGCGTTGAGTATCTCGAACTGAATCCTTAGCGGGGAAGAAATATTTCACTATTGTCGACATGAAAAATTAAGTATTAAAATAAAAATTAAATTGTAAGTTACGTGGATGAGGTAATTTACCATCCGACTAAGTTTGTGAACGGCTGTTTAAACTGGAAACACTTTTAAAACTAATTCAAGATAAGAATTTAACGCTTACTCTTTTCTGAAGAATAGTGTGACACTTCTGGGTCATGAGTTAAATTATAGTAGTCTGACGCCGGGTCGAATAAAGCAACAGCAAATTTTTGTATTCCTACTAACGTGAGAGAAGTAAAACGATTTCTGGGCCTTACGTCATATTTTTGAAAATTTATTCAGCCAAGGTAACTTGAAGCCAACAAAAATATCATGCGTACGAACTTGAAGTATTAGTTGTTGTGGAGGCATACCAAAGATTTCGCATGTACTTTCTGGGTAAACATTTCACAGATTGCTCAGCAGTATCTAATCTTAAATCGTCATGGAATACGACTACACAATAATGCATCGAGAAGGTAGCAGATTGTAGATGCCCTAAGCCGTGCCCCAATTGATGTTACCGACGACAAAACAATTGGTCAAGATGAAAGTAGTAATTTTATGTATCTTAAACCATCCATTGACGACTGTGTTCATATTATGCAATCCGATGATGAGAATCTAAAGAGAATAATTGATGTTCTGATTGGCTGTAAGCAATCAAGCCAGTACAAGCAGTATGCAGATGAGTTCGGTATCAAGAAAAATCTATTATTTAAGAAAGCAGATGAAAAATCATCCAAAGGGCTTAAGATGGCGCAAGATTAAATTGGTGCACGACGATGCGGGACATCCAGCACTTGAAAACAAATTAAGAAGACTGTTAAAATATTTTTGGTTTCCGCGTGCACGTATGTGGTGAATGTTGTTTCTGTAAAGATCTAGTGAAAAGGGTGTATAGGATGGATATCCCCGATATTCCTTTCGAAACTATGCATATGGATCATCTAGGCCCATTCGTAAGAAGCCGTAAGGGCTTCGAACATCGTGGATGCTCTAACCCGGTATGCCGGTGAAGTCAACCAAGACTTAATTTTTCTTAACGAACTGTAGTTGTATTTTAGGATGACGAAGATATTAATTACTGATCATGGTACAGCATTTACATCAAATTGTTTTGAGAAACTCTGCTCTGAAAATAATATACAACATGTCAAGGTAGCAGTTCGAACTCCGAGAGCCAAAGGTCTCGCTGAGAGGGCTAATAAATCCATTTTATCAAACTGTAAACAACGCCAATGCAAATAAAACAACAGAATATGCTCCTATGAAGTTTATATTAGATTTTCCAATACGAGATATAAGTCAACAACAAAACGTGATGATGCCATCAGAAACATTCAAGAACCAATAAAATTGTGGAAAGCAAGATTTGATTCGAAATATAAGCCCCCGCACAAACATGCAGAAGATAATTTGGTTATGTTCGAGGGTGTCATTCCCAGCAACGGTGATCCGAAGAAACTAGAGGTGAAATATAAGGGCCATACCTTATTAAGAAGGAACTATATAACTAAATAAAATTAAACCCAGAGGTTTTTATTAGTACAACTACGTCTCTGAGACATGCATATGCCTTATTTATTACTAAAATAGGTTAGGCTTGTAGGATTAAAAATGTTCTCAGATCTGACAGGTACCTTTGTGGAGAACATAGAAGGCTCTCAACAAAATTAAAGGAAATTTTCAACTGTAGCACATATATATCTTCATGCAACTGCGTGATGTATCGCACATGAATAGCTAGAGTAAAACAAGCTTTTAAACTGAACGGTCGTGTCTTTTATTACAAGAGATAATCAGTCATCTATACATATATGTGCAAGTATGTGAATCGCTTATACTTTTGAACGGCTTGAGAGAATCGAACGAAGCTAGTGGCGTTTTAAAGAATTCTATTAAACATAGATTTCTTATGAATTAAAAGTCTTACTAGAGATTAAAAGCAAAAATACAGTACAACATACAACGTTACGATGGCTTTGCGATTAAAATTCGCGGGAAATTGCAGTAATAGTCTTCAGGGTCTAGATTTTGTTTGCTGGTAGATAGACTGGAAGTGCTTCTTGTTGCTCTTAAAATGTATTATGAAGCGAATATAAGGGAATATGAAAAAGCATTTGATAGTTTTTAAAGAATTTTCCTACGAACAGGGCACCCTATAATATTTTGATTCTTATATCGGATAATATATATTCACTTCCTTGTTGGGTAATTTTTCCAGAATCTGTCGCTCACAGTACGGGTTTCTAAACAAGTTGCACTTCAATTTTGCACCAGATATTATATTCATAAATAGTGATACCAACTCTTGGATGATCAAAAGCATTGTGAGCTTATAAATACATTGTAAAAGAGGGTACATGTTTTAAAAATTGTGTGCAACATTGATCTAGCAACATTTTCAAAAAGTGATGCATATTTTACAACTACAATTACAATATCAGAATCGTGACAAAATCGGTTGTTAATGTAGTGATGCATTCATGCCCTTTAATGAATATGGAAATTTTTTTAATAAAAAATGTATTCGTTTTTTACATAAAAAATCATTACTTTATTTAAAGATCAAAATTTAAAAAGTGCATGTCGTTATTTGTTCGGTTTGGATGTGCAACGATTATAACAAATTCTATATATTTATTAATTTTTCTTAGAGCCCCACTACAATAAAAGACGACATATTAATCTATTTCAACACATAATTTTGTATGTCCTAAATTTTTGTAGATATTATTTTTTATTTATACCACTAATATATAAAAATATTTGTATACAATTTAAACTGTCTGTAAGGATGATTATTCATAGAAAAATAAATAAATAAATAAAAATATTAGATTCCAGTAATAGTCTGCTGTCCCAAAATCCTTGATAATTTCTTTAAATTTTCATTAATGAAAAAAATCAATAAATAATTTCCATTCTGTTTTGTCATATGGCTAGTTCGTTTTTTGAAATAAACCATCAGTACAGTAGAGAATAGAGAGTTTCTTTAAATTCCAAGCTTCTATTTTGCCCCAACAGCACTACACTGCTAGCAGCACTGTGAATGACTGGTAATGGATCATTTGGTGGGCATTGAAATGGTTTGAAAGCCGATGGGTCATTTGCATAAGTAATATTTTTTTGATTTTTCATATTGAATCCAGCAACTTTTGTTAAACAGAAACAACAATCGGTTTGGTGGTTGCTTGGTTCTCTCCAAAGTATTGAAATTGAAAAATCGAATTAGATCTTCTTGCCATTTGACAACTTGTATAAAACAGTTCTGCAACTATTGCAAAACATTGTCGATGTGCAAATTTCTGAAATCAAAACAAAATTAATGCAGATATGCACATTGTTACAAAGTTTAAAAATAGATTAAAATATAACGACAACGGGGCTGTATAGTATATACTTGGCAGCATTATCAATTCAGCCCCTAGTTGTCATAATACTACATCCCTGTTCAACACAATATAGATAATATTCAAATTAACGGAAATGGAATATTCCTGATATATCGACGAGAATATACAAGATCATTCGAAACTGCGTAATAATAAGTGTAGATAACAACACTGATAAACATGAATGCTAAGAGCCAGTTTTTGGGATATAGTTTAAGCATGGGTATGGTTTTAACGTGGTTTAAACTTCAAACGCTGTTTTTGAGATCTAGTTTACTGTGCTTTAATTTTAGTTTAACCGAGCAACACTACCCGTTTAAACTCGAGTCAGAACTGTCAAAACATAACAGCTGTTAAAAAATATATAAATAAATAAAACAGCTGTTTGTTTAAAGATAAAATATTTCACAAAATAAATTGAAAAAAGTATAAAATGGATTTTTTTTCTGATGATGAAGATTATAGTGATTACGAAGTAAATGTAAACTTAAATAAAACTATAGTAAGAAAACCTAGGACAATTAGAACTCGGCCAAATCATTTTCATTTATATGACGAAGTTGAATTTTATCAGCGATTTCGTTTGTCCAAACTATCGCTTATAGTGTTTTGGAACTTATTGGACCACACATTAAAAACCCAACGAATTGGTAAGCATTAATAATTTGTTTTAATACTTTAACTTTTAAACATTTTTTTAAGGAACAATGCATTGTCAGAAGAACAAATGTTGTTAATAACCTTGCGGTTATATGCGACTGGGGGCATGTTAATGACCATTGGAGATATAAACGGTGTCTCCAAATCAACGATTTTAAACGTAGTTACATGAGTGTCTCATTATATTGCTTTATGAAAGGACCATTTTATAAAGTTTCCCCAATCACAGCAGGAGATTTATCGAAGCAAACAGGAATTTTATAAGATTGCAAAATTTCCGAAAGTTATTGCTGCTATTGACTGCACACATGTTAAAATTATATCCCCAGGTAAAGCGAATTATGTTGTATATTTTCTTCTTAAATTAAATTAGTTATTTTAAAAGGTGGAAACAATGCGGAAATTTACCGGAACAGAAAAGGTTTTTTGTCTCTGAACGTTCAAACGACATGTGATGCCAATCTCAGGATTACGAACATTGTAGCTCGTTGGCAGGAATCAGTCCATGACTCCAACATATTTAAAAATTCTAAGATCTATTCAAGATTCGAGAGCGGTGAATTTGGAGATAGTTTAATAGTGGGAGATGGCGGATATCCAAATAAAAAGTATATTATGACTCCATTATTAAATCCAAAAAGCGCTGAAGAAAGTCTATTTTATGAATCGCAGATTAGAACGCGTTGCTCGGTCGAAAGAAGCTATGGGGTTTGGAAAAGAAGATTTCCTATTTTATCTTTGGGAATTCGCTTGAATTTTAAAAGTCCAAAGTATAACAGTCGCTACAGCTGTTCTTCACAACATTTGTTGCATCAATAATGAAACTCAACTACCAAAATTGGACAACAATTTGGAAGAAGCTGTGGAATTTGTACTATCCGTACCAAATAACAGAGATGCTAGTAATGATTCAAATAATTTAGTACGTCGTGTTATAATAAATGATTACTTTAAAAAATTATTGCAATCATTTTTTATGTTACTTCCAAAAATAAAAAGTTCTCACCTACAGTTTAAAAATCAAAATTTTTCATTGAATTGGATAAGATAGTAAGTAATTTGTGTGTTTTTGTATGTTTTTGACCTCTTTGTTAGTAATTTGTACTACTATTGCAGTTATTTTATCAATAGTTAAAAATTACTACATGGTTAGTAATTTTTATGACAAATGTAGTCATCGCCTTTTTGACTACATTTGTAGTCATTTTTAACTGTCATTTTTAGAAATTTCTACTAACTTAATTTCCTCAGTGTGCCACCGTAACCAACCTAGTAAAAAAAACAAATGGAAAATTTAATTATTATTTTTTATTAAATAAAATAAACTAAAACAATTCATGTGTTTTATAAACATTTAAAAAAAATTAACAAAAAACAATTCACGGTGTTTATAAACACAAAATATTTGTACTTTTTTACTATTTTTATCTAAAATCCATCATCGATGCTATAAACGTATCGATATAAGTTTAACTTTTGGCATTTTCATTTTCATGTGATCTATAGGAACATCAAAATTTACATTTTTAAAATTTTTGGTTACTTCTATTATAACATTTTTTTTTTAGTCACTTTCATTTTGTTTCTTTCATTTTTTTTCAATTGTTTAATTTCTAACTCTAGTTTAGTTTTTTTTAGCTTCCATTCTTCCTCAATCACAGAGATTTCTAACTTTAATTTCTTTATTTTTAGTTCGCCTACATCTGCCCAAACATCTTTTGTTTGTCGTTTCTCTCCTGTATAGAGTGCTTGATGTTTTTTAGTCTTTAACATTTTGGGAGAATATTTGTCCCATTTTAGATTTGATTTTGGCTCATCCTCAACAAGACATTCAATTGATTCTTCCAATAAAATATCCTCTTCTGTTTCTATATTTTCAAGTTCTAAAAACAAAAACTTGTTATAACGAAATCAAGGTTTAGTATTTAAAAAATAAAACTTACTAGATGTCGATATAAAGTCATCATCGTATATGGACTCATGTCCAACAATCTGCTCCTCTTGCACTATTTTCATTATGTTTTCATCGAAAGCAGACACTTGCGAAGCCGGCTTTGGTCCTCCACCAGTTTTATATAGTTCTTGCTTGTCTTTTGCGTAGTTTTTTTTGGCAGTCTTCTTAAGATTTTCATATTTAGTCTTAAGGTTCTTGAAGGACCGAAAATTATCAAAAGTTGAATTGAATTCAGCTTCAATTTCTAACCAGCCGCTAATTTTTTCTTCCGAAGAAGTACGGTCAGTTTTCTTGCATTCAATAGTGTCTTTATTTTTTGTCCACCAATTCAAGCAATTTTTGAATTTCTTTTGTAGAAAAATTTCGCTTTTTTGTTTGTTTCTTTTGTGATATTTGGTTATGCTACCATATCTATATTAGAACTTTTTAATGATGCCATCTTTATTTTTGCTACAAAATATGGTAATATCAACTGATTTTAGATTTCTTAATCTAGCACTGAAAAACAACTTGGTGGATTAAAGACAGTTTACATTTTATTAAAGTTTAACTAAACGGCAATCAAACCAAGTTTGATCCTCCTCCAAAAAACTGGCTCTAAGAGATTCTTTATGATCTTCTACGCAAGTATCCTCTAAACATGTATGCAAATATACACAGCGGCATACACACATAGCACAAAAAGAACCCAAACTACACAACACACAGAACCAGCGTTGCCATTTTTGTGCTTTTCGGGTATTTTTTGGTGCTTTATTGCTTATCCAATACCCGAAATTTCCTTAAATACCCGTTTTTGAAAAGCGGGTATTTATAGTACTTAAGATTCATCGGCTAATTGTTCGAAATTTGGTTTTTTTAAAATCTCTTTTTATGTATAAAAAAAATCAGTTTCCCAACCTTGGAAGCGAAATTTAAGTTTTTAAAATTATTTTTACCAATGCCAATCTTCATGAGGTATAAAGAAGTTTTTTTTAAGAAATATAAAAATTTTATAACCGTTTTGGTTATTGCATGTACCAAAGAAACTTTCATTTTCCCAACCCTGGAAGCGAAATTTGAATTCTTTTGTTTTTTTTTTTGATCAGCGCAACGTTTCTTGAGGTATAGAGTACTTTTATTTTAGAAAACTATAAATTTTTTAACCATTTTGGGCACTTTCATGTACTATAAAATATTGCACTTGTCCAACCCTGGATTCGAAATCTTATTTTTAATATTTGAATTTTTTATACTAATTTTGTTCTTCCTAAATTATAAATAGTTTTAGCGAACAAAAAAAACAACATCAGTTGCCTTTTTGGTTACTTTTATGTAAAAAAAAATTATTTCACCCCTGGAAGCGAAATTTCAATTTAAAAAACTTTTTTTTTTACCAATACAAATCTTCATCATTCTGAATTTCAACACCACTCTATTTAAGTTTATTTCCAATCCAACGGGTCAAGATCGAAGTCTCTAGATCTTCAGGGGGCTTGGGATTTCACGTACAGACAGACGGATATCGCTCAATCGTCATCGATATTCATAAGGATCCAGAATATATATGTTTTAGCGGGTCCCATGTAAATATCGAAGAAATTACACACGGAATGACAAACCTATATATACCCACCCTCTCACTTTTTTGTGAAAGTTCCTAGTTTTGCTTTTTTGGTTAATTAAAATTTTTTTTACATCATTAGTGTAAAAAATCAAAAATTATGTATGAATTTTTATTATTCGAACTTTCTTATGTAAATTGATAATTTTATCAACGGGCTTAAGTTCGAATCTGCAAGACTGCAAACCATTTTTTATTATTTTATTAATAAATGAATTTGTTCAAATTCTATTTTATTAATTTATATTAAGATTGGAATATTAAGAATATTTTTCAATAATCATCAAACCAGCAGAACGGATCAGTACTGATTTCGAGGCCGCTCCGCCATCTCATCAGCGTTCTTTGTTCAATTTTTCCACTTTTTGCAAGTGGTGCTAGTTAGTAGGAATATCAACTATTTAACCAATATTTTAACGAAAATTGAATATGAGAAGTTATCACATTCTTATTTTTTTAAGTTATTACATTTTTGGTTAGTACGAAATTCCCCAACCCTGACGATTAATATTCCCAATATTCCATGTATCTCTTTCGCTTTTTCGGAGTTTTTTTGGTATATAAAAACAACTAAATCAAGCGAATGTTTTCATTTTATTTGTAAATTAAACATATTTAATATATTTGAAAGAGATGAAAAATTAAAGCCTTTAATTATAAGGAAGACTTTATGTGTGTGTGTGGTGCGCGAAATTCTGTTTTTTCTCTTAAACCTGGAGATAATTAATTTGATCACAAGCAAAATAATATCGACATAAATCGGTCAGTACAGAGAATATAAGATAGCTAAGGACATTAGCGAGTTATTTCTATTAATGTTTATAATAGCAACTCTCTAAATTTATAAAAAGAAGAGCTTGGAAATTTCTGGTACGAGCTATTTGTTAGAAGCCGTTAGAAAATTTTACATTCCACAACTGCTTTCCTTTGGGACTCCCGGCTCCGCTCTCAGCAATTTCGGAGAATTATTTCCTTCAGAAATATTTAAAAAAATATTTTGCTTTTGTCCTACTGTGACATTTTTTATATCAACAATGATTGCTTTCACAAAAGTAACAACATTGCAATAGAAATGCTTAACTATTCGACCAAAAAGATGACAATAAATGTTCCTTCAGTCAATTGATTCTGGCGCTTTCCTGTGCCCTTACCAGATGGTATTTCCTTCAATAAACGAAACGAATTAAAGTTACAGGCAACTATTAAAAGAGAAAAGAGTAGGACTCACCACAAGCAATTAACGACGAGAAACCGTAGTCACGTTTTGATGCTTAGCGCATTGGTGAAAAAATGAGAGAGGATAAAATTCTATACTTTTTTGGGAGTGCTCAGATCTGTATATTTCGAAAGACAAACTTCTATAGGGGCCTAGCCACGGTCAAAGTGCACGGCAAGCATTCTTATAGTATTTGTTAGTATGTGTGACACCGACGCACAGTGGTTTCCCCCAAAGGCTAAAAATCAAAAAAGTTATTGTTTTTTTTAAGCTTTAGTGCACAAAATTTATTGATGGAGTTGATGTTAAAGAAAACACTAGTGCTATTCAAACTGTTTTGGATCTTACAAAAAAAACAGGAATACAAATAATAGAAGAGAATATTGAAGATGCATATTTTGTTAAAGATAGACCTGGAAAGAACCCAGAAAGAAAATCAATTGTGTTAAAACTTGTAAATAAAAAATCGAAGGATGACCTTATGATGTCAAAATCTAAGCTGAAAGAAGCCGAGGGTACCAAAAAAATCTTTATAAATGACTATTTGTCTAAAGAAACGCTGAATCTGCTTTTGCATGCAAAGGGGTTGAAATCTGTAGGCTACAAGCATGTTTATACAATTGACTCAAGAGTATTTGTTAAAAGGCACGACAATTCGAAGCAAAAGCTAATAAAAGATGAAGATGAAGTCGATAAAATTATGTCTGAAGCCGCTACGACTAGACCGAAGAGAAGATCGTTTAATTCTGCATCTGTGGCAGTCGATGATATCGACGATGGTGGAGACGATAATGGAGCAATATTCTAGTCACGAAATTGTACTAAATTTTTGTATTATAATTTCTTTTTTTTTTTTTTTTTTTTTGTTATGGATAATAATAATACTAAATACTTTTCTAATATTGGTGATTATGTTAACTATCTAAAAGCATTAAATTCCCCGTTTTTAAGTATTTTGTCATTTAATATAAGAAGTATGTCATCAATGGACAAATTTAATCATTTCAAAACACTGATTGCTAAGTTTCCACAGCTACCAAATATTATAGCGATTCAAGAAACTTGGTTTGAAGAAAAATTAGTTCAAATATATCAAATTCCTGGTTATAGTTGCGTTCACAGTTGTAGAGCCGATGGTTATGGAGGAACTTCTTTGTATGTATGTAAAGCCATTCAATATAGTGTTGAAATATGTAAAAGCGATCACTTTTGCGATAGAATCGTTTTATCGTTAGAAAATATGAAAATTAATGGTAGACCACTTAAAATAATATCATTATATAGATCACAAAAATGTTCGGTTAACTCACTTTCTGTTATTATGGAAAACTTGCTTGAAGAGTATGGGAGAGATTCTTGCATTATGACTGGTGATTCTAATATCGACTTTCTGGATAGTTCATCTATGTGGTTATCAAACTTAATTGAAAGTTATGATTTCAAGAACTGTCATAAATTAGTAACTCGTCCCATATCCGGGTCATCGATCGATAACGTTTTCAGTAATATTCCAAATTTACTCTATGTAGATTCTATTGAATGTAATTTGTCTGATCACAACATAATATATTGTAAAGTTAAAAAAAGAATCCAAGACTCAAATTTTTTCACAGTTACTAACAAATATTGTGACTTTGAGAAGTTTAAGGAATATTTTGCAAACTATTCATTTCATCAAACTGGCAATCCATCAATTGATACTGCAAACTTAATAGAAATATTATCAAATGCGAATACCTATTCTACACTTGTGACCAACAAGAGAAAATTACTTAATGATGAAATAGCACCGTGGATGAATGAGAATTTACAGAATTTGATTTTATTAAAAAGAAAATTATTAAAACAGAGGAAAAGAAAGCCTAATAATCTTAATATTCATAATAGACTTAAGAGAATTAGTAAAGTTATTAGAATTGCTTATCGTGAATCAATGAATAACTTTTATCAGTACAATATTTCCAATATTCAACAAGATCCAAGAAGGTGTTGGAGATTTTTGAATTTGAATTTGGGGCGAGACATAAAGAAACCAATTGTTCTAAAAAACTCCAATGGGGAACTAATTATAAATGATATAATGAAATGTGAGCAATTTAATAGTTATTTTTTACAAGTTCCACATACTTTGAGGCAACAAATACAATACTCCTCGAGGGATTCTTGTAATGGACTTCGATCTCTCATACACCATAACAATTATTTTTACATGAATTATATTACAGTTGCAGAGGTTTTAGAAGCTATCTCAAGCCTTTCTGTTAATAAGAGTGCTGGGCATGATAATCTGTCTCCAAGAATTTTTGTTGAGTGCAAACATGAAATAGCACCACATTTGGTGAATATTGTAAACAGTATTATTTCCACTTCGGAATATCCAAATGTATTGAAAATTTCAAAAATAGTTCCAATACCGAAAGAGGTGAATGCCTATTCTGTAGAAATGTATAGACCTATTGCTTTACTGCCGGTGGTTGATAAAATTATTGAGAAGATTATTCACAAACAGCTCTTGACATACGTCGAAAATAATAATCTAATTTATGATGGTCAGTATGGTTTCAGAAAAGGTAGCGGTACAGAAAATGCTGTAGTAAATGTAGTAAATTTTATATGTAATGGTTTGGACCAAGGCTTTAGTGGTGTGGCTGGCATCTTTTATGATCTGTCAAAGGCATTTGACCTTGTCGATCACGAGATTATGTTTGAGAAATTACAATACTACGGAATAATAGGAAGGGAATTAAACATTTTCAAGAACTACTTAAAAAATAGGAAGCAATATGTAGAGCTAAATAATAGTAAAAGTACTCTCGGAAATATGGAACATGGTGTTCCGCAAGGTAGCGTGTTAGGTCCTCTTCTTTTCACAATTTATGTTAATGATATCATGAACATTGAGCTTTCTGGGAAAATCTTTATGTATGCGGATGACATTTCCTTATTTTACCCTTTTAAAAACGAAACAGTGTTAAAAGCATATATGGAGAGAGATTCAGCATTAATTTTTGAATACGCGAGATTAAATAAAATGACTATTAATCCGATTAAAACCAAAGTAATGAGATTTAAACCATATCGACATACTGATTCTGAAAGTTTTAGTATTTTCGTTGATGGCAAGGAGATTTTCGAATCTCAATCCACAAAGTATTTGGGAGTTCATCTGCAGAATAATTTGTCTTGGAATTTGCATATACAAGAACTTAAGGCTAAAATAAATCCGGTATTAGGAATATTGTATAAGTTCAAACATAAATTTAATGCAATAACCAAACTAATACTTTACCAAGCATTGGTGCAGAGCCATTTAAATTATTTAGTTATAATATATGGCAGCAAAAATAGCACTGAGTTACAAGCTTTACAGAGAGTGCAAAATAAAGCACTAAAAACAGTTTTTAATTTACCGTTAAGGTACTCCACTATATCTCTATACAAAGAAGTTGCCAAGAATATCTTGCCAATACGCGGACTCTACAAGATGCAATTAATTCTGTTTGTATATAAATCAGTGCATAACATTGGCCACAATACATTACATTTTCAAAGAAATCAGTCAATATTTAATACAAGAAATACCTCAAATTTAAGAACAATGAGATTCAGACTCGAAACTACGAAACAAAAAGTTGAATATATAGGTAGTTTGATGTTTAATAATTTACCTCAAAATCTAAAAAACATTGAGGTGCTTTCACATTTTAAATCTTCTTTAAAAGAATTCATATTTAGCAATCTAGGAAATCTTGAACCGTTATTGATATAACATCCATTTTGCAAGCATTGTACTTTATTATTAAATATGTATATCGTTATATAACATAATTTTTTTCTTCTTATTTATAATGAAGTTAATATAAATTATTACTTATGTATGTATATATATTATATTGTCAACTCGTCTCAATAATGTCCTAATGGACGCTGAGACATTTTCAATTTTGAAATTAACTATTTGCATGAATAAAATTTAAAAAATTAAAAAAAAAAAAACAAAAAAAAAGACTCTAAATTTTATGAATCTAAAAAATTTGGTTGCTCTTTTGGCGAGATTTACTGTTTCTGTCCGTTAAAAATGGAGGTATGTTTATATTGCATATATTGTGGTTGCATAATCATAAAAGAAAACTTAAGTTTATCCAAAAAGTTATTCGCGATATTGTGACAGAAGTTTCCAAAAACCCTACAAACATTAAATTTTAACTTATTTTCTACCAAATTAAATAACAAAAGCTGCCCATAAAAAAATCGCTGAAGAATACTTTTTTGACCTTTTTAAAACACACGTTTTTGAAAAACTTCTTTTTCATGTAGACTTTTAGTGATATGGCCCTCATCTGCCCACAATGCATCAAATTGTAGGTTTTTTATCCCTCTTTAAATTAAAAAATATTGTGGCCGCTGGTTTTTGCATATTTTCTCATATGGGTGTGATTTACATAGTCATCCGACGAAAAATAGTGAATCGCATTTTGTTTTGTACTGTTTCTTTTTAAGAATATGAGTAAAGAGAAATTAATTTTTTTTAATTGTTGTTATTTTAAACTTTATATTGCAATTTAATGGTATTTGATGTGCTTGATATTTGGTAATTATCATTCGAAAGCAAACAAAATATTTCAAATTATGGAGAAAAAATTTAATGCAGAAAAAACTAAATTCGACCTTAGCAATTTAACAAAAGTTTTAAAAAGCCTTTGTAAGCAGATTGGTAAGCTTTGGAAGCTTACCAATCTGCAAATTAATTATTTTGAAGGAACATAAAAAATGGTTTGAAAGTTTAGAAACTATTCAGCTAGAAGCAAAATCCCTTGAAAAAGATCAACCTGCACCTAGCCAAAAGCGTGGTCGTCCTGCTAAGGAATTTTTTAACTGTTCAGATAGAACAAAGAGGCGTAAAATTTCTAAAATTAGTCAAGTAGATAATTCTTTAACCGAAATTTTACAAAATCGTAACTTTGCCCCGACACACAATGTGGAGGATTACGAGGTTTTGGCTCTTTTTGTTGAAACAAGACTTACTAAGCGACAGTACTTAACTATAAAAGATTTTGTGAATAAAAAATATCTAAAAATTTTTCCCAGGCTATAAAAGTATCTTGGCAGCTAAGAAAACTTGTTATCCAAGCACAGGAAACATTACTGTTACAGAGTCGAGTGCAGAGGTCGCTCTACAAGCTCTCCTTGATCATACGGCCAATCGAATTGTGCAATTGCAAGATCAAGTTTTTGATGAAGCATTAGGCCCAGGAGAAAAACACTTAACACTGATTGGAAAATGGGGATTCGATGGCAGTTCTGGTCATAGCCAATTTAAGCAGAAGTCGAATAGACTTATGGATGACAGTTCCCTCTTTGTGACATCCTATCTTCCTCTTCAACTTGTCACGGAAAACAAAACTATAATTTAGGAAAAACCCGCGCCCGTCATCCACTCGTTATTGCAGGCCGTTAAGGTTTCAATTTAAAAAATAAACTTCGCAACTGTGTCAAAATGAGGAACGTTATTTTAAATCGAAAATTTTTGCACTCTCTCCCACCGAAATAAATAAAACAAAACAAAAATTACATATAAAGCATGCCATAAAACTGACCATGGTTGACGGTAAAGTTTGTAATGCTCTAACGGAAACTTCTTCTGCAAAATGTCACATATGTGGTGCCTTACCTACAGAAATGAATCACATTGAAAAATACCTCGAGAAAAAAGTAGATGAAGCTCGTTACGAATTCGGACTGTCACCATTACATGCCAACATACGATTTTTTGAGTACTTCATTCACTTATCGTACAAATTAGAGCTAAAAAAATGGAAGACCAGTAAGAACGAAAAGTCATGTGTTTTGAAGAGAAAATAATTTATTCAACAACGATTTCCGGCCGAAATGGGACTTCTGGTAGATAGGCCAAAAGCTGGTGGTTGCGGAAATTCGAATGATGGCAACACAGCGCGGAGATATTTTCAAAATGTAAACCTTTCATCAAAAATAACAGGAATCGATAAGGATATTTTGCAAAATGTGCCACAATTCTCCAAGCTATCAATTCTGGATTTCAAATTGATGCCGAAAAGTTTGAGGAATATGCTGTAGAGACAGCAAGAAAACTTGTGAAGGAGTATCCCTGGTACTACCTCCCTCCATCGGTACACAAAATTCTTATCCATGGAGCTGAGGTAATCAAGCACGCATTAGTGTCAATAAGTGAATTATCAGAGGAAGCAGCTGAAGCGAAAAATAAGGATATAAAACAGTTCAGATTGCAACATACACGAAAAATATCGCGCATAGCTACAAATACAGATCTTTTAAATCGCCTCTTTTTAAGTTCAGATCCATTTATTTCTGGAGCTTACTAACAAAGAAAAGAAGTAGTTTAAGTCAAGGAGTTCTAAAATTGCTTAATATTTGATATATATTACTACTATTTTACTTTATTACCTTATATTACTTAATAATACCCCATATTGCATTATTTAACTTTGTTTAACTTTTTAATTTATTTTTTTTTCAGTGTATATTTCGAATGAATTAAAATGAAATAAAAATTTACAAAACTTGTTTAAAACAACCACATTTTCATATTAAAATACTTTATTTCAAACATTTTTAAAACAGATCCAAGAGCCAATTAACCCTTAAAAGATCAAATGGTTACTGTGGCCACAGTTGTTAATATTTTTTCCTAAACATTTGCCAACTTTAAGTTCTTCGGGCATGAAATGAGCTGAAAAATTTTGAAGACCCTAGCTTTTTTAGTTTTGGAGATATTGATTTGTGACCGCTTTTGCATATAAGGGAAGCCACTGTGCGACGATGATTGAAGAAAAATCAAAAAATTTAGATTTTTAGCATGGGTTGCTGTCTCATGCTTGTGAATGTATTGTAGTATTATCTCAAGCACGATCAAATTTTCATTTTCATGTAATTTTTCATAGTGAGAAAGTGTAAAAAAAGTGGAAAAAAAATTAAAACATGTGTGATCCATATGCGTTTTTTTGTTAAACTTTTTCTTTTTTTGCAGCGTGCATTATAGCTATTAATATTTCTTTATTTAGAGACATTTTTCTAAAATTGTCGTTACTTTTAATATTTCATACGAACACCACAAAATCAAATCAGAAATGGATGATTGACGAGTTAACAAGCATGAGTGCTTCAAGCCAGCAAGCACACATACACGAATATGACAACAAGCATTTTGACCGTGTCTGATCTTATAAGATACCGCAATACGACGGATTTGAAGACGAACCAATCTGCGGAAGCCAGTATATGAATCCAGTTCTGCAATAGCTAAGATAAAGGAACCAACTACCCGCTCATTCGAATTTCTCACGGGTTATTTCCACATAATATTATGGTACTCGTACTTTTATAATCTCAAATAAATAAATTTAAACAAAAGTAATTGACGAATCCAAAACTTGAACCATTTTTTCGATCTAATATATTATTTCTTTCTAAAAATTTTGAAATGTCCTTGATTGACAAAGAAAATATAATGTTTTTTTTTTATTTATTACAAGAAAAACTATTTTCTAGTTCTGGAGCTGTCTCTCTCCAATTTCTAATACCAATAAACTTCTTTCTAAAATATGAAAGATGTACAATATAAACACAAAAATAAATAACTTTTTGGTTGAATTAGTTACTTTAAATACCAAAAAAGTTTCAATTGTCCAAACTGATTTATAATACCAATTTAAGCCTTTATAATACCAATTTAAGCCTTACTGAAGTATAAAATAGATTTCATTAACAAATAATAAAAAATAATAATAAAAAATTCCTTTTTTATATTTACTTTTTATATTACTAAAATAGGTTTAAATTTTCCAGCTATGGAAACGTATTTTGAATTTTGTTAATTTTCAATAGCAATCTATGTAGAACTATTTCCAATACATAAATTGAAGACTGAAGTTTCTATCTTTTCTGTGGGCTTCGGAAACCCGGTTTCACGTACACATAGACAGATATCGCGTATTCATAAGAACCCAGACAATATATAATTTATGGGGCCGCATGTCAATATTTAGAAACTAAACACGAAACGACCAGACTATAATCTCCTTTCACTATTTTTAATGAAGTACATATATAAAAATTCAGAGATAATAATGAAATCATGGCCACTTACCATTCTCTGCTGCCGTAATGCACTGCATGGCCGTTTCATCCGATACTTCCTCTGCCGGTGAAATGATCCCAAAAACCGCTCCACTATCAGAAGTTGAATTCCATTCAGACTTTGAATTATCCATTGAAATAGTCGATATCTCCATAGGATTAATATTTGAATTGCGTATGAAACCAAAACTATTGGCTCCATAGCCTGAAGCACATTTCAATTCCAACGACGAATTCATTGAGCTACCACACAACGAACTAGATTGTGAGGGACATGTCGAATCAAAGCTGCGGTTACACTCACGACGTTTTTCGGGTGTAGCATAAATAGGTTCCGACTTATTAACAGATTTTTGCTTAGTGCACGTATAATGCTCCACATGTTCTTCACTACTAAAGGAAGTATTGAGAGCACCATAACATGAGGTAGTCATTATATCCGGTATATTCGAACGTTTAGCGCTGAAACGTGAACGATGGGCAGGTTCCGAAACTGTACTCTGCCATATAACTTCACTTACACTGACACCAAATTGCTCTACTTCTTGTCCCACACTTAGTTCATCCAAATAGTCTAAGTCGTACAGTCGTGATTCATCAATCATTACTATTTGATCTACTAAGTCCTCGCCCGTTTCAGACCAACATGTTATACTCGTGTTTAAATTATCAGACACGAGTTTTTTAAATTTCTCATCCACATCTTGGATCACATCAATGGCCGGCTTCGGCAACGATGTTGAATGTAGAGAATCGGAATCATTTTCTTCAATGCATGATAAATGTCTAGTACGAAAACCAGAAATAATACCGTTAGTAGTATTGCTTTGAATATGAATGGTTGGAGTGTTTGATAGATGTTGCTGATGTTGCCCGGAATATTGCAGTTCCTTATAGATGTGGAAAGTTGAATCGGAATCGTAGGATATATCTGTACTCTCTGAGCTAAATGAAGTATTGAGATCATTATAAATAGCCTGTGGTTCGGTATTCATGATTACTAACTAATCTGCAAATGAAAAGCATACATTTATATTAGACAGTACTAGTTAAAAGTATTCGATATAACAGACATCGCAGTTCTTTATACAGTTTCATTACTTTCTCATAATTAAAATTTATATTCTCTATAAACTTATATGGATACTTTTATGTACCAAAATATTTCGTTTTTCCAACCCTGGAATCAAATTTTAATTTTCTTTTTAATTTTTAATATAAATTAAATTCTTCACGAAGTACAAAATAGGTTTAATTCATTGCAAAACCAAAATTAGGAACTTATATGACTACATTTTCATATAAAAAATGCTTGATTTACCAACCCTGAAACCGAATTTTTCATTTGGAACATATGTGGAAATTTTCGATTTTCCAACTCTGGAATCGAATTTTTAAAAAAATTAGGAACTTATATGGCAAATTTTATGTTCCGAAAAATTTTGATTTTTTAACCCTGGCATCAAATTTTAAATTTTTTGAATTTTTAATACAAATATAATTCCATCTGAAGCGTAAAACAGGTTTAATGCACCAAAAAAGACGAAGGCAATGATTTTTTTTATTATATTATGTGCCAAAGAAAATTTTCGTTCTCCAACCCTAGAATCGAATATATATTTTTGTTTTGTTTTAATACCAATTAAATTCTTTCTGTAGTATAAGATAGTTCTAATCCACGCTATTTTTATGTACCAAAATTTAGATTTTCCAACCCTGAAATCGAGTTTTATTTTTAATATTTTGTTTTATTTGTTTTTAATACAGTACTTTTCGCCTATAGTCCACAACTGTAGTTGCCCAACTTTTGTGGACTATAAGCGGAGTTGGAACATAACCGCTTTTCTTAATAAGCCACTTAATGGATTATAAGAGAATCCTGATTTAATCCACATTTTGGACTATATAAAATTATTTTCTTCCATAAAACAACTTTTTTTAAATAAAAGGAAAGTTTATATAAAACAACCAAATATTAATTTTATTTAAATCAATAGTTAAAACAAAAACATTTATTATTAATTAGTTCAAATGCTTTAAAAGGTTACAATGAAAAAACAAAAAAAGGAAAATAATTTAAATGCTTCATAACCTTAAAATATTTTTTATTTTGTTTTTAACTTTTAAATTTATTTATTGAATCTTCAATTGTAAATTGAACTAACAATAAGTATTCAAATCTTAACACTAAAATTGTTAATAATTAGTCCAGCCACTTCTAGACAGAATTTTAGGTTCAGCGGTTGCTTCTTTGGTTGTCTTACGTATCTCGTGTTCGGTTGAGCGCAAGAGTGCCTCTTCTTCTCAGCCGAGTATGGCCTCTAAAATTAAAAATGTTGCGGGCTAGCGGATTTGGATGCAATTCGAGTTTTTTATATATGTTGTCACATGTTTTGAAAACACGGTCTTAACTAATCGAACATCTAGATCTTTGTGAGTGCGCTCGTTTCTGACATACCATGGTGCTGCTGTAATTAAACGTATAATTTTATTTTGTCGCCTTTGAGTTTTAGCTATATTTGATGCCGAGGCAGTGCCCCATAATTGAATACCGTAGCACCAAATTGGTTTAAGTATCGAGTTGTATAGAAGTAGTTTACAATCTAGGGTAAGTGAAGAATTTCTCCCAATTAGCCAATTAAGTTGAACTGATTTCAATTTTATTTGGGTCAGTTTTGAACCTATATGGGTCTTCCATGTTAAAGGACGATCAAGGTAAATTCCTAGGTATTTAACCTCATAGTGCTGCGGTATGATATGATTATTGATATGAATAGGCGGACATGTTTCGCTGCGCAATGTAACTGTTATATATACATATTTTTGTTCGTTGAATTTTATTCTCCACTGCTTTAACCATTTTTCCAGCCGCAATATATGTTCCTGCAATTTTCTAGATGCTTCTTGAGGACTTGTGTGTACGCTTAAAAAGCTGTATCATCAGCAAATGTTAATGTGTGAATATCATTGCCTGTTAGCATGTCGGCGGTACATATCAAGTATAATACAGGACCCAAAATGCTACCTTGAGGAACCCCAGCTTGAATCATCTGAGATGTGCTTAGAAAATCACCTTCTTTGATGATGAATTTTCGTCCAGTTAAATGACTTTCCAGTAGCTTATGGGTGTTAGAGGGTAAATTTTGCTTTAATTTTTGTATTAATCCTTCATACCATACTTTATCAAAAGCCTGCGAAACATCAATGGAGAGAGCAGAACAATATTTATTTTCTTCGAAAGTTTTTCTAATAACATTAAGAAGTCTACGTTTTTGTTCGATAGTGCTATGTTGACTCCTGAAACCAAACTGGTGATCTGGGATGCATCCACTCTTACTTAGAATTAGGGTCAACTTACCCATAAGCAGTTTCTCAAAGAGTTTTGACATATTAGACAATAAGCTTATATGCCTATAAGATTCCACTTTCGTGTGGTGCTTTCCGGGCTTAGGTATCATGGTAATCAAAGAAATCTTCCATTCCACGGGATAGTATTCTAGACGCAACACAGCATTAAATATGAAAAGAATTATTCCTTTTGCTATATACGGTAGCTCTAAAACATAGATGCCCAGTAGTGGCTGATATCAGCAAATTAAACTCACACGTATTCTTACCCTCTTTGATTTAGTCGTCGATGAGACAGCGACGAATGAATACCAGGCGGATGCTTACGAATCTTTTTCCAGAATATTTGCCCAGCAAACAATTTCAGTCATGATGATATGCGAAAAATATTTTGCCATAAACAATGCTTTCGATAACATACAATGCCTTTTATACAATTTTTCTTCAAAAGGGGACTATACTAATTCCTTTAATTTAGTATTACACTTAGTGTTATTAATTAGTCTGTGTAAAATCTTAACAAAAATATTTTGAATAGACATCCATCCCGACAAATATCAAACCTTATTAAGTTTGATACATCCAACCGCGTATTTTTGCGAATATTCAGTGTTATACTTCAGCAAAAAACTATTGTTTTATTGTCCTATCGTTTTTAATTTTTTTCATTTGACTGTTTACTTAAAAAAAGTTTTATTTTTAATTAATAAGTTTACGTAATCAACGTTTTTTCAACTTAGAAAATATTACCAATTATGTATAAATATACCATTATCTTTCAAACGCTTGGCTTTGTGTTTGGTGGGTAGCTCTGAAGCTCAACACATTCACAATTTACCAATTTATTGACGCTGCCCACCACTGCTCTAAAACAGTGGTGTTCAGCCCATAGAACAATTGTTTAAAAAATTTACACACATTGGTTATGCTCTTATAAAAATTTTCATTCAGTCGTCGTTGAACAAGCGATGAGAACACATGCGGATGGTCATTGTCATTGTATTTCAGAAATGTATTAAGCATTGTTGTTGCTTCTTGTTGGACGAAGCATAGCAAACACAAGCGATTCAATTACTATTGAACACGAAAACTAAAGTCGAAATTGAATTAGATCTGAAGTAAAAGATTTCGATAAAATTAGTAGTCCGGATTTTGGAAAAATTTAGATGTTGCAATATGTCCCCAGCTCAAAAAAATTTATTTAAAATATATATATATATATATATATATATATATATATATATATATATATATATATATATATATATATATATATATATATATATATATATATATATATAATTTTTTTCCACTACTTACTTATGTGAACAAATTTGTTCAAACATGAAAAATGTTAGTTCTAAGCAGCGAAATAAAATAATTTCTTTGAACTTAAAAAATATTTTACTAATTCGCAATTGTCACGCAATTATTAACATGGAATGTTTAATTTAAAATTTTCATAGCGATTTTAAAAATTTTGAGGAATGATACAAGTTTTAATCATACATAAAAAACTGGTTTAAAAAGATTTATATTTGTTTTTTCTCAATATAACTGTTCTATTTTTGATGTGTTAACATCTATACGCGCGCCTCTAGGGCAGTAAACTATCAGTTTCAATACATACGCAAGTGTAAGTGTAAGAATTTGTTTGTTCGTTGCTTGGCAGTCGGTATTGAAAGTGATTATTGGGCGATTTTCATATAATTTTCCCACGCGATTTTCTCCGGAAATTCATAGCCGATTTTATTAATTTTTGGATTAAAACGCTAGTGCGGGTTTCGACGAAGAGTTTAGGCCAAAAACTAAGGCGATCCGATATCGGCGAGCGGAGATTTAAGTGTTTTAATTCGGAGTATTAATTTGGAGTAATAATAAAAAAGTGTTTTATGTTGATTTTCGGTTTTGTCTTATGCATAGCAAAGAGAATAGTGACGTGGTTATACGTACATATCAGTGTTGTCAGATAATTTTTTTTCTTCCCCCCAAAAAAAATTTAGAAACCCCCTAGATTCTACACTTTTTCTTAAAAAAACCCCTTAAGCAGAAAAGTTTAAATAGTAAGTTGGTTTCATCATTCTTATCTCTATTAAATTTCAATTGAGGTACTATCATTCTTACGCGAAAAGCACGGAAACACCCAAAATTTTTATTTATTTTTTTTATAAAAAGCCCCCAAAAAATATATCTGCAATCTGTTTTTCTTTTGTAAGAGACAGCTTGAGAAAGTTTGTTACGGGTACATGTACTTCTTTTGTTTGGGATGCAAATCCAATATGTTTTTTCGTATTTTGTTGTGCAATAAGGTCTCCTGTTAGCCACCATAATGCTTTTACAATATTTGCGTAAAGATTTGTAGTTGTCTCCCTGGACGGGGTCTAACCAATCTGAAATTTAATTTTGCATTTATTGTGTTTAAAATTTTTTTTAAAATACAATGCCTATTAAACTGCTGATCTGCTTCCCACTCCTTTTTATATTTTAGTTTATATATGTTATCCTTGTTTGGCATATTGGTAATAAATTGTAAAGATGAACAAGTTTTTAAAATTTATATATTGCAGTTCTAAGAAAACCAACAAAATTGATTTAACGAGAAAAATGTTTTAATGTTTGTAGTTGCCAGATTACTTTCTAAATCGTCATTTCGTTACAATATCTTTGACATGCTGAGTTGTTAAATTATGTACTATACCAAACTATGAATTCGAAAATCCCCTAAATAAAATTTTCTTACCCCCAAATTTCCCCCTAAAGAATTTTATCCCCTAAATCTGCCCCTAAATAGAAAAAAAAACCCTAAATCTAGAGGGAAACCCCCTAATCTGACAACACTGGTGTACATGTTTAGCTTTTGTTAGCAGCGAATACTTGCGTACAAGATCATTAAGAATAACATCATCATCTCTTAGCATTGATGTTGCTAGGTTTTTCGTTGTTGTTATTTACACTTCTTATTGCACAGCCTTAAATGATCTTGTATATTCTCGAAGATGTATCCGGAATATTCCACTTCCGTTAATTCAAATAGTATCTGCATTGTGTTGACCAGGGTTGTAACATTTTGATAACTTGAGATGAGTTGGCAGTGCTGCCAAGTACACATAGCCACATTGTCGTTATATATGAATCTATTTTTAAACTTTGTAACAATATATACGTATATATATATATATATATATATATATATATATGTATATAAATATATATATGTGTATATAAATATATATATATATATATATATATATATATATATTTATATATATATATATATATATATATATATATTTATATATATATATATATATATATATATATATATATACGTATATATATATATATATATATATATATATATATATATATATATATATATATATATATATATATATATATATATATATGTATATAAATATATATATGTGTATATAAATATATATATATATATATATATATATATATTTATATATATATATATATATATATATATAAAAGCTGGTTGAAATAAGCTGAAGGCCTAGGTACATCTTTTCGAAAATTTCTTAAAGTAGGTTTTAAGTGAATTAACAAGTAGGCTTTTTGCAAAAATGTTTTCTTTTGTATTTAAACCAGGGAAAGGCGAATACAGGGCGGCGCCTTTTCATTTACTCTTTTATTACGTACGTACACGCATTGTAGAGTTACAAACAACTTTAATCAGTCTAGTTTTAGTATTCAAACAGACAGGTTGGGTGTATCCCATGCTTTAAGAATCAGCGCTGCCAGAGAAAAATTTTTTTTTGTAGGTACAATACAAAATACGATAAGAAAAGATGTGTGATGAACAATATGAATTGAATTTTTTTATTTTCTTTAAATTATTTTGGCAAACCAGAATTTTTTTTCTGTATGCCTAGATGAATGCACTGATCTGAACGATATATCTCAGCTAATTATTTGTGTAAGAATTGTTAATGAAAATTTTGACGTGCACGAAGAAATGTTTTCCTTATATGGCTTGCACAAAAATGTGAAAGGAAAACTTATTTTTGATATAGTAAATGAAAAGGTTCCTTCTTTTACTGATAAGAGTAAGCTTTGCACTGATGGTGCCAATGTAATGTTGGGTGAAAAAGAAGCTTTAGTAGGACATTTGCTGAAAAGCAATTTGTATATATATATATATACATCCCTATCGTGTTTGGCGTTTTTCGCCTTCAGATTCGACATTTTCTAATAGATTAAAGAAAATTTTAGCTTTTTGTCTTTAAGCTATTCCAATTTGTCGAATTTGAAGGTATAAAACGCCAAATGCGATAAGGGCGATATATATATATATATATATATATATATATATATACATATATATCTGTTTTTCATTGCATTATTCGCCAACAGGCATTATTTGCAAAAAGTTTGAATGTAATGGGTACAATGAAAATTGTGGTTCAAATTATTAACAAAATACGAAGTGGTCATAACGCCTTAAATCATAGAAAATTCAAAGATTTGTTGACCTCGTAAATGCCGAATATGGTGATTTGGTTATGCATATAGAAGTAAGGTGGTTAAGCAAAGGTCGTTGTCTTCAAAGACTATTTAACCTTCGCGCAGAAGTTATTTCCTTTTTGGACGAAAATTCAACAAATGAAACCAAAGCATTGTCGGAGCATTTGAAAGACAAAGCCTTTTTGTTAGATTTAGTGTTTTTGACAGACATTACTGAATTTGTTAATCAACTTAACATCCAGTTGCAAGAAAAAACACAGAAAAATTTAAATTTTGATGCAAAACCTTAAAATTAATAATTTGATAAGTTTAAAAATAAAATTTGAAATTCATAAAGAACTTCCAAATATCAATAGCAAACTAAATGAGTATGTAAATGTGCTTCAATCGTTAGTAATTAATTAAAACAATCGTTTTCATGATTTTAAAAAAATTTAGGATTTGATTGAAATGCATAACCACCCTTTGTTGTGTAATGTAGAGCACCAAAGTCAGGATGTTAAAGCAGAATTAATTAAAACGAGGAAGATCTAGCTTTACTATTAACTAGTGGGATAGAGTTCTGGGGAAGTATTTCTGCAGATATATACCTAAAGGCAAACAATGAAATTCTAAATTTATATTCAATGTTTGCATCCTCCTATATTTGAGAGTCAACATTTTCCATATTAAAACATATTCAAAATAAAAGTCGAAATCGTTTAATAGATAAACATTTAGAAAATTTAATACGCATAAAATTTTGCCCATATGAAATAAATATTGAAGATATAATGCAATACCAAGAGTGGCTGCCTATTTTTTTTCAATTACTACTCTTATTTGTAACTTCGCTTCGAGTTTTGTATTAAAATTTAAATTTTTCTAATACATTCTCTAATTGCAGAATATAACTCACAAATTTATTTGGTTTTTCTTTGCAACTGGCTGTTAAGTTGATCAACAAATTCATAGCCAAATCACCATATTCGGCATGTACAAGATTAATCAAATCGTTGAATTTTCTGCGATTTGGAGATTTCAAAGTTTTTATTGGGGAGGAGTGACGAAAGTTGATTTGCAAGACCGATTCGTGGTGAGAGCGGAGAGAGTATATAAGTAATGCAATCGTAAAATGTAATAGTATAGGTTGCCTTTCCCTGATTTAAGCTAACCAAATGTTCAGGTAAAAAATGGAGAAATATTTTAAAATGAAATATCTGTTTTTGCTGCATAAAATTAGCTGTGAGTCACCGTATGTTGACTTTATTTGGCTATTGTAAACTTAAAATTGTATTTTGTTACGTTTTTAGACCTTTTCGGAAAAACGCTTTTTTACTTATCCTTCAAGGATTCGTTTAATTGCATCAAATTAAAAACACAGACAATTAATTTTAGAAATTCGTTTACTTCTTAATTAACACGAGTATTTGTACTACTAAACACTCAGCGATGTTAACACGTCTAGATTTAAAATCACACTCCTATCTCTGGCAGCGACTTTATATAGCAAAGTGACGTCGTCTGGTAACTTCGTGAAGCATCTGGTCGTGGTTGTTGTTGGTTGTGCTTTACTTAACATGTAGCTATATACGTTTATTCAAGAATGATAAAATAAAGATTACGCCAACAAGCTGAAATAAAAATACTTTTCTGCGCATGATGGAACTCTGACGTCACTCAACATGTGTTCTGATTGGCTAATAAAATTCAGCTAGAGAACTATTATGTTATTCTAAAAACAGGACAGTAGGGCAAATTGCGATTTTTCAAATTAAATTTTTTTGATAATAAACAATTTTAAAAAATTATTTTACTTTCTTTTTTTTTTTATTTGAAATTGTTAATTTATAGTTATTTTATATAAATATTGAACCCAAGTGCTAATTATTTTTCTTTTTTCGCCATTCAAAACAAATTTTTTTCCTTGCAAAATATCAGCCATAACTTCCTTTGAGCTTCATCTCTTGGAAAACTATAAAATGACACAGCTTTTTGAGAACAAAAAAATTTTGATTACATTTTAACACAATTATTTCTCACTTGTTTTTTTGCTGTCACTTTGTTTGCAATTGCCCACTGCACATTTCATGCTTGCTCTTTTTGTTCTCTTTAATTTAGGTTTTTTGTTTACAGTTTATGAGTTTTAAAAATGAAGTTTTAATAAGTTTTTTACACTTTAAGTTATTTAATAATTATTTTAATATATTTATTTTAAATTATAATACAATTTATTATAAACTATAACACAGAACTTGTACTCTCATAAATCCGATTTCATTTGCTTGTTGGAAATCTCTCTGAGTAAATTGGAAATCTCTGAGTAAATTGTGCGAAGAGTTGCCAAACTTAGCATAAAATATTAATTTTGTACGAGAAAGTATTAGTTTGGATATAATAAACATTTGGCAATCTCTTCGATGGAACAAATACGTCATCAAACGGTAAATCATGCGCAAGGCGTAATTTTTATTTTATCATTCTTGCGTGTATTTGTATATATGACAATGCTGTCTTGTGTGTTTTTTATACCCTCCAAAAAAGAATTTGAAGGGTATATTCACTTTGTCATTCCGTTTGTAACGCATCGAAATATTCATCTCAGACCCCATAAAGTATATATATTCTTGATCAGTGATGAAATCTAAGACGAACCGAGCATGTCCGTCCGTCCGTCTGTGGAAATCACGATTCAGTCCAAACGAAAAGAGCTAGACTCTTGAAATTTGGCATAAATATATTTTGAACCTTAGAGCAGGTTAAGTTCGAAGATGGGCTAAATCGGGCAAGAGGGAAAAAAGTTCCCCTAAGATGAACTAAACCAACCCAGAAAAAACAACATAATTTTTAAAGTTTTTTGGTTATTTTGTTAAGCAAATGATATATTTTTATGTCAAATACGGTCCAACGCCTTAAACTTGGAGCCATAAAATAAAATAAAAATAGTTTTTGACCCCGCCCACTTTAGTGGGCGTTATTATAGGCAAAAATAGCATAAAAATTTAACAAATTGTTTTACTTTAGCCTATATTCCTTAAAAATAACATTTTTAAGCTTTAATGACGAAGCTGAGACGAAACCTGGACGAAACGTTAGATTCGACCCGATCGAATATAACGTTTTTACTTGTTTTATTGTAACTATGTTTGGTTGTATGCATGAGTGTTCTGTGTGTTGCGTAGTTTAGTTTCTTCTTGTGCTATGTGTGTATGTTGCTGTGTATATTTGTGTGTATGTTGCTGTGTATAAGTTAAGAAATTCCTTAATGGGATTTCTAAAAAAAATAATTTTTGTTTTTCCGGTCAGCACGACCGCACTTTATTTAAATCAGAACTCAACTAATTTTACAAAATTTCTTAATTTATATTAAACTAAATGACCTAAATCTAGAGGTGGCATGATTTTACAATAATTGCGCTATTGCAGTTTTAGGGAAATACTTTAAAATATTATTGCTTAACAATAATTGCACTATTGCAGTTTCTGGGAAATACTTTAAAATATCATTGCTTAACAATAATTGCACTATTGCAGTTTCCGGGAAGTACTTTAAAATATTGTTGTTTGACCTAATTGACGAAAGACGCTGGTTAAGTCAATTGTAAAATATGTACTTATGATTAAGTTATTGAGAAAGAGTTCGTTAACTTTGTTTGAGTTAACTTATATTTGTGTATATGTTAAGCTTTTATTAGCAGAGAATAGTTGCGTACAAGATCATTAAGAATAACATCGTTATCTCTTAGCATTGGCGTTGGTAAATTTTTCGTTGTAGTTATTTACACTTATTATTGCACAGCCTCGAATGATCTTATATATTCTCGACGATGTATCCGGAATATTTCATTTCCGTTAATTCAAATATTATCTGCATTGTGTTGACCAGGGTTGTAACATTTTGACAACTAGAGATGACTTGCAGTGCGGCCAAGTACATATAGCCACATTGTCGTTACATTTAAATTTACTTTAGAACTTTGTAACAATATATTCATTATTTTGACAATAACGGTTAAGTAAAATTTATTTAATAATAGTGTAGACTGCAATGTTTCTAATGAAAATTAAATGAAAAGGTTATTAATTAGGCCTCGCAACCGTACATTTCTCCTGCTGGGAATGTTAGAGATAAGAATAATCTTACCAACACAATCGTAATTAACTTCACTGCCATAGACACAAGCACATAAATGTATGGGATTCAGCCGGCGAGAGAATGAGATAGAACACATTAGACGTTTTCGGTCTCCTCTTTGTGCGAATCTTTATAGGATCCCCATTATCGTCTACTGAACATTGTCCATATGTGTGCTCCTGTGTAGTGGGATAGTCAGTATATCTATATCTTGCTCCAGGTTCGAGCATTCTACGTGTTGTATTAGTATGTGTTTAATGCACGTGTTTGCGCCTGCGTATTAGAAAGTTTTAGTATAAGTGTGTTGATTGTTGAGGAATTTTTATTTGTGTCAATATTTTCATCTACTTGATAAATTAATGTCACAAATGAAAAAAAATTAAATAAAAATACTCATTGAAGAGTATTGAAAATGATAAAATTTAAATTGTTTTCAGTAATGCTACTTTTTTATGTACTTATAAACAAGAATGATAAAATAAAGATTACGCCTTGCGCATGATTTACCGTTTGATGACGTAGTAGCCCCCTCGCAAAGGTTACCAAGTCTGTATCAAATGAGAAATTTATAATTTCTTACAAAAAATTTATGTATTTTGTAATAGTTGGCAGCCCTGTAATTAATTTACTCAGAGAGTTTTAAAAAAAGTATTTCATCTGTGCTTAATAAACAACGAATTTCGTGTCATATTTTATAATAAATACATATAAAAAATATTAAAATAATTAAAATTATAAAAAAGTGTTTAAATTTGGTTGTTTAAAAGCTGCAAAACTAAGAAAAATAAAAAACAAAATAAAGTGAAGAGATAAGAAAGAGAGCAAATATGAAATGTGCAGTGGGCAAATGCAAACAAAGTAACAGCAAAAAAACAAGTGAGAAATTATGTTAAAACCTAATATTTTGAGTATTTTTAACCTTACGATTCATAACCGGGTACCCGTGTACTTTTTTTGACTTTAAAGTGCTGCTGTGCCTATAATTTTTGAGATATGGACATAAAACTCCGAATCATGAGAGATTTTGGCTAAACTAAGATTTAAATTCGAAAAAATTCAAAATATTTTCAATATTTTCTTTAAAAAATGATTTTAAATGTTTTCCCCCATAAACACACAACCGGGTCCCCGGGTACCCTAATGCAATTCCTATGTAAATGCCTGACATGTAAATGAAAACACGTTTTTTTTGTGTTGTTTTTATTGGAAATAAATGTCTTTTTTATTTATTTTATCATATTTTATATATATTATATTATAATTCATCCGAATCACTATCGTTGTTATTGTGGCAATTGAAGCATTTAGTAATTGTTATGGCGTGCTCATCGCATATCGGCGTGCTACATATGCTGCAATTTTTTCTAGTTTTTCTTCTGCGCTTATTTGGAAGAAGGTTGCACATGTAGCACACGCCCGTATGTACTTTTCTGCCCCTTTGTCGTGCTGACGGAGATGTTGACGGACCTGCAGCACAAAGCACACTCTTGAAAATTGGCGCACGCTTTGCACATTTGAAATTCTATTTTCTATAACAGGAATGCACAGGTTTTCTGCCAGTTGACGCAGGAAATTCTTCCTGCGCGTCGTGGTGTATCGTGCAGTTGGATTATTTCCATAATATATGATGTGTGATGCAAATGCGCTCACATCAATGATGTTATAGAAAAATGCCATCGGCCATCTTCTTGTTTGTTGCTGGGTCGTGTATTCTTGGAGCGTTTGGTCCATTACGTCCACCCCACCTTTTGTTTGGTTATAAAAATTTATAATTTCTGGTTTCCCATTCTCGTCAATTTGTGCATCATCATGCATACTAGAAAGAAGGATGACCGAGTTGGACTTCCGCTGCTTATATGAGAGCAGTGTTACGTTGTTGTTGAAGCCAAATAAACTTGAACCAACGTCTTTTTTTTGTCTTCTTTCATCTCCGCAGGGATGTAAGCTTTGTTGCGGCGGAGTGTACCCACAATGCTGAGCTTTTCTACTTTTAGTTGCCTAGCCAACGGCAGCGTCGTAAAAAAATTATCCATTGTTATATTTCGTCCGCTACCGCAGTATGGCCCAACTAAATCTCTCACCACTCTTTCGCCAACACCAACTTCACGACCAGTTTCTTGTTTGCCAGTATATATTTGGCCATGAAGTAGATATGAGTTTTTGGCATCGCAAATCCACCATACTTTTATGCCATATTTTGCTGGCTTCGAGGGTATATATTGGGTGAATTTGGTTCTACCACGGTATGGATATAATTGTTCATCAATGGTCAAATATTCTGATGGCACATAATATCTGGCAAGATTTGCATTGAGCATTATCCAAATATCGCGAATTGGCGCCGCTTTGTCTTGACGCTGCTGCTCTACCCGTGTTCTGGGGTCGTCAAACCGCATAAAACGCAGCAAATGGAAAAACCTGTTTATTCCCATGGTGGCGCGGAATATTGGGTGAGCCTGTGACGTCCACAAATCTCTTGCGTTTTCGTCATTAGAATGATTTGTGCCAGCCATCAAAATCATTCCAATGAACGCATAAATTTCGTTGATTGTCGTGTCTTTCCACTTCAACTGACGTCTATTGGGATTCGCTTCATTGTACGCATTATATGTGGCATGCGCTTTTCTATTTGTGTGGCGCACTATTATATCCACCATTTCCACTGTGAGGTATGATTTGAAACACTGCAAAGGCGTCATATTTTCAGTAATCCGCGCTGGACCACAGCGGTCTCTGAATATATTGTGGCTTCTCACTTGTTGGCAACTACGTGGTGTTCGCTGCCATTGTGTGCCGTCACGTGCAGTCATGTAGTTTGCTGGGTTTGTTGTTGGTGCATCTTCTTGCATATAATCATCTTCACTTTCATCATCAAAGAAAATTTCCTCTGGTGCGTCAATAGCAGCTGCAATTTCGTTTGCGTTGTCAACATTCAAATCTTCATTCTCTGATTCCGAAACTTCGCCAGTATGGGACACATTTCCTTCATTTTGGTCTTCCACAGGGTCCACTTCAAGGTCCTCATCTTGAGTCGCTTCCTCAAATAAACTTTCAATATATGTGCTTCTTGCTTCATCACTCAAATTCCAGTATTCCCTTGTAGACAAATATCGGTCGTTGCGGCTCATTTTTCACCAACTTCACTGTTCAAATATTCAACACAGACTGGCGAAGCAAATGAAATATTTCAATTTTACGACACAAATGAACATCTGCTATCTAATTCAAAAGCAATTAAGCAAGTAGGTACCGAAAATAAGCAAAATAAGCAAATAAACAACGCTTACATAAAACCAGTTTCTGCCTACTTGTGTCGCTTTAGGTACTTATATACGAACAGAAACCAGTTTTTTTCCAAATATCAAATTTGTACAGTTGAGAACGCAAAATATAATCAACAACAAAAATATTTACAGGAAAATATTATTTTATTTCAATAAACACAAAACAACCTACTTCGGGTACCCGGGTACCTGGTTATGAAATTAAAGGAGTTTTGCTGGTTATGAATCGTACGGTTAATAAAACGTTTGTGTTTTCAAAAAGCTGTATCGTTTTACAATTTTCCAAAAGATGAAGCTCGAAGGAAGTTATGCGTAATCTTTTGCAAAAGTGTGAAGCCTGTAAATGTGGATAAAGAAATAATTTGTGCTTTACATTTCAAGCAAGAGGATTTTGAAAGAAACTTGAAATTTGAAATGGGTAAGTTAAAACAAAATTAATTCTTGCAGTACATTACTAAGGCGTTATGAATAGGATTTAGCAAACGGCGTGCAAAAATATTAAAATCCCATGCAGTTCCCTCTTTAGACACTAGTGCTATTGAAATTGAAACGACAACTGCTAATGAAACTGAAGTTGCAAAAGTATATGAAAGACGTATGTGAAACTGAAAAACAAAATGATATTTCGAATAGTTTTGAAGAAAAATTGGTCACGGAAAATGCTCCACGGCCGACTGATCTTGAAGATCTTCAAAAAGAAGATGGCCTCCAAACTTACAATAAAACTTTGGAAATGAAAATGTATGTACATTTTTTAACATTAAGCAAATATTTATTTGAATCGTTTTTAGAGATGCACTTCTCAAGGAAAATTTTAGGCTGAAAATAGCAAAAAGTCAGTGTGATGTCATAAAAAATTTATCATGTCGTATTCAGAAATTAAGCTTTGCAAACGTTAATCTTGAGAAGGCCTTGAGACGTTTGTTCTCTATAAAAAATTTTCTTTTTGAAAACTATATTTTATTTGCAGCAATAGTGAAATATTGTATTAAAAGTAATGAAAATCTATAAATGGAATTATTATAAAGAATTTGTTTGCTTTCAAAAAATTTAGATAGAAAAATAACAATTTGTCCCACTGTCATGTTTTTACAATAACCCAGCCAGCATTTGTATGATTGAATTTTCAGCAGTCATCTAACTGGCTCATTTTTGACTACTTTCGGTGATTGAAAACTAAGTTTTCATGTATTTAAACAAAAGAAACAGTCAAATACTATTCTTTATGATTGAAAACTGAAGATATTTTTTCAATCATTTTCTGAGTCATTATTGATTACACTAGATGACCAAAAAATGATAATAACAAAAATGTATTCTTGGTTAAAAAAAATAAATAAATATAAATCATTTTTTACTCATTATATGTTTAAAATATGATCTACGTGCAGGTGCTATCATTTTTTGGTAATTATATGATTGAAAACTGATGTTTGTGTTTTATTAAAACAGTTATACCGGGACTTTTATATCAAGTTGAAAATTTGAGAAGTTGAAATAAAATTTATATTCATTTAGTTTTGTGATTCATAGTGAGAAGTTGTGGTCTAAAATTTGAGACATTTCTAAAAAAGGTATTAATAAAAACAAAAAAACAATTTAAATATATTGAAGAAATGTCAGCCAAAAAAATAAGGCGCGTAGCTGTAAAAGAAGCTAAAAAAACTATGCCAAGCAATCCTGAAGTTCAACAAGATATGGAAGAGCAGATTGAAACGTTTCCAGGAAATACTAATAGTTTTGAGGCATTATTTAACAGTGATAGATGTGAAAATGAATCATCATCTTCCAACAGTGATAGTGAGGAAGAAGATCCTAATAGTTTGTCTACATTAAATTTTTATTTTCTGTTTTGCTTTTTTAACTTAAATTCTATTTAACTTTTTTTTTACTTAAATTTAATTAACTTTAATAAATGTAATTAAAATGGAATAGAAATAAATTAATATTACAAAAAAAAATTGATTTTAAAATTATTTCACATTCAATCATAAAATGAATTATAATTATAGTAATATCTGACTATAAAATTGGGGCGAAAATGATTTTAAATATAATCAAAAAATGATTGTATATGATTTCAAATATGATCATAAAATGATTTCAAATATTACCACAAAACGATTGCCAAATTAAGTAAAAAGTTATATCAAATACTCGTAAAAACTGATTTAAAGCATAAATCATAAACTATTCTGTAGTACCGTTTCCTCACGACTGGAGAGTAACTTACGACTAAATAATGAGCGCATATTCGATTGTTTTAATCATCTAGAAGAGTCATATGTTACCCATTTTTGTTTAAAATTTTCACGAAATGCTGGCTGGGAACATAATCCCTACAAGAAATGAATGACTGAAACTAATACACATATAACATTTTCACTAACACACTTGAACATATGACTGACATTTGTTGAATTTTTGACAATACTTTTAGATTTCAATTTCTGTTTTTAATTTTAATATTTGTTTATTTTATTTGTGCCTTATTTATGGTGGAAAATGTGCTGTAAATTAAAAAAGGAATCTATCTCATGTGAATAAATAGGATACGTAAGTATATTTTTTAAAGTTATAAATAAAAATTTATATAACAAGAACATGTTTTTATAGATAATAGTGATTCGAAAGATATTTTCCCGTAGTGGAAATATTCAGTAATGAATGCACACAAATCACGGAATAACTATGGCACAACAACTATGGTAAACTGAGAAGTTATTACACGGAATAGCCAGAAATGAAGGTAAATTTAGATAATATATGTATATTCTAGGTAAATCTCATTGGCTTAATATTTATTGTTTGTTTCATTTTAGGCATTTCCATCCCTTTGCACAATGTGATTTGCATCTTGGCTCATCAAAAACTCAAAAAATTAAGGTAAAGTTATATGATATTATTGTAAGTGAAACTTGGTGGATTAATTAATGCTGTTTATTTTTTTTTGTTCACTTTAGCCATTCGCATTCCTTTGCAGCACTACCTAGTACGGGTACAACATATTTTTAAGTTTAATTTATTAGTTTGTAAGATTCTATTTATTTGTTTTAAAATTATTTATATATAAAAACCTTAATATAATTTGATAAATTGTTTTTTTATTTTCATTGAAGAATATAAACAAAACAGAAAAGAGTTGTCAGCTTTGAGTAGTCATTTGATTCTTCAGTAATGAGCAATCAACTGATGCGACATATGTGTATACAAAAAAGCACTAGAGTGAGCAGGTGAGCAATATTTTCTAATGGCGGCAGAATTAATAAGTACGACAGAGATGCAAGCTCACATGTATACGATTGTATACATCAGTTTTTTCATATTGCCCTTAAGAAAATGATAGCAAGTTTTGTATAGGCAATGAGGTATTAAGCCCTCAGCACTATCAAAGAAATGACTAGTCAAATGTTCGGTAGTGTTCTTGTAGGGATAGTTCTCCAACTGAATTTATTAGCCAATCAGAGCACATGTTGAGTGACGTCAGAGCTCCATCATGCGCAGAAAAGTATTTTTATTTCAGCTTGTTGGCGTAATCTTTATTTTATCATTATTGCTTATAAATATACAGTTTACATGAAGGGACTGTTCATTTTTTCAATAAGTTTTTTAATCAGGGACTTTTTAGAAGTTTCACTTCTACCGGGTGCGGCTTGCACACACACACACTTTTTTTATTTTCTTCATGTCCTCCTCTAATATAGAAAGTATATCATTCCTGATAAGAACACATGTTTATAAGAACCCTTTGAGTTTCAAATGAAGAGAACTGTTAAGTGTTTTTTTTGCATTTTCCATCCTTTTGGTGGACTGCCTATGTTGAAGTAGGTTGTGTTCGGTAATGCTTTAAAATATACACCACTTTCGTCCCCATTAACAATACATTCTGGTGCATACTCTCGAATAATTTGTGGCAACTGGTTCTCTATAAAGTTTCAGGCTCCATTTTCATAACTGTCCTTCGATTCCCCACTGATTTTTCCTACACTTATTCCGTTGCGTTTCTAACAACGGAATAGCCATGACGTATTTGGTTCAAAATCATTTTCTAAATTCACTGCAAATTCTTTTGCTTTATTTAAAAGCATCAGGCCAGTTACCAGTACATTCTGGCCACACATTTGATTGAACCATATAAGAAGCGCCTTTTGAATATCATAGTGATCCCCTTTTCTTTCACGCAATGATTTTAAATTACAGGAATGTGACACTTTTTTTATTTTGGCACTATTTTTTATTATATTATAAACAGTGGATTTGTCCACTTTATATTTAGTGCTCAGTTGTCCACATTTCATAAAATTTTGTTCGTAATCTTTTAATAATTTTAACTTTTTTCGACGCTCGAAAGAACGCGTCTGCCCATTTTCTTAAATATTATGTATTTGGTAAATTTTAAAATCTATAAAAATTGCCAGAAAAAACGTTATATTCGACCAGGTCGAATCCTAAATACCCTCCAAATATTTAGTAAGTAAATTTAATATGTTTAACTTGGTGGGACAGAGTTCCTTTATATAATATCATACGTCAACGCCCACTAAAGAGGGCGGGGATGTCAAAAATAGACAATATCATGTTTTCCACAGACGAACGTATGGGCATTGCTAGACCGTCTTAGACTTCATTACTCATCAAGAATATATATACTTTATGAGGTCCAATTCTCTTTGGAGAGTATTAAAACTGTATTTTGGCGGGGTAGCTCTGGCAAGGGCTGTGTGTTAACAAAAGTTAATATGCTATTTTTGAATAGCATATTAACTTTTGTAAGTATAAAATAGTTTTGCTTAACAAAAAAATTAAATTTTTAATATTTTTAACTCTTTCAATGACCGAAAAATTTCTAAAATACTTATAGTTAACAAAAAAACTTTCTTTTATGTACCAAAGAGATAAAAATCCCATCCCTGGAATAAAAATTTGTATTTTTTTATATTTTTAATACAAAATGATTCTTTGAAAAGTATCAAATAAGTTTAATTAACAAAAAAACAAAAAAAGGTGGTTTTTGCTTGTTAATTTTGCCTCCACAAATATGTGTATGCTTCCCAGTTGTGGGACCGTATTTTGGATTTTTCTGAATTTCAATACCACTCTATTTAAGTTCATTTCCAATTGATCAGTCCAAGAATGAAGTCTCTAGCTCTTCTGGGAAGACCGATTTCACGTGCAAACGGTCATTCGTCGTCGCTATTTATAAGGTCCAGAATATACAACTTTATGGAGTTCCATATTAATATTGAGGAAATTACACATGGAATGACACATCTATGTATACGCTTTCACTTTTTTGTGAAGGGTATAAACATCCGAGCACTAACTTAAAAAAACTAGGCGTCAGTGAATGGGAAAAGCACTAAAAACACGAGGTTGACAACGCTTCTTGTGGCCACAGTGTATGTACATGCGCACGTATTGTCAGTTTAAACAATATTAAAGTTCAATTAAAAAAATTCAGAAAAATGGGACATGAAGAAAAATAATCAAACGGTAACACGGGTATTATAACAATAACATGTTAACATCAGCTTGATACAGTTCTCGTATTCTTTTTCACAATAAAATTTGTGTAAATAGGAACTGTTATCACATTCAACTAAGCCACCTAATAAGTGGTGACAAACACAATACACATGAGCACTGATGATGAAAGGGTTGCGTCTTTCGAAAACAGCTGTTGTGCTCTGCTGTGTAAATTGAATAACAAAAACTGATGTTGACTTGCCTTTGTGCCTTGGAATATTTATCATGTCTTTCTGAGATTTAAATTAAAAATTTCGAATAATTAGCCTATAGAATCTTAATTCAATTTAATATAGCAATATAAAATGTTCGTTAAAATTCTTGCTACATACAAATTTAAGCTATGGCTTGAGCTACCAATAATAAAAATATTGGAAAAACGTTCACATGTACTTAAGTATAAAATTCAAACCAACAAAGTTTGACTTAGGTATGATGGAACAAAAAATTCAGAAAAATGGGACATGAAGAAAAATAATCAAACGGTAACACGGGTATTATAACAATAACATGTTAACATCAGCTTGATACAGTTCTCGTATTCTTTTTCACAATAAAATTTGTGTAAATAGGAACTGTTATCACATTCAACTAAGCCACCTAATAAGTGGTGTCAAACACAATACACATGAGCACTGATGATTAAAGGGTTGCGTCTTTCGAAAACAGCTGTTGTGCTCTGCTGTGTAAGTTGAATACCAAAAACTTATGTTGACTTGCCTTTGTGCCTTGGAATATTTATCATGTCTTTCTGAGATTTAAATTAAAAATTTCGAACAATTAGCCTATAGAATCTTAATTCAATTTAATATAGCAATATAAAATGTTCGTTAAAATTCTTGCTACATACAAAATTAAAGTTCATTTACATTTCAAAAGCATGCGCCTAGATTTCATCATTCGTCTATTTTACTTTCCCTTCCAAAGCAAAACCAAAATTATAGATCTACTTGTACACAAGGCGAATTAACAAACAATTATCTGTGCGTCTTCGGAAATCTCACATTAGTCAGTAGTTGCTGTGTGTTCTTTTCCAACCAACAGTTAAGGGAAGATACATATATGACATGCATGCACATCTGTTTGATGAAGAACAACAACAGAAGGAAAAGGAAGACTGAGACTCCTATGCAACAATCTCAAATTGTATGTAAAACTGTTCTTGTTGCTGCTGATGTTCCTTTTGTTGTTATTGTTGCCTCTAACGTCGCAGGGGGGTAAAAACACACATGAATCATACTGCAGAAATTCTAAAATTGTCTTGCGATTGAAATTCTAGTAGTTTGGGGAAACACTTTCTTAGTTTGCCTTTGCCTTGCTGCATTTTTCCCTACTGTTTTGTTTTTCCATTTTTTTTTTAGAAGCTTGTGCGTTTGTATGAGGAAGTTTCTTTTAATGTTGGAGTTTGTGTAGATTTGAGATGGTTGCACGATAATGAAGACAATCTGTGGTAGACAAGTAGGGAAACAGAAGAGGTGTGACTATTTATCAGAATTTTCACTAGGAGCATGGAAAAGAATAGTCACAAAGATATCAATAGATAAATGGCTTAAAAGAATTAAAAAACATGGTGCAGTGACCGTGGAAACCACAAAATTGCAGAAATTAGTTTGGAACTTTAAAAGTTAACGAGAAATCGACCGAGACCTGGTAGATGATTTTCCACACAAAATGAATCTCTAGTTGTATACTGGATTTCACCAAAATCTAGTTGAAATCTACACTACTAACAGTTGCAACTGTTTTTTTTTTCATAATGTACATTATACATTATCTATATCGATTACACTAATGGTCTTTGTACATTGTACACAGAACCTTAGTGTAAGCGATATAGATTCTGATAGAGATTTCAATCGAAGTCAACTAGATATCGGATAGGTGTAAATATACTGTTAGCTTGAGAAAAACCATAGTAGAATTTTCGTTATTTTTATAAGCTTCACAAAAAAGTGAAAGGGTATATATAGGTTTGTCATTCCGTGTGTAATTTCTTCGATATGCACATGGGACCATATAAAGTATATATATTCTGGATCCTTATGAATAGCGATGACGATTAAGCGATGTCCGTCTGTCCGTCCGTCTGTACGTGAAATCGGTTTTCCCAAACCCCCAGAAGAGCTAGAGACTTCGTTCTTAGACCGTTGGATTGGAAATGAACTTAAATAGAGTGCGTGGTTGTGTTAGTTGTTGCCAGCCTGTTTCAATGATGAAGGCATAGTCACTGGTCACTGAACATAATTGGCAGCGACTGACACTATCATGTACTAAGAAGCAGAGTAATAGCACCCACCTTCGTCGGCCCTGTAGCAAAAATTAGCCGGCGAAGTAAAAGGTTGAAATAGTTACAAAAACAACTGTCTATCTTCTCATCTTTCCTAATCTGTCCCCTCAATACTTTCCCCTCGTTTTCAGTTCCAGCGCAATGCATTGCATATATAGGGGTCATCCCCTGAGTGCTGGTCCAAGACAAAAAAAAAAAAAAAATAGAGTGCTAAATTTCGAAATTCAGAAAGATCCGAAGTATGGTTCCTGAGCTGGGAAGGTTACACCTATTTTTCGACTCAAAATTTATACCAAAAATCAATTATTTTTTTTAATGTTTGTAAATTAAATCTATTTCGTACTTTGGGGAGCCTCAATGGTCTATTAAAAACTAAAAAAATAAAATTTTTTTCCAGGGATGGGAAATTAAAATTTTTTTCGGCCTATTCCGTATTTTGTAGTACATGTGGTAACTAAAATTGTTAAAAATTTCAAGTTTTTCTTTAACAAAACCACTTTATACGTCATGAAGATTTGCATTGGTAAAAAAATTTTTTTTAATTCAAATTTTGCTTCCAGGGTTGGGAAATTAAATTTTTTTTATACATGGAAGTAATAAAACAGGAAACTGATGTTGTTTTTTTTTTGTTGTTTGCTAACTAAAACTATCTTATAATTTAGGAAGAACAAAATTGGTATCAAAAATTCAAAAATAAAAAATAAAATTTCCAATCCAGGGATGGACAAGTGCCATGTTTTATGGTACATGAAAGTTACCAAAATGATAAAACATGTTCAATTTTTCTTAAATAAAACTACCGTATACCTCAAGAAGCGGTGCACTGATAAAAAAACAACAAAAAATTAAAATGTCGTTTCCAGGGTTGGAAAAATCAAATTTTTTTTGGTACATGCAATATTTTGTAGTACATGTAATAACCAAAATGGTTTCAAAATTAGAGTTTTTCTTAAACAAAACTACTTTATACCTCATGAAGATTTGCATTGATAAAGAAAATTTTAAAAAATTGAAATTTCGCTCCCGGGATTGAAATTTTTTTATACATAAAAGTAACCAAAAAGGCAATTGACGTTCTTTTTTTACTAATTAAAACTATTTTTTAGTTCAGGAAAAACAAAATTGGTATCAAAAATTAAAAAAAAATAAATATTTTGATTCCAGAGTTGGATATCTGCAATATTTTGTGGTACATAAAAATGACCTAAATGACATATATCAAGTTATTATTAAATAAAACTATTTCATGCATCATTAAGAGTTGCATTAGTAAAAAAATTTTAATTTCGTTTCCAGGGTTGGGAAATTGAAATATTTATTCTGCATAAAAGTAACCAAAGAGGCAATTGACGTTGTTTCTTTTTGCTTAATAAAGCCGTTTTATAATTCAGGAAAAACAAAATTGGTATTAAAATCTTAAAAAATCACAATTTCGACTCCAGGGTTGGACAAATGAAATATTTTGTGGTACATGAAAGTGACCAAAAAGTTTAAAAATTTTAATGTTTTTGTCAAGTTAAACTATGTTACACCTCACTAAGAATTGCATTGGTAAAAAAATAAAAATTCGCTTCCAGAGTTGGAAAATCGAAATATTTTTCGTACATAATAGTACATACATAAATTCCAAATTTTGTGCTTTTAGTGAATTAATTATATATTTCAGAAAAAATTAAACTAGTATCAAAAAATTATAAATTCGGTTCCAGAGTTGGAAAATCTAAATTTTTTGGTATATAAAAGTAACCATATAAGTTCCCAATTTTGGTTTTTTTCAGTTACTTAAAATATATTTTATACTTCGCTAAGAATTAAATTAGTATTAAAAATTTTAGAAACTAAAAATTCGGCTCTAGGGTTGGAAAATCGAAATATTGTTGGTACATAAAAGTGCATACATAAATTCCAAATTTTTGTGTTATTAGTGAATTAAACCTATTTTATACATCAGAAAAAATTAAATTAGTATTAAAAAATTAAAAATTAGGTTCCAGGGTCCAGCCATTTTATTTGTTATTTTTGATTTTTATGATGAATTATACCTACTTTATATCAGAAAGAAGTAAACTGGTATTAAAAACCAACAAAATCTAACGATTCTACGGTTGGACAATTAGAACTTTTTGGGGTACATGAAACGGATTTTTTGTTTTGTTTGTAAATTAAATATATATGTAATATATTTGAAAGACGTTCATAGGTATTAGATATAAGAAAAGCCAAACATATAGCTTCCTAGCCGAAAAATTTAAACGTTTTCTTAAATATAAAAGTAGCCGATAACATCATTTTGATTTTTTAATTAAACCTACTTTCTGTTTTGGCAAGAAAGAAAGAAATAAGAATTACACCTGTGAAGGGTATTTAAGATTCGGCACAGCCGAATTAGTTAGTTTAGTTTTCTATTTTCATAACGATCTGGCTAGGCTGTCAGCTGTTCTCTTAACCGTCGTTTATTTAGTGAAAATTTGGCAATGGAAGAATTTACATGCAAATGTGGTGGTTCCAAAGTGGCCACTTTTTGAGTATTACGAGGTGATTGTGGTCGTGGTAATGGAAATAAATTTGAAGATATCGGAAGAGTTGCAGGTGCGGTGAAATATTGAAAAAAAAAATTTTCACGTGTGTAATGTGTGGAAAGAAACTGCCAGGGGAATTATTTCTATGCCAACTTATAATCAATGATATGTTAGGAGCTTTCGGATTTGATTAAAAAAACACATAAGTCGATTTGAGTCGATAGAGCCACCTATACAATTCAATGTTTAAAGAAAATTTTATGGCATACTCTCTACCACATATCGTCCGGTATCACACGAATAAATTCTGCAAAAAAAAAATTCCAAATGCGTGAAATGGCACGATTTAGGCGGCGAATTTCCCGAACTCAGAAATAATACAAACTTTTTACCGAACTCGCCTCTCTATTGGGGCATTGTTTCGCGTACTGTGTGGCATGTCTTGTAGAAACCACATGTCAGTCAAGTCCAGTTGTTCGATTTTGGGTAAAAAAGGAATCTTTGTTCGGTAGCGCCCGCTATTCAAATTAACGTTCCTACCTTCATCGTCTTTGAAATAATGTCACCGGCCCTTAATCCACTCCAAACAGTGCATTGGCAACTTTTGCAACTTCTGACATCGCTTCGCACCAAATCCATTCAATCAGAAATGAGCAGGATGCACTTCCTAAACTGAACATGAATTTGGATAATACAATTCATAATCTACAAGCGGTGTTCTTTTTGTAGGTCGATTTATATTTTATGGAACAAACTGAACATGTTTAACAGTAAAGCCTAGTACTCTGTTCGAATTTGTGGAAAATGTTGAGCATCATTAATTATTTCGCTTGGAAAATATGACATTTAAAATGTGGTATCTATAATAATTTCTTCTATACATGTATTTATGAACAGCTGTCAATATTCCGTATGATATAAAGAACATTTGCTTTATTTCTCAACTTTGTTAAAATGTTGCCAGACACATTTCATATGTTTTCAAACGAGAAAACACAGTACTAGGTACTATTGCAACATTTTACTGGCAAATGTTTGTCCAGTAAAAATTTGCAGGCTCTCAATCAGCAACTGTCATTTTACTCTCTCATTTCATGCTCTCTTTTGCAAATTTTTGTGTAAACGAACACATTTTAGTAAAATCCATTACAAATTTGCACAAATTTTAGGGTAAACGAATAGAGCTTATACATATATAAAAGAAATTAATAAAAAACAAACTTAGACACCACATTTTCAATGTCATATTTTCCAAGTGAAATAATTAATGTTGCCCCACAAATTCGAACAGAGTACTAGGCTTCAAGCCTAGTTGTTGCCAGACACATTTCATATGTTTTTCCACGAGAAAACACAGTACTACTATTGAAACATTTTTTCATGAATTTTCCACTCAAATTTGTTATACATATATTTTGACATAATTCCACACGAAATTTTGAACAGAGTACAAGGGTTTACACGAAAGCAGATGTTGCCAAAAAAAAGTTGCTAATAAATGAACCTCATTTCTGCAGTCTTTCCGCTATTGCAAGAGTTTATGTAATTGATACAACAGTTTTTCCACTGTAAATGCCCAGCTGTCGCTGTTGATCCGTTCGATAATGTTCCTTTAAAAGATCGTGCTGCTGATACAACTAGTCGCATTTGTAGGATTTGTTGCTTTACTGTTTGTTGTTGGTTACAATGTGTCAGCACCCTGAGGAAATATTTAGTTGTAGATGTGCATTAGGTGGTTGTAAACATTTTATTTCGAAAAGTGTGAACCTTGTAGTTTACGCAGAATTTTTTCGTTAAATTGTGTACCCATCGTAATTTATTGTTAAGTTTGCTTTTTCAAAGTGTTATAGAAAAAGTTTGTTAAGCGGATTTGCAGTCTCTGCATCTCGATTTCCTACACTGTTAGTTTATATTCTGGTTTTCCTTTAATGTAACCTTCGAAGCAACTGTTTAGCTAACGAAATTCTAAGACAAAACCATGTACAGTTTTAATACAAACACAAAAAGTCAAACTGGCGAACGTTTTGAGTTCAGTTGACTTCCGTTTTAATAAATCTTTGTCCGCCTACTAAAATTTGTAGTTTTGTTAATCCTAAAAGATAAAATCATGCTTTTGTGACTTATAAAATGATCACCTAAATAAGAACAAAAATTTCATGAAAATTTACATTCTTCAATCAGATTTTTTAAACAGATAAAAGGAGAGTCCAACATTTTCACGCTATTCAAGGTAATTCGTGTTTAATGCATAAGTCAGTAAGATGACATGTTTTGTTTGTAGTAAATAAAGGGTGGCCCTGTAAGAATGCAGTTTTTGTACCCTCTAAAAAAGAATTGGTGGGTATATTCACTTTGTCATTCCGTGTGTAACGCAGCGAAATAGCCCTCTAAAAGTCCGTAAATTATTTATATATGTATATATATATATATATATATATATATATATATATATATATATATATATATATATATATGTATATATATATATATATATATATATATATATATATGTATATATATATATATATATATATATATATATATATATACATATATATTTTTTTATTTTTTTTTTATGGACGTAATGATAGCAACTATCAATAGTGGCCCCACGACAACTTCACTAGCACCACCCTGGGAGTATTATCAGTATTATTCCTATGTCCTCCTTAGTTCCTAGGTAAGGAGGTTCGGAACTGATGCGCATATTTAATCGTCAGTTGCTAACGAATCCTAAGACGTACTAACTCTCCTACGAATCTGTGCTAATCTGCGAAGTTCTATTAGAACAAGCTGTACAAAACTACACACGCTGGTCCAATTCAATAAATAAATATATATATATATATATATATATATATATATATATATATATGTATATATATATATATATATATATATATATATATATATATAATAAGTGATGAAATCTAAGGCGATTTGGCCATGTCCGTCCGTCCGTCCGTCCGTCTTTGGAAATCACAATTCAGTCCAAACGAAAAGAGCCAGCTGCTTGAAATTTTGTATGAATACATTTTGAAGGATAGCACAGGTCAAGTTTTTAATTGGGCTGCATCGATCCAGAGGGAAAAAGTTCCTTCTAAACAACAAAGTCAATTTTAAAGTTTTTTTTTCTAATTTTATTAAGCAAATCATATATTTTCATTCAAAGAAGATCCAAAGCGTCGTAATTTCAGCCAGAAAAATCCATTTTTAGACTCTGCCCCATATAGTGGGCGTTGAAGTAACATATTACATCGAAAAATAGTGTAAATATTTTACAAATTGTATTATTTAAACCTACATTCTTTGAAAATTTAATTTTAATGCTTTTATAACGAAGCTGAAATGTTCTCCGTTCTTACTCTGTCCTACCTTTTCCCACCTTTGCCCCCTAAATGACCCTATAAAAAATGTAAACTTAATAACGCCAAAATTGAGCATGTCCATCCGTCCATCCGTCTGTGGAAATCACGATTAAGTCCAAACGAAAAGAGCCAGACCCTTGAAATTTAATATAAAAATATATCTTGAAGGATAGCACAGATCAAGTTTGGAAATGGGCTAAATCGGACAAGAGGAAAAAAGTTCCCCTTAAAGCCATAAACAAATTTATTTTTGGACCCCTCACCCTTTAGTGGGCGTTATTATACGCAAAAATAGTGTACAAATTTAACCAATTGTATTATTTAAGCCTATATCCCTTAAAAATAACATATTAAAGCATTAACGACGAAGCTGAGACTTGCCTGGTACTCCTCTGCCCTACCCCTCCTCCCCCTTTGCCCCCTATATGACCCTATCAAAAAAAAACATAGTAATAATATATTTTATATATAATTATTCCGAACATTTATTGTTGAAGTTTTGTGGCAAAGGCATAATGTCTACACCACGGCCCTTCCCAGAGGGGACCCAACATAGTACAGTTGCAATACCCTCCAAAGAGAATTGAACCCCATAAAGTATATATATTCTCGATCAGTGATAAAGTCTCACTTAGGGAGCAAAGGGGGAGGAGGGGGTAGGGCAGAGGAGTACCAGGCTACGTCTCAGCTTCGTCATTAAAGCTTTAATATGTTATTTTTAAGGGATATAGGCTTAAATAATTCAATTAGTTAAATTTGTACACTATTTTTGCGTATAATAACGCCCACTAAAGGGGACGGAGTCCAAAAACAAATTTGTTTATGGTTTTTAGGGGAACTTTTATCTTCTTGCCCGATTTAGCCCATTTCCAAACTTGACCTGTGCTATCCTTCAAGATATATTTTTATATTAAATTTCTAGGGTCTGGATTTTTTCGTTTGGACTTAATCGTGATTTCCACAGACGGACGGATGGACATGCTTAGATCGTCTTAGATTTCATCACTGATCAAGAATATATATTTTATGGGGTCAATACTATCCCCTCCTTTCTAGTTCTGGCGCAACTGACTGCAGGGTCTTTCCTCTGAGTGCTGGTGCTTCTAAAAAAGAACGTGTTTTGGTTTAACCGGTTAATAATTCATTAATTTTGTTATTGATCGGCTAACCGAACAAATAATCTTTTTATAAATTAAGAATTTTCAATAAATAAAATTTTATAAAGTGTTTCTGTGCATTTATATTGAAATACTCTATAGTAAGGGATTAATGTTATTAAATGTTTTTATAGTATAATCGAAACTGCGAGCAATCTGCGCTTCGATTCGTGTTTGGGCAACAGATTAGCAATTGAATCCGCTTCGTTTGCTATATAACATGTTAGGGTACCCAATCGCTTAACCGACTTAGAAAAATATTCTTGAACTTAAACTAACAGAAAACAATTCAAAGTATAGAGCTAGTTTTCTCTAAAAATTGAGTTTTCAATTAACCGGACTATTGTTTTAACCGTTTCACCGCTCGTTTAATTAACGGAGGTTTTGATTTAACCGGTTAACAATTCATTAATTTTGTTATTTATCGGCTAGCCGAACAAAATATTTATTTTATAAATTAAGAATTTTCAATAAATAAAATTTTATAAAGTGTTTCTTATTTGGAGTCTATTAGTAAAAAAACAATAACAATAAAGAATTCATATATGACTGTGTATGTATTATATGTTACATATTGCGTATTAATTAATAAATAAACTATTAGATTATTTTATTAGTATTTTTAATAGTTTATAGAAATCTTGGAAAATAATCTTTTGGAAATTATTTTTCTAAAATATATTGCGTGTTATGGTTTCTTTTCGATTTCTCCAACACCTACGGTCATTGAAAGAATTTTGTTAAAGTGAAATTTTCTAAAATCTAAATAAAAGGAGTCGCTTTAATCCTAAACATTTAACAAAAATTATTGTGCTAAAATATTCAGTCATGACACAAAAATCGATCGAAAGTGCAATTAATTTCGTATCTAGCTTCTCCAGAAACCAAAAAAACGAAAAATTTTGTCGGAATGACTTCTGTTTTGGCAAGTGAAATTGTTTTTTTTTTAATTTATCACTTTAATATAAACTAAAACCACTTTATATTAACAAGTATATTGTTTTATTAATAAATTCACGTTTAAATTTACATTATTAATCTCTTAATTTATTGAGATTTGCAAATTTTAAAGGTTTTCCAATTTACGATACCACTTTTAAACGAAGTGTTGCCATATAATTTTGGAGGTAACTAATCTTACCTATTACACCTTGAAAAGCTCCAGTTGATAAAAAAATGGAGTATTGTGGATAACTGCAATACTGGAGGTACTAATGAGCTTGGGAAATGTGAGATTATTTTCTCCATTACCATAACGAAGACTTCCTTACTTAGTCTATAATCACTAATAAAACTGAAAGCAAGAGTTAACTTTATTTGTGGAATGATGGTGAATATACTCACACTGCACTGAGATAAGACAACGGGTCCGATGTATCTCTCAAATTTATCCGACGTAATTTCTCAATTACGTGTTGGCCTCCATTACTGAAGCTATTGAAATTCCCGGCATTGCTTAGAATTTAAAATTTTTCATTTATAAAATAAAATTTTATGAAGCCACAATTTTTTTTCAATCCTCTTTTTTACATTGTTCTTTTTAAATCATATGTTTTTTCTTTTGATAGTTGTAATATTGCCGTATTTCAAGTAAATAAAGGGATGTGTCTTAAATTTTCGGAATTGTCAAATCGATCAGAGTCTGAGGAAGCTAAATCAAAAACGATCGAAATGTAACTACGAAATTAAAACCATTCCGATCGGAATTTGTAACAGTACTGGTGCCAAATTACCGCATTCGATATCGATCGAAATTTTAATACATTTGAAATATGAATTTCGATCGATGTCGACTGCCGTAATTTGCCCCCTGATTATATTATAAAACCTCCTTGAGCTATCGAAATAACTAATAAAATGATGAATTAATACATAATATGTATTACATATATATAGTCGCAAAGCAGCTCTGAGTCAGTCAACATCAAGCCTCGTTGGCAATTATCTTTTAAGTGCAGCCAGACCACTGATTGTTTACTCTCTTTCGAGAGTTTTGCGTCTCACTCGCACTAGTTAATTTCAACACCTCAGATAACTGTATAGTTTTACAGTTCTTCTGAGGAATATTCCGTGGTTAACTACGTTGCTACTTCCTATGTGAAGGCATAGGTCGTGTACAGTCAGTCACAGTAACGGAAGAAAATACGGGTTAATAACATCGCCGGCATATAGTCTAAGTCACTCCGTCGGCATCTGTGCATCAAATACTTTGCAAATTTACTTTGTAAAGTATTTCAACATACAAATACAAATACAAATGTATTACATATACATATATAGTTTGCTCATTTTATTTAAAGAATTAATGTGATTGTTTAATTTTCACTAATAAACTCCACAAATAAATAATTTCTTCATTATTTGAAATTACTTAATTTATAAAATAAGCTTTATTAATCGGTTACCCGATCAAGAACAAAATTATCCGATTAAAACAAAACCTCGTATTATTAATACAGCGATTAGCCAATTGCAGCAAAGGCCCGATTAAATGAATACCCTAGAAAATACCAAATTTTGTTAACCCAGTGAATTGATTGCATTTAACCAATCAATCGAAACAAAAAAAAATTGGAAAGACCCTCGTCTACATGTATATACAGGGTCCGCCAAATAACTTTTTTTTTAAATGCTATAAAAAAAACTACTGAATATTTTCTCAAATATCTTTTTTTATTTGAAAGTACAATCCTGCCGGTTAATAATGGAAAATAATTTCATTCAAATGGCTGCATGGCCCGATAACGATCGCCGTTGACTGTAACGTCCACTCCTTGCGCATTTTCGAAAAAAAATGGCCCAATTATGCCTCTGGACTCGTTTTGGGTGCATCGGCTTTTCAATGTATGCGTGCGGGGTTTCTGTGCCCTAAATGCGACAATGCATGTTTACATACCCGCCAAGATCAAAATGAGTTTCATTTGAACAGATGATTTTTTTGCCAAAATCGGCATCTTCTGTAAGTTGATCGCAGGCCCACTTAGCGAAGCGAAAACGCATTGGATGGTCAGTTGGCTTCAACTCCAGAACCAATTGGACTTTGTATGGCGTCAAACCAAGGTCTTTATGCAAAATTCGTCTCAATGATGTCTCCGAAATGTTGAATTGTTGAGAGCGACGGTGAATTGATGTTGATGACGCTTCACGCACACTTTCTGCCACAGCAGCAATATTCTCGGGTGTACGCACTGTTTTTGGCTTTTCACGCTTTGGTTTATCGATGAGGATGCCAGTTTCTTTAACTTTTTCACAAGATAACGCACATACGGAGCTGACAGTGCTTCTCTTCTTCCAAAATCCGTACGCAATTTTCACACACATTCTGCAACATTACCATGCTTTTCAAAGTAATGTCGCAATATTTCCCAGCGTTGTTCAAGCGTATACACAACCATATTCGTTCTGTCAAATCAGACATGAGCTAAGTGTTACCATTCACGAAATAAGCACTAGTTGAAAAAAAACGTTATATATCGGACCTTATGACCTTACATACGCAGTTCATTGCGCCGAAAATAAAAGGAGGGATAATATTGAGAGAACAGATAAAGAAAGATGATAGAGATTTTTTTAGCTATTTTAACCTTTACAGCGCGGCTAATTTTTACAACAGACACGACGAAAAAGGGTGTCAGTTATGTTTAGCGACCAGCACTATACCTTCGTCAATGGAAAAAGCAGCCAACAACAAACACAACCGTCCACTAATGCTGATCAGAAGTTTTCAACACCATATTCCTGACTAATGTTGTTTTCTTTTCTAAAAAAGAATGATAAATTTTGTGCACTTTTCAATGGAAAAAGATAACATTATGTCATTTGAAAATAGTGAATTTATTGGAAATTGATCCACCATCTCTTATGAAGATGTGTTTTATTTTAAAATTTCTCCTAATTGTGGTTTCTTAAAATGAAAGGTGACAAAAAGTTACATATTTTCCAGAAAAGAAATTGCCATAAGCGAAGTGTTGAACTGCTTTCTATTGATCCAAAGGAAATTATGTTTACTTATCAGGCAGCCCTCATATAACAACAAGTTTTCTATAACTTTTAATGGTTTTGCCGTGAAAATGCCCACATGTATAGTTGCACGTAAAATGAATTTTTCAAAGTCCTCAGATAAATTATAGAGACGTGTATGTGTGCTATTGACGCATTTATCTGTCGTTTTGTAAAATCAATTGATATTGAAAATCAGCCAAAACAAAGAAGAAAAGCAGACAGACAGCACATTTTTAAAAATTCGGGTATGTTTATAAAAGTATGTATGTTTGTATGTGTGTGTGTGTGTGTGTTTACAGCATTTTCATGCTGCATTTTCATGCTGTGCTGCAGTCCATATAAGAGTCGCTATTGCCGAACGTAGCACTTTTGCTTTAATTAGTTTTACTTTACTTGGTAAATCCTCAAAGTTCAGTGAAAAATCAAAAAGTTCTTCGCTATTTTTTTATAGAGGATGTCTGGCGTCTAATACTAATCAAATGAACATCTAATTTAAAGTTGGTTCAACACCATGATGTATGTTGCTAATGGCGAAAATACAAGCGACAACAACAACATAAGCACAATTTTTTTAATTTTATTTAATGATGCTAAAAGCAAACAGCAGCATAAAAAAGTCTAAAATCCAACAACACACTTACAGTGAAATATTTATACATATGTATATTATAAATAGAAGTGCTTCAGAAAGAAAACATTTCAAAGACTTTGTTCTTGCAAACCCCATAGAAAAATTCAAATAGACTGCGTTGTGTGTTGCTGTAGTGCAGCGTATTACTAAGAACTACGGCATGTGCCACAGTTGTAAGTAAACAGGGTGAGATGGGCGTAAGGGAACGTGCATTTGCATGTGTGTTTGTATAATGTTTGTGAAGCACATGCAAAGGGCAACCGTATACGATTTGATGCTGCTAGCAGCACTTCACTGCTTTTCCGACTGACTGCTGCTGTTCTAGGATCCCCAGCAAACTGCATTGAACTACATTTTTTTTTCGTTGGCCTCTTGTTTATAGTAACAAACACGTAAATATTGCACTGCATACAAGAATTAGTCAGTTTGTGAGTTGTCTAAATTTGAATACACTTTTGTTTGTTTAAGTGTTTGCGTGCAGAGAATCTTGAACTTGTGCGTTCGTTCATTCGCCTATTGACGCAACAAAAAGTGAAAATGCAAATAGAATTTTCACTCCAGTCAGGGATGGGGAGAATAAGCATTTTAAAATTCACATTTACGATATCAATCCTAATTGAATTTAGTATACCAATAAACGGTTAGATACAAAATAATTATATCTTTTTATTAAGACCTAAACTAATGGGATAAGCAGGAAAGCAGTTACTAAAGTAGGTGTTACCAAGTGTAAATAACAATGGTCGATCGGCTTTTTGCGCATACGAGAACCACTGTATTAAAAAATATCGCTTCAGAATTTAATTTACATCTGCCCAATTTCCAAATTATCAATTGCAAGTCTTAACGATATACATATTCATATCACATGTTTCCCAACTACATACTCGTATTAAGCAGATATTTGTTTGAACTTTTTATACCCTCCAAAAAAGAAAAACTAAACCAACCCAGAAAAAACAAACATAATTTTTAAAGTTTTTTGGGTATTTTGTTAAGCAAATGATATATGTTTATGTCAAATACGGTCCAACGCCTTACAGTTGGGGCCATAAAATAAAAAATAAAGGGTGTTTTTATAAGAGCTTGCTGATTTGAAATTTAAATAAAACACATGCCAAATTATGAAATGGGCAAAAAAAATTTTTTATATGGTAGATAATTTCTTGTCATTTAACATTTAAATATAATTTCGGGCATATGGCCACAACGACTATTTTGCACAAAGGTCATTCTGAAGGTCCAATTTCTGACCACCTTTTCAAGCATTTGAGGGCGTATTTCAGAAATGACACGTTGAATACTGGTTTCCAAAGCGTCAATCGTTGCTGGTTTATCCATGTAAACCAATGATTTTAGGTATCCCCACAAAAAACAAAAAATAATTGAGTGGCGTCAAATCAGACGAACGCGGAGGCCAATTCACCGGTCCATTTCTCGAAATAATGTTGTCGTTGAAATGTTCTTTCAATAAGTCCATTGTTTCGCCCGCAGTATGACAAGTGGCACCATCCTGTTGAAACCACATTTCGTTTACATCCATATCTTGAAGTTTTGGCACCAAAAATTCAATGTAATGCGTCGTCCTTCCTCATTTTTAAATAAATAAGGACCGATGATTCCACCAGCCCATAGACCGCACCAAACAGTACATTTATCGGGATGCATTGGTAATTCTTGAACGGCGTGTGGATTATCTTTGCTCCAAATAAGGCAATTTTGCTTGTTGACATATCCATTCAACCAAAAATGCGCCTCATCACTGAAGAGAATTTTGCGGTAAAAAAGCGGATAAACATTTTTAATTGAACACTGTTTTTGAAAATAAATTTCCACGATTTGGAAGCTTTGTTCTGGAGTTAACCTGTTCATGATGATTTGCCAAACAATACTGAGTAGAGACGTCACTTTAAACTGTCAAAACAGCTGTCAGACAACAGAGTGATTCGTATAAAAAAACTTCATAAAAAACCACCCTTTAAATATTTTTGGACCCCGCCCACTTAAGTGGGCGTTATTATATGCAAAAATAGCATAAAAATTAAACAAATTGCTTTTCTTAAGCCTACATTCCTTAAAAATAAAATTTTTAAGCTTTAATGACGAAGCTGAGACGAAACCTGATACTACTCTGCCCTACCCCCTCCTCCCTCTTCACCCCCTACCAAAAAAAAAAAGTTTTTAATATTGTATACAATTATTCCATGCATTTATTTTTAAAGTTTTATGACTGCCTGCCCTACCTCCTCCTCCCCCTTTGCCACCTAAATGACCCTATCAAAAAAAATTGTTTTTATTTTGTATATAATTATCCCATGTATTTATTTTTAGAGTTTTATGACTGCCTATTTCTACCCTCCTCCCCCTTTGCCCACTAAATTACCCTGTAAAAAAATATTTTTAATTTTGTACATAATCATCCCAAGCATTTATTTTTAGAGTTGTATGACTGCCCGATTCTGCCTTACCCCTTCCTCCCTCCTTTGCCCCGTAAATGACCTAATAAAAAACAAATACAAAATGTTATTTTGCACATAATTATCCCAATCATTTATTTTTAGAATTTTATGACAAAAGAGAAATGTTTCCCCCACAGCCCTTGCCAGAGCGACCCCGCCAAAATACAGTTTTTATACCCTCCAAAGAGAATTGGACCCCATAAAGTAAATATATTCTTGATTAGTGATGAAGTCTAAGACGGTCTAGCAATGCCCATACGTTCGTCTCTGGAAAACATGATATTGTCTATTTTTGAACCCCGCCCCGCTTAGTGGCCGTTGAAGTACGATATTATATAAAGGAACTCTGGATCACCAATTTAAACATTTTAAATTCACTTACTAAATATTTGGAGGGTATATAAGATTCGACGCGGTCGTATATAAAGTTTTTACTTGTTTTTAACATTGATAATGGGTGATTTTTAAGAGAATTCGGATTTGATAAAAAATACACATGCAATTTAGAAAAATACATAGAATTTAGAGAAATAAATGAAATAATATTTTAGTCGATAAAAATATTCATATAATTCAGTGTTTAAAGGTAATATTAATTGGTTCAATTTGGTATACTCTCGTACATATCGGCTGATATGTCACGAAAATTTTTTTAATATAGTAAAGGTCATAGAGCGTCTCGCCTTACAGGAAAAAAAAAAAATATAAGTTAGCCGTACACCACCGAATATAATGCATTGTTGCAAGGCAGTTTCGAAAAAAAATTTTTTTTGCCGAAAGTAGGGGTCGCCAAAATATATTTTTCGTTATATCTTCTACATTTTCAGTCGGATCTCAAAGAGTGATACATCGATGCTTTTGTCTCGAGGAGGGCAATGTTTTGCTTTAATAGTCATTGACCTCGAATATACCGTCCTTGTATTTACCCACCAGATCTCCGTTCCTACCACCCTAATGTACCACCCTAACATCATAAAATTAAAGCCCGCAAAACATCATGAAACGTTTGTTAAGGAACTTTTTCAATAATTTCAACAGAAATATTATATATATATATATATATATATATATATATATATATATATATATATAGATATATATATATATATAGACTTCTTTTGCCGAACGTAGGGGTAGCCTTTTTAAATTTTTTTTTCATATCGTCGATACTTATATTCAGATCTTTAAGTGTGATATATCTCGCCTTTTTATACCCTTCATAAAAAAGTGAAAGGGTATATATAGGTTTGTCATTCCATGTGTAATTTCTTCGATATCAATATAGGACCCCATAAAGTATATATATTCTGGATCCTTATGAATAGCGATGACGATTGAGCGATGTCAGTCTGTACGTGAAATCGGTTTTCCCAAGCCCCCAGAAGAGCTAGAGACTTCGTTCAGAATTCAGAAAGTACAGTTCAAGAGCTGGGAAACTTACACCTATTTCTCGACGCAAAATTTATACCAAGAACCAATTATTCTATTTAATGTTTGTAAATTAAACCTATTTCGTGCTTTGGGAAGCCTCAATGGTTTAATAAAAACTAAAAAAATAAAAAAAAAATTTTCAGGGATGGGAAATTAAAAAGTTTTTTTCGGCTCATTCCGTATTTTGTAGTACGTTTAGTAGCTAAAATTTTTAAAAATTTTAAGTTTTTCTTTAACAAAACGTCTTTATACGTCATGAAGATTTGCATTGGCCAAAAATTTCTTAAATTTAAATTTTGCTTCCAGGGGTGGGAAATTTAATTTGTTTTTATACGTGAAATTGATTACTTTCTTAAATAATTACAATACACACACACCAAGTTTTAATTTCAATTTCAAATAGACAAACCTTTAAAAAGTCAACAAAAAATTTACGAAACGTCGGGTAAAATATGTAATAAAAGGAATTTTTATTGACATAAAGAAAAAGTTAGGCCGCAATTAGCTAAAGACATTTAGTCGACAATAATTATACAACGCAAACAGGGCCAAATAAACAAACTCATAAAACTATTTTATATTTTAGGAAAAACAAAATTGGTTTCAGAAATTACAAAAAAAGAAAACCAAAATTTCGAGTCCAGGGTTGGACAAGTGCAATATTTTTTAGTTCATGAAGGTGACCAATATGGTTCAAAATTGTAAATTTTTCTTAAATAACACTACTTTATACCTCATGAAGAGTAAACAAAACAGAAAAAAAATTAAAATTTCACTTCCAGGTTTAGGAAGTTGAAAGTTTTTTTTTGTTACATGGTATAGTGTACATGAAAGTGACCAAAATGGTTGCAAATTTTAAGTTTTACTTAAATAGAACGACTTTATACCGAACGAAGACTAGCATTGGTAAATAAATTAGACTTTCGCTTCCAGGGCTGGAAAATTGAAATTTTTTTATACATAAATGTAGCTGAAAATGCAACTAACGTCGGTTTTTTACTAATTAAAACTATTTTTTAGTTCAGGAAAAACAAAATTGGTATCAAAAATTAAAATTTAGGTTTCAGAGTTGGATAACTGCAATATGTTATAGTACATGAAAGTGACCAAAATAGTTACAAATATTGAGTTTTTCTTAAGTAAAACTATTTCGTGCCTCATTAAGAGTTGCATTGGTAAAAAAAACAAAAAATTAAAATTTCGTTTCCAGGGTTGGGCTAATTGAAATATTTTTTCTGCATAAAATTAACCAAAAAGGCAACTGACGTTGTTGTTTTTGCTAATTAAAACTGTTTTATAATTCAGGAAGAACAAAATTGGTATTAAAATCTTAAAAAATTAAAACTTCGACTTCAGGGTTGGATAAATAAAATATTTTATGATACATGAAAGTGACCAACAAGTTAAAAATTTTAATTTTTTTGTCAAGTAAAACTATGTTGCACCACTTTAAGAATTACATTAGTAAAAAAATAAAAATTCGCTTCCAGAGTTGAAAAATTGATATATTTCTGGTACATTAAAGTACCCACATAAATTCCAAATTTTGTGTTTTTAGTGAGTCAAACCTATTTTATGTTTCAGAAAAAATATAAAATTGCCTTTTGTTACTTACATGTATAAAAAAAGTTTCAATTTCCCAAGCCTGGAAGCGAAATTCTAATTGTTTTAAATTTTTTTATCAATGCAAATCTTCATGAGGCATAGAGTAGTTTTGTTTCAGAAAAACTAAAATTTTGTAACCAGTTTGGTTATTACATGTACTACAAAATATTGCATGTACCAAAAAAAACGTTTATTTTCCCAACCAAGGAAGCGAAATTTTAATTTTTTTTTATCAGGGAAACGCTTCATGAGGTATAAAGTAATTTATTTTTAAGAAAAATTTCAAATTTTTAACCAGTTTGGTCACTTTCATGTTCTATCAAATATTGCACTTGTCCATCCCTGGATTCGAAATTAAATTTTTTATTTATGAATTTTGTATACCAATTTTGTTCTTCCTAATTTATAAGACAGTTTTACTTAGCAAAAAAAAAAACAAACATCAGTTGCCTGTTTGATTACTTTCACGTATAAAAAATTCAATTTCCCACCCCTGGAAGCAAAATTTGATTTTAAAATTTTCTTTTCTTTTTGCCAACGCAAATCTTCATGACGTTAAAGAAAAACTTCACATTTTTAACAATTTTAGTTACTACATGTACTACAAAATACGGAATGCGCCGAAAAAAATGTTTAATTTCCCATCCCTGGAAAATGTTTTTTAATTTTTTTAGTTTTTAATAGACCATTGAGGCTTCCCAAAGCACGAAAAAGATATAATTTACAAACATTAAACAAAATAAATGATATTTGGTATAAATTTTGCGTCGAGAAATAGGTGTAAGCTTCCCAGCTCTGGAACCGTATTTCGGATCTATCTGAATATCAGTACCACTCTATTTAAATTCATTTAACACTACTCTATTTAAGTTCATTTCCAATCCAACGGTTTAAGAATGAAGTCTCTATCTCTTCTGGGGGCTTGGCAACACCTGTTTGATTACTTTCACTTATATATAGGGGTCATCCCCTGAGTGCTGCTCCTACTCCTAAAAAAAAAAAAAAAAAAAAAAAATTTGCGTCTAGAAATAGGTGTTAGCTTCCCAGTTCTGGAACCGTATTTCGGATCTTTCTGAATTTCAATACCACTCTATTTAAGTTCATTTTCAATCTAACGGTCCAAGAACGAAGTCTCTAGCTCTTCTGGAGGCTTGGGAAAACCGATTTAACGTACAGACGGACGGACAGACGGACATCGCTGAATCGTCATCGCTATTCATAAGGATCCAGAATATATATACTATATGGGGTCCCATGTGCATATCGAAGAAATTCCACACGGAATGACAAACCAATATATACCCTTTCACTTTTTTGTGAAGGGTATAAACATATTTGGGCCGCCGTTAATTTAATTTTCTTCATGTTGAATACGTGCATTAGGTTTTTCAAGAATTCCAACAGAACTATTAATTATTATATTTTTGCCAAACGTAGGAGTAGAATTTTTTATCATATCTTCGATATTTACAGCTTCTTTATTTTTGATTCGTTAATTGCTGGACGACGTACAACAGGTCCTTCGTCCATCTATGGAAAATAACGCGTACTTTTTCCACCCCGAGAATGTTTTGTTACCGATGATAACAGACCAAAATCCGCTATTACGTTCAGATGGCTATGCTAAGATTTTATCAGCCCGAAATGAACCAACGGTATGCATTCGTCAAATGTTCGGTCCAAAAGCTCATAATTTCATAAACTTCGAGACTGACTCATATTTCAATATAATCAATTGGACCAACTTTAAATTGACTGAGCCGCCATGCTTGCAGTTCTATATGCAAGACCAGCTGGAAGCATTACAATTTTCAAATGAAATACATAGTAGAAATACCAGGTTAACATAAACAATATAACTTCATTTGATGGCTTACTTATTTCCACATCTTATCCATGCCATTGTCAAAACACCGAGCGTTTTGTTCATATAGTACATGAATCTGATGAGCAACACATGGGCCACATTTTTTCTAAACTCGAGAGCCGTCAAAAATATAGCGAACTTGGATAATTTCAAAATATGATTGATTAAAATTTTTCGATTTTACATTAACTTTTATACCCTTCAAAAAAAGTAAAAGGGTATATATAGGTTTGTCATTCCGTGTGTAATTTCTTCGATATGCACATGGGACCCCATAAAGTATATATATTCTGTATCCTTATGAATAGCGATGACGATTGAGCGATGTCCGTCTGTCCGTCCGTCTGTAAGTGAAATCAGTTTTCCCAAGCCCCAGAAGAGCTAGAGACTTCATTCTTGGACCGATGGATTGGAAATGAACTTAAATAGAGTGGTATTGAAATTCAGAAACACCCGAAGTTCGGTTCCAGAGCTGGGAGTCATACACCTATTGCTCGACGCAAAATATATACCAAAAATCAATTTTTTTTAAATGTTTGTAAATTAAACCTATTTCGTGCTTTGGGAAGGCTCAATGGTTTAATAAAAACTAAAAAAATAAAAAAAAAATTCCAGGGATGGGAAATTATAATTTTTTTTCGGCCCATTCCGTATTTTGTACTACATGTAGTAACTAAAATTGTTAAAAATCTCAAGTTTTTCTTTAACAAAACCTCTTTATACGTCATGATGATTTGCATTGACAAAAAAAAATGTTTTAAATTCAAATTTTGCTTCCAGGGGTGGGAAATTGCGGGCTCGAACTCACGACCCTCCGCTTCATAGTCTCGTGTTCTACTACTTCAGCCAACAGCACCCACAAATTTATACCAAAAATCAATTTTTTTTAATGTTTGTAAATTAAACCTATTTCGTGCTTTGGGAAGCCGCAATGGTCTATTAAAAACTAAAAAAATTAAAAAAAATTTCCAGGGATGGGAAGTTAAACATTTTTTTTCGGCCCATCCCGTATTTTGTAGTACATGTAGTAACTAAAATTGTTAAAAATGTTAAGTTTTTCTTTAACAAAACCTCTTTATGCGTCATGAAGATTTGCATTGGTAAAAAGAAAAGAAAATTTTAAATTCAAATTTTGCTTCCAGGGGTGGGAAATTGAATTTTTTTATACGTGAAAGTAATCAAACAGGCAACTGATGTTTGTTGTTTTTTTGCTAACTAAAACTGTCTTATAACTTAGGAAGAACAAAATTGGTATATAAAATTCAAAAATAAAAAAATAAATTTCGAATCCAGGGATGGACAAGTGCAATATTTAATAGCACATGAAAGTGACCAAAATGGTTAAAAATTTTAAATTTTTCTTAAAAAAATTACTTTATACCTCATGAAGCGTTTCCCTGATAAAAACAAAAAATTAAAAGTTCGCTTCCAGGGTTGGAAAAATTAACGTTTTTTTGGGACATGCAATATTTTGTAGTACATGTAATAACCAAATTGGTTACAAAATTTTACTTTTTCTGAAACAAAGCTACTCTATACCTCTTGAAGATTTGCATTGATAAAAAAAATTTTAAAAATTAGAATTTCTGTTCCAGGCTTGGGAAATTGAAACTTTTTTTATACATATAAGTAACCAGAAAGGCAATTGACTTTAGCACTTGATATAGCACTTTTACTTGTTTCATTTAGGTTTTTGGGAAGCAATTTTGGAGCTCTTTATTTAGTGGAAAGCATGGGTGCTGTAAGAGTCGGGGTCCTGACATATTGGTCAACAAAAGCTGTTGCGTGACGTGACAAAAACTAGAAGTGATTTTTTTCTACATTTACTAAAGTGCAAAAACCAGCAAGATAAACTAAAAACTTTTATGTAACTTATTTGGATATTATTAAGGGATAGCTTAGCTTTATTTTCATAACTGTTTTTTTTTTGATGATTTTATGTTTTATTGATACAAGCCATAATATGAAGCGTGACGTGACATATTTTTCCTTATGATAAACTCGAATAATTTTTGATGTAGTTTGGTTTTAAAGTTTTAATTCAACGAAAATAATTGAAAATTCAACTTCAGGTCAATGTTTAAAAAGGTACATAGGAATAAAAAAATATTAAAAAAGGTTATTTATTAAATATTTCTCTTAGACGAAATCGCGGTTCGAGTACTTTTATTTGTAAATGTTATTCGCATGATAAGTAGTGAAGTAAGTTTCTTGCACGTTTTAGATAATTTCAACTGCCGCTGTCGATATTTTTGTGCTCTTTCCTTTGCTTTTAAGCGATACGCAAGCAAATTTAAGGGATCTTCTTTCAACTTTTCCCTAAATTTCTTATCCTTGCTTTTAATTTTTTCAGAAAAATTTGAAAAAACTTTAACTTACACCAGTTGCGTTACGTGACAAACTTCAATATTAAATAGAAAGGGAATATTATTAACTTCGGTCAAAGTAATTTATTTTTTAAGTTTATATATAAAACCTGCTTTAATTTCAAATTTTTATTGAATTCCATTCCACAGCGCAGAAGATATGGCAAAAAATTATGCTTTTAAGGTGCGCATGTGACATTAGAATATCGAGGAAAACATATTGAAAAATGACTGTTAAATTTCTTTCGCTTTGCTCTTTTCGCATTTTTTGTAGTTTGTTGTTGTTGCAGGCAAACTATTTTGTAACTAGTGCAATCATAAAAAATGCGTTTTAAAATATTAACCATTAAAGAGAAAATACGATTAAAAGTAATCGAAAGCAAGTAACATATTATTTTGAATTTTACTAACATTTTTCTCATTATGGGTGTTAAGTTAAGGTATAAATTCTTTAAAATAACAAAAATTAAATATTTTTTTCTCATAATATTGGATAAAAATAATTGGTTAATAACTTATAATATATTGGCCGCGGTGGACCCTTCTGTGGAAATACCCATATGTCAAAACTTTTTAAAATAATTTTGACATATTGTTTCAAATATAATTACATTAAAGACAATACAATGATAGTATCAAGAATGATAAAATAAAGATTACGCCAACAAGCTGAAATAAAAATACTTTTCTGCGCATGATGGAACTCTGACGTCACTCAACATGTGTTCTGATTGGCTAATAAAATTCAGCTAGAGAACTATTATGTTATTGTAAAAACAGGACAGTAGGGCAAATTGCGATTTTTCAAATTAAATTTTTTTGATAATAAACAATTTTAAAAAATTATTTTACTTTCCACTTTTTTTTATTTGAAATTGTTAATTTATAGTTATTTTATATAAATATTGAACCCAAGTGCTAATTATTTTTCTTTTTTCCCCATGCAAAACTAATTTTTTTTGCTTGCAAAATATCACAGTTGAAAAACTATAAAATGACACAGCTTTTTGAAAACAAAAAACAATTTGATAATATTACATTTTAACACAATTATTTCTCAGTTGTTTTTTTGCTGTTACTTTTTTTCCAATTGCCCACTGCACATTTCATGCTTGCTCTTTTTGTTCTCTTTTCTCTTTAATTTAGGCTTTTTGTCTACGGTTTATGAGCTTTAAAAATCAAGTTTTAATAAGTTTTTTACACTTTAAGGTATTTAATAATTATTTTAATATATTTATTTTAAAATATAACACAATATATTATAAAATTTAACAGAAAACTTGCACTTTCATAAATCCGATTTAATTTGCTTGTTGAAAATCTCTCTGAGTAAATTGGAAATCTCTCTGAGTAAATTGTGTGAAGAGTTGCCAAATATAACATAAAATATTAATTTTGTACGAGAAAGTATTAGTTTTGCATATAATAAACATTTGGCAATCTCTTCGAGGGAACAAATACGTCATCAAACGGTAAATCATGCGTAAGACGTAATCTTTATTTTATCATTCTTGGATAGTATTAATTATTGCAAAATAGGTCCACTTTAAGTACGGATAACGTTTATCATGAAATTGACAAGACGGACTCTGTACAATTAACATTAAAAGGCATTGTATGTTATCGAAAGCATTGTTTATGACAATATATTTTTCGCATATTATCATGACTGAAATTGTTTGCTGGACAAATATTCTGGGAAAAAATATAAAAAAATTCGTAAGCATCCGCCTGATATTCATTCGTCGCTGTCTCATCGACGACTAAATTAAAGAGGGTAAGAATACGTGTGAATGATCTCATCACAATTGTGACATAAAAATACCGCTAGAAATCTTATTGAAATCTTATAAAAATTTTCAATCAATATCTAAAAATCTCCTAGTCTTAAACTGTACAAAAGTTATTCCAATCGACTTCAATTTTCTTTTATCTCTAAATATAATTTATTTGTCAGTCCACTTGAAATATACTTAACAAAGTCATCAGATATCGTGTTATTGTTTTTTATTTTTCGCTTGAATAATGCGTCTCCATACGACACAGTAGTTTTTTTTTTGTTCGATTTTTTATCCAAAATAAATTTAAAATGTCGACAATTGTGCTAAGTTTCGTTACACATTTTTATTTATTTTTCTTTTTAACCAAAACGAAGAATTAAAAATAAAATCTGGATGGAAATGAGCAATATAATTTTAGAATGACTATTATGCTTTTTTATTTGCATTTAATTGAGTGTATTTTATTAAAAACATTTATCGATTTACATAGGGTGTTACATTGTAAAAGGTATTGCATATGAAGATGCCGCACTTGTTGTCTTCTATCTGGTGTATTAAATGAAAGTTATTTTTTTCGGACAAAAATTCTATTGACTACAAGTAAAATAGTTGTATTTTTAAGCAACAAATGTTGAATAGCAGATTGCCATGTCTGTTTTGTACAGGGTGTTTTTTATTGAGGTATAGAACTTCGAATTGAAATAAAACACAAGAAAATCGTTTTAATGTCCATCAATTTGTCTTTATTGGAAGGATAATTTTATGCCATTAATGTTTAAATATGATTTTGGGCATGTGGCCGCTGCGGCTGGCTCGAATATAGCCAATTCTACAGGTCCAATTTTCAACCACTTTTTCGAGCATATGGGGCCGTATGTTGGCAATAGCGCCACGAATGTTGGCTTCCAAGTCCCCTAAAGTTTCTGGTTTGTTCGCGTAGACGAGCGACTTCACATATCCCCAAAGAAAATAATCCAATGGTGTCAAATCACACGATCTTGGTGGCCAATTGACAGGTCCATTCCGCGAAATTATGCGCTCATCGAATGTTTCCTTCAATAAATCGATTGTGACGTGCGCTGTGTGGCATGTAGCGACGTCTTGTTGGAACCACAACTCATCCACATTCATGCCATCCAATTCGGGAACAAAATAGTCGGTTATCATGGCTCTTTACCGGTCTCCATTAACGGTAACTGACTCTCCAGCATTATTTCGGAAGAAGTATGGCCCAATGACTCCACCAGCCCATAGAGCACACCAAACAGTCAGTTTTTGTGGATGTAATGGCGTCTCAAGGGTCTCATGTGGATTCTCTTCACTCCAAATGCGGCAATTTTGCTTGTTGACGTAGCCATTCAACCAAAAATGAGCCTCATCACTGAAGAGAATTTTGCGGTAAAAAAGCGGATAAACATTTTTAATTGAACACTGTTTTTGAAAATAAATTTCCACGATTTGGAAGCGTTGTTCTTTTGTCAACCTGTTCATGATGAAATGGCAAACCAAACTAAATATTAATCACTTGCCAGCTGACAAAATGGCCGCCAGTTAAAAAAGTGATGCCAACTTAAAGTTCTATACCTCAATAAAAAACACCCAATATAAATAACTAGAGCTACTCTACACTCGTTCCTGAAAAAAACCTATAATAAACGTTTATATTTCCATCCTTACTAATATAATAAATATGCGAGTATCTCTGTCTGTGTGTCCGTCTGCTACCTTTTCACGTCCAAACAACTAAACCTACTTAGATGACATTTGGCATAGAGATATTTTGAGATCCGAGGAATGACATACGGTGTTTTTTGTTTTTGGGTGTGATCCTGTTAAGTGTTTAAGGGTGGTCGAAAATTTGTATGCACATGAAATTATTAAAATAATAAATGTGAAAATGTAAACTTTGATACAGTTGACTTAACAATGTATTTGTTTTCGGAGGAGTCAAGGGCGGTCTAAAGTATCTAGGGATATATGAAATTATGAAACTGATAACTAAGGACGTTTTAAACTTTGATACAGTAAAAATGCAACACATCATTGACATAACATACACATTAGCTGAAGTTTCTCATATTCTAAGCGAAAAAAGCTAGTTAAAAATAAAAGCTTTTATAATTAGAATTTTCCAGCAAAGAAGTTCAATTAAACGCTCAATATGTTAACGTGCAAACATTAGAAAACAAAAGAAAAATTATTGCAGTGCTTTCTGCTAAACGACATTTTGTGTTGCCGTTTTCACAAAAATCAAATAAAGACGGAGCCTACCCAACATGTGAACACGTAACACGCATTGGAATTCAATGACTTATCAGTGCGACTAATTGCGATCCGTGGTATTAAAACTCAATTTTTTTTAATATCCCGATTAAAATTGTTGCTTTAATTATAATTCAGCCTGTTGAATAACTCCATGTAATTGTTTCAATACAAAATATTTCGTCCACAGATAAGCGTCTTATTTTTCAGGATAACGTCCTTTTAGAATATTTTGTTTTAGCTATTTTAAGCTTTTACTTCGCCGGCTAAGTTGTGTTACAGGGCCAACGAAGGAGGATGTCGTTAATCTGCTCTTAGTGTACTCGTATGATAGTGTCAATCGCTGCCAGTTATTGTCAATGACTAGTGCTGCAACAAACTGACAACAACTAACAGAATCATGCACTAATGCTGATCAGAAGAATTCGAACTTCGCTTGATAATCTTGTGTTAACTACTTCAGCCAACAGCACCCTCTAACCTTAATTTTCTTTGCTGCACGTTCAGAACGAGAAACCTGAATTTTGATTATTCCTCTGTGATATTTTCATGGATCGCTCGTGTACTCTTATATAGAAACTGACCTCACGTATTATCGTTTCCATTATTATTTCATGACCTTTATTCAGGATTTTTGTGACCTCGGAATTCATTAAAACACTTCTTAACCATTGAAACTGATGGTGTAGAGATCCCACAGTATTTATGAAGTGTTTCCTTGGTTTCACTGTTGGTTTTTTTTACCCAAAAATTATTGCTATGTTTACAACCTGATGCGGTACTAGTTCAATATTTTAGTTAAATGTTCTGATTTATAATTAGGAATTTGAAACCTCTAAGCAGCGATATATTGGACGCCTATCCTTTAATTCGGGAGTTTAATAAGGTTTTACAACAATAATGAACATAAGATTTCATTACATAAATAAATAGTTATGAGCATCAGCTTCGGCTGCTTGAAAAATCGCTAAAATCAAAAATGGTTAGAAAATTTATGAAATAATTCTCAAAATATTTGCATACAGATTTGCATTATATTTCATATGAAAAACAACACAAAGTTTTTGGGCAATGTTTTATAAAAAAAACGGTCCTTCGGCCGAATTCTTTAATATGAGTAGATGAGTCTTCTTTGAGTAAAAGTAAATTTAAATTGCAGCTCTCTAGCCGAGCTTAAAGGTTGATAGCCTTCGAGCCATCAATCCAGAAAAATGTTTATTCAGCGCAGCCAGTTTTCGCAATACTTAGAGGAGAAACCCCTTATAACAGGCCTAAGGTCGGCTACACAGAAAATATTTTACTTAGCAATGCTCTTTTTCGACATGTCAGCGAAGTAAGCCCTTAAGTGCGGCTAAAGATTGGCTATGCGGAATATATCAAGTAACTAGCACCCTTTTAGGAAATGCAATAGGGGAAAAAATTATTGGTTCGGCGGGACCAGCTTTTGGACACTATAACATGTCAACCATTTCGCTATATTTTACTGCTGTTCAGCAGTAGCACACAAAAATATTTCTAACTTTTCTAGTTATACTATAGTAAATATCGATTTCTTCACAATTTTTATACCCTCGAAAAAGGAATATGGAGGATATATTCGTTTTGTCACTCTTTTTGTAACGCAGCGAAATATCCACCTGAGACCCCATAAAGTATATACATATATTCTTGATCAGTGACGACGACCTGAGCATGTCCGTCCATTTGTCTGTGGAAATCACGATTCAGTCCAAACGAAAAGAGCCAGACTGTTGAAATTTAGTACAAATATATCCTGAAAGATAGCATGGATCAATTTCGTAAATGTGCTGAATCGGCTCAGAGGGAAAAAAGTTCCCCTAAACCAAACTCTAACAAACAACATAATTTTTAAATTTGGTAAGTAAATGACATATTTTTAAATTTTGTTAAGTAAATGACATATTTTGTTGGCAAAGAAGGTACAACGCATTAAACTTTGAGCCATGAAATAAAAAATATAATTTGTGAACCCCGCCCTCCTTAGTGAGCATTATTATATGCAAGACTAGTATACAAATTTCACAACTTGTTTTACTTGAGCCAACATTCCTTAAAAATAAAATTGTTAAGCTTTAATGACGAAGCTGAGACGGAACCTGGTACTGCTTTGTACTACCCCCTCCTCCCCTTTGCCCCTAAATGACCTAATAAATTTTTTTTTTATAATTTTGTATATAATTATCCCAAACATTTATTTTTAGAGTTTTATGACAAAGGTGAAATGTGTCCCTCACAGCCCTTGCCAGAGCGACCGCGCACAAAATACAGATTTAGTACCCTCCATAGAGAATTGGACACCGTAAAGCATATATATTCTTGATCACTGATGAAGGCTGAGACGATCTAGCAATGCCCATACATTCGCCTGCGGAAAACATGATATAGTCTATTTTTGGACCCCGCAACCTTTAGTGGGCGTTGACGTACGATATTGTATGCAAAAATATTGTAAACATTAAGCAATTTTTATTCCTTAAGCCTATAAGACGCTGAGATGTTCTCGAATCTTGCAGAGGTGAAACTTCTCTCCCACGGCCCTTCCCGGAATGACTCTCAAAATAGAGATTTAAAATTGGGTACAGAGATGTCTTAAAGGAACTCTGTCCCACGAAGTAAAACATATTAAATTTACTTACTAAATATTTGGAGGGTATTTAAGATTCGACCGGGTCGAATATAACGTTTTTACTTGTTCATTATATATTTCATTTTTAATTTTTGGACTACATCTGGACGCTTTAGTTTTTCACGATTTTTCATACAGCCTCATTTTGTTGCAAGATTTCCTTACACTATTCTGATCTAATATAAACAAGATCGTTCATGATAGTAAACGAAAAAATACCCACAATCCCATTGCCGTTTGTATATAAAAAAACATATTTATTCTTTTTTTCTGTACTTACTTTGGCTTTATTAAAGAGTAATAAGTTTTGTAAAATATATCCTCTTGAATTGATATTTACAAGTTTTTGCTGTTGTTCTAATAGGTTTTTTGCTTTCAATAGGTACTTTGTTTTACGCGAATAAAATAAATTTAATATCAACTTTATTACTTTAGGAACATTCAATTAGTTACCAAATAGCAATTTTTTATAACTTTAATACGATTAAATCCACAAATATAGATACAAAATAAATTTTATTAATCTTTTGTTTTCCACTGTAAATTACACGATTTTGCTAAGGATTATTTTTTAAAAACATATTTTGTAGTTACATTCGTTTAACTTTCACACTTATCACGATTATCTTTTTAATGTGAAAATAGCAAACCGTCACTTGGAAAAATTCTAAAGTTTTTATTAAAATTCAAATGAAATTGTTACAAATAAAAAGCGGTGCGTACGCTTTGAAACATGCACCACAATCTTTAAAATCAAAAACGGTATTGAGCACACAATGTACTCGATAAAACATCTCAACATCCCTGCGGAATACTGACGGAACAAATATCTGTTGCAAGGCTGTGAATAGTGAATTATCTGAAGCAGCAGTCACTGTGACAGCAACATAAGTTGACTAACTAAATAATTCTGCTGGCGTATTGTAAGACCTATTTACATTCCTTTTATTTCCTTGATGTTCTTTTTATTTATATAAATGCAGTTGTTGTTTTAGTTTTTGTGGTTCTGCATGTGTATTTTATGAGTTTATTTAGCATTTAACTTCTTAAAGTGTGCAGACATTGCGACTGACATGCAAACAATAACGAATACCATACAGAAAATAACTGTGAGATTAGATAAAAAATTAGTTGTTTCATCTTCTCTTTCTCTTGTCCATAGTGTCAATGCAACTTCTATTAATAGTTTATGCAGATAAAACACATTGGAATTTCCAATTTCCCCCAAATATTATTGTATTTCTATCTAAAAGATACACGAATCATTTGTTTTTACGATTTTGCTTCTACCATTTTGATTTCTACAAGAACATTTAATTGTGAGTGCAAAAATTAGTTGCAATGACGTCGAAAAACTCTCGTAGTTGCGTAAAATTGAAATTTGTTTTCATATGTTTTTAGGAAACCAATTTCTTTATATTAAGTTTATTTTAATAACTAATTGCGTATTCTAAAATACTCAAATCGTTTTTGTGTATTAAAGGAAATTTATTTCATTGATTGGCAAACAAATTTATCAAACCTGCTGTTGTGTTCCCTGCCACTTACAATTTGAGAAGGCTCAAGTAGAATATTCACAAGCACTATTGCTGCTATCCTCCTTCATATATAGGGGTCCCTTTGATTTTTGCTACACTAATGCCCAGTTTTTAACTTCAAAATTAAGTACTATTTAAACTTAAAGTGTATTTAAATACAAAATTTTGTTTTTCACTTCGAATTTAAATAAGATTTAAATAGCCCACATTGTACATTTAAATTCAATTTAAGTTTTTCATACAACCATGTGTTTTTCATTGTTTGTTTACATTCAACAACCTGAAAATTGGTACAGCAGCTGTTCATTGGAACAAAACTTCGGTAAAAAGGTTCTTGTATTGGATCATTTTCAGTATTTTTCTTACTATTTATTTGTGCTACCATACTTTTATCACAATTAAATACCAAAATTAATTTTAGACTGAAAAACTGAAAGTGTATTTAAACACAACTTAAGTTTATGGAAAAATTAACTAATTTTGTACTTAAATACGAAGTCAAAAACTGGGGGTAACCCTCAGTTTTTGACTTCTTATTTAAGTACAAAATTAGTTAATTTTTCCATAAACTTAACTTGTGTTTCAAGACACTTTCAGTTTTGATACCCTTCACAAAAAAGTGATAGGGTATATATAGGTTTTCCCAAGCCCTCAGAAAAGCTATAGACTTCGTTCTTGGACCGTTGGATTGAAAATGAACTTAAATAGATTGCTACTGAAATTCAGAAAGATCCGAAGAATGGTTCCAGAGCTGGGAAGCTTACACCTCTTTCTCGACGCAAAATTTATACCACAAATCAATTATTTTTTTTAATGTTTGTAAATTAAATCTATTTCGTGCTTTGGGGAGCCCTGGAAAAAAATAAAATCCCTGGAAAAATGCAAAATTTTTTTCCAGGGATGGGAAATTAAAATTTTTTTTTCGGCCTATTCCGTATTTTGTAGTACATGTAGTAACTAAAATTGTTAAAAATTTCAAGTTTTTCTTTAACATTGGCCAAAAAAAAATTTTTTCCTAATTCAAATTTTGCTTCCAGGGGTGGGAAATTAAATTTTTTTATAAATGAAAGTAATAAAACAGGCAACTGATGTTGTTTTTTTTTGTTTTTTGCTAATTAAAACTGTCTTATAATTTAGGAAGAACAAAATTGGTATCAAAAATTCAAAAATAAAAAATATAATTTCGAATCCAGGGATGGACAAGTGCCATGTTTTATGGTACATGAAAGTTACCAAAATGGTAAAAAATTTGCAATTTTTCGTAAATAAAACTACCGTATACCTCAAGCGTTGCACTGATAAAAAAATATTAAAATGTCGTTTCCAGGGTTGGAAAAATTAATTTTTTTTGGTACATGCAATAACCAAAATGGTTTCAAAATTTGAGTTTTTCTTAAGCAAAACTACTTTATACATCATGAAGATTTGCATTGATAAAGAAAATTTTAAAATATTTAAATTTCGCTCCCAAGGTTGGGAAATTGAAATTTTTTTTATACATAAAAGTAACCAAAAAGGCAATTGACGTTGTTTTTTACTAATTAAAACTATTTTTTAGTTCAGGAAAAACAAAATTGGTATCAAAAATTAAAAAAAAAAAATTAAAATTTTGATTCCAGAGTTGGATATGTGCAATATTTTGTGGTACATAAAAATGACCTGAATGGTTACATATATCAAGTTATTATTAAATAAAACTATTTCATGCCTCATTAAGAGTTGCATTGGTCAAAAAAATTTAATTTCGTTTCCAGGGTTGGGAAATTGAAATATTTATTCTGCATAAAAGTAACCAAAAAGGCAATTGATGTTGTTTCTTTTTGCTAATTAAAGCCGTTTTATAATTCAGGAAGAACAAAATTGGTATTAAAATCTTAAAAAATCAAAATTTCGACTCCAGGGTTGGACAAATGAAATATTTTATTGTACGTCAAAGTGACCAAAGAGTTTAAAAATTTTTATTTTTTTGTCAAGTAAAACTATGTTACACCTCACTAAGAATTACATTGGTAAAAAAATAAAAATTCGCTTCCAGAGTTAGTGAATTAAACCTATTAGATATTTCAGAAAAAGTTAAACTAGTATCAAAAAATTATAATTCCGGTTCCAGGGTTGGAAAATCGAAATTTTTTGGTGCATAAAAGTAACCATATAAGTTCCCAATTTTGGTTTTTTTCAGTGACTTAAACCTATTTTATACTTCGCTAAGAATTAAATTGGTATTAAAAATTTTAGATACTAAAAATTCGGCTCTAGGGTTTGAAAATCGAAATATTGTTGGTACATAAAAGTGCATACATAAATTCCAAATTTTGTGTTTTTAGTGAATTAAACTTATTTTATACATCAGAAAAAATTAAATTAGTATTAAAAAATTAAAAATTCGGTTCCAGGGTTGGAACATCGACATTTTCGGATTCATAAAAGCAGCCATTTTATTTGTTATTTTTGATTTGTATGATGAATTATACCTACTTTATATCAGAAAGAAGTAAACTGGTATTAAAAACCAACAAAGTCTAAAAGACGATTCTACGGTTGGACAATTAGAACTTTTTCGGGTACATGAAGCGGATTTTTTGTTTTGTTTGTAAATTAAATATATATAATATTTTTGAAAGACGTTCATAGGTATTAGATATAAGAAAAGCCAAACATTTAGCTTCCTAGCCGAAAAATTTAAATGTTTTCTTAAATATAAAAGTAGCCGATAACATCATTTTGATTTTTTAATTAAACCTACTTTCTGTTTTGGCAAGAAAGAAAGAAATAAGAATTACATTTGTGGAGGCTATTTAAGATTCGGCACAGCCGAATATAGCACTTTTACTTGTTCAGTCTAAAATTAATTTTGGTATTTAATTCTGATAAAATTATGGTAGCACAAATAAATACTAACAATCATACAATAAATCTACCTTCTTATCGGCGTTTTGTTTCAATGAAGAGCTGCTTTACCAATTCTAAAGTTGTTTAATGTAAGCAAACTATTACCACGTTTATACGCACGTCTTATTTGCAAATAAAAAAGAAAAATGTTGCCGTATAACTTCTTCATTGTAACTTATTAACGCAATTGACAAGTCGTGAATAACGACACTATTTGCAAATAAAAAGTAAGACGTTGCCACTTCATGAACGTATTTTTGTAGCAGCTTACCAAACAATCATATTTTCGTCACCTGGCATCACTAACAATAACATAAGTTTTGTATGCAATTTCCCATATAAACAGTGAATTAGTTATTTGCAAATAAGACGTGCGTATAAATGAGGTATATGAAAAACACATGGTAGTATGAAAAACTTAAATTGAATTTAAATGTACAATGTGGGGTATTTAATTCTTATTTAATTTTGCAATGAAAGACAAAATTTTGTATTTAAATAGGCTTTAAGTTTAAATAGTACTTAATTTTGAAGTTAAAAACTGGACATAAAGTTTGTAAAAAAGATAATTGGGCATGACACAACATTTCAATCAAAGAAGCAACAAGTAAAAGTGCTATATTCGGCTGTGCCGAATCTTAAATACACTTGACAGATGTAATTCTTCTTTCTTTCTTTCTTGCCAAAACAGAAAGTAGGTTTAATTAAAAAATCAAAATGATGTTATCGGTTACTTTTATATTTAAGAAAACGTTTAATCTTTTCGGCTAGGAAGTTAAATGTTTGGCTTTTCTTATATCTAATACCTATGAACGTCTTACACAAATATTAAATATGTTTAATTTACAAACAAAAAGAAAAAAATCCGTTTCATGTATTATGGTTAATTTTATGAAATAGAAAATGTCGATATTCCAACCCTGAAATTGGATTTTTTATTTTTTTGGACTTCAATACCAATTTAACTCTTCCCGAAGTATAAAAAAGATTTCATCCACAAAAAACCAAAACTAGGAACTTATATGGCTAATTTCAGTTTTCCAACCCTGAAATCGAATTTTTAGTGTTTGAAATTTTTATTACCAATTTAATTCTTAGCGAAGTATAAAATAGGTTTAATTCACTGAAAAAAATCAAAATTGGGAACTTATATGGTTATTTTATGTACCAAAAAATTTCGATTTTCCAACCCTGCAACCGAATTTTTAATTTAAAAATTTTTAATACTATAACTAAGTATAAAATATGTTTCATTCACTGAAAAAAACCAAAATTCGGAATTTATGTGGGTACCAAATGTACGTACCAAAAAATTTCGATTCCCTGGAAGCGAATTTTTAAAATTTTCATACTAATTTAATTTTTTTCTAAAATATAAAATAGGTTTAATTCAATAAAAACACAAAATTTGGAATTTATGTGGGTACTTTTATGTACCAAAAATATTTCGATTCTCCAACTCTGGAAGCGAATTTTTATTTTTTGCCAATGCAATTCTTAATGAGGTACAACATAGTTTTACTTGAAAAAAAAAATTAAAATTTGTGGTCAATTTAATGTACCATAAAATATTTCATTTGTCCAACCCTGGAGTCGAAATTTTCATTTTTTAAGATTTTAATGCCAATTTTGTTCTTCCTGAATTATAAAATATTTTTAATTAGCGAAAACAACAACGTCAATTGCCTTTTTGGTTACTTTTGTGCAGAAAAAATATTTCAATTTCCCAACCCTGGAAACGAAATTTTTAATTTTTTTTACCAATGCAGCTCTTAATGAGGCATGAAATAGTTTTATTTAAGAAAAACGTAATATTTGTAACCATTTTGGTCACTTTCATGTACTACAAAATATTGCAGTTACCCAGCTCTGGAATCTAAATTTTTATTTTATTTTATTTTATTTTTATACCAACTTTGTTTTTCCTGAACTAAAAAATAGTTTTAATTAGTAACAAGCCGTCGTAGTTGTCTTTTTGGTTACTTTTATGTATAAAAAAAATTTAAATTTCCCAGCTCTGGAAGCGAAATTTAAATTTTTTTTTTCCAATCCTAGTTTTCATTAGGTATAAATTCGTTTTATTTAAGAAAAACTTAAAATTTGGAACCATTTTGGTCACTTTAATCACCACAATATATTGCATGTACCAAGAAAAACTTTCATTTTCCCAACCGTGGAAGTGAAACTTAAATTATTTTTTTTTTTACCAATGCCAATCTTCATGAGGTATAAGGTCAAGCGCGGATCCAGGGGGGGGGGGGTCATGGAGGTCATGACTCCCCCTGGGCTAGCTCAGTACTGCTATCTATTTATTCTAAATTCATTGATAAATAAAATAAATACATATTACATAGGTATTTAAAAAAATATTTTTTAAAATAAATATTGTTTTGATAATGAATAAAAAAAAGTTCTGCTCAGTAACAAGTATTTTTATCTGTAATAAACAGGGCAAGTTTTTCAAGCATTTTGCTGGAAAAGCTTGATATCGCTTATTTTGTACTTTTCTTTGCAAAATTGCTTTATTTGATACACTCTGCTTGAATTTGCTTATAATGCAATTTGGCAGCCCTTGAAAATAATTTTTGAGTCTTTCTGTTGCAAATAAAAAGCAAAAGTGTGTTAGTCCTTTTCTCACACATGCAATTTTCTATTCTTTAACTCTTGACATTGCTAGCATTTGTTAATGTGTAGTTGTGCTTCTGAAAAAAGCAGTTAGTTTCTGGTTAACTATTGTAATTTATTTAAACTGCGAACAATTTTCTGTGTAACCAAAAATGCCTAAGGAAACTAAAAAAGAATTTAATGCTCGTATTGTAAGAGAATATCCAGGAGTGTTTAAGGCTGATAGTTCAATTCTTTTTTGTGTGCTTTGCAATTGTACAATTTCTGGATGCAAAGTATATAACGTTCAGCAGCATTTAGGAACGGCTAAACACAAAAAGTTCGATGAAAAAACTCAAACAACTCCTTCACAATCATTGTTGACAAGTTACTCAAGTGACCCGAGTATAAACCAATTTAGCATGGAATTATGCCAAACATTTTTGGCAGCAAATATTCCATTACATAAAATAAATAATTCAGACGATAAATCTTTCTTGGAAAAGTATACAAAACATTCTGTACCATCTGAGACAGTTCTACGAAATAATTATGTACCCACACTTTATGAAAAGTATAATAAGAAACTGCAATCGAAAGCTTTTAATAAAAAAATCTGGGTTTCTTTAGATGAAACAACTGATAGTCAAAAACGCCTGGTTGCAAACTTTGTTTTTGGCATATTGGATGAAACAGAAAAAGAAAAGTCTTATCTTCTTAATTTGGCACACGTCGAAAGAGCTGACAATAGCTCTATGGCAGCTTTTTTTACAGATAGTTTGCAATTATTATGGCCCAATGGTATGTATTTATACAGTTCAAATTTCATGATCAGGTTCTAGTTTAAAAATATTTTTTATTTAAAGAGGTATTGAATATAAAAACGTTATGTTGGTTGTTACTGACGCGGCCACGTATATGGTTTCTGCAATGAAATCATTAAAAATTTTATACCCGCAGATGCTTCACGTTACGTGCCTATCTCATGGACTGCATAGAGTTGCAGATTTCATACGCTTGCACTTCGTAGATGTAAACTCCCTTATTGCAAATTGCAAAGCTGTTTTTCTTACTTGTAATACATACATATGTACATATTATGTGTGGTATATATGTACATATGTACATATATATACTATACTTATATACATATGTATATTTTTAATATGGTTAAAACAATTTTAATTCAATCATGAATCTCTAGGCACTATCTCGGATTGGTTTATTGCACGATATGTATCCAAATATCACCGACCCCCCCGCTAGATGGGGTACTTGGCTCAAAGCTGCTATTTATTATTGTGACAACTATACAGAAATTTACAATGTTTAAATGCACTTTCCGATGATGATGCGGAATCAATATGTAAAGCAAAAACTCTATTTAAAAATGAATCTTAAAAATCTGATATTGCGTACATAAAATGTAATTTCGAATGTATTTGCCGAAGTATAATCAAACTAGAAAGAAGAGGACTTTCTTTAAAAGAAAGCTTGTCCATCATAGAAGAAGTGGAAGAAAAGATGAAAAATCTTGAAAACAAAATATTTTTTGAAAAGTTCAATAAAGTTATGAATCGAAACGTTGGAATTCAAACATTAATTAAAATTAAAAATAATATTTTTCTAAACAACAGCGAAGTTGATGAATACATTGATTCGCTATCTCCAAGCGTATTATTGTTTTTTAAGTTCGCTCCTACTACATCCAATGATGTAGAAAGAATTTTTTCAATATATTCTACAGTTTTATGCGATAATCGAAGATCTTTCCTTTTTGAAAATCTAAAAAAACATATGATTGTGCTTTGTAATAAAAAATTATTTTAGTAAAATAAATGAAAAGTGGTTACATTGTTTAATTTTTGGAAGCTTATTTAGGCTTTTTTTTTTGCTTATTCTTGGGCTTATTTTGTGTTCATTTTGCGCTTTTTTGCTTGTTTTTTTCTTTAATTTTGTGCATATGTAAACTTGCCCTGGTAATAAAATACAATAAGCAAATATTAGCCCTTATGAAGGAGTATTCATGCACAACAAAAACAAAATTATGTATATACATACATACATACATAGATAAGTGTTTGCTTGCTGTGTATTAAAATAACTTGTGGATTAAACTAAGTCCTCTTTCACACACATCAGGTATACTTACGGTGACTATATTTTTCAACCCAAAAAAGAGGGCATTTAGAAATGTAATAAAAATTGTTTTTACTATTTATAGTCAATTGCATATATTCTAGGAATGGCCGACTTACTTACATACATTAATGTTTTTCAAACAAAATATGCCCAGAACTTAAAATATGTCCAGAAATATCACAGTCATTTGAAAAAAAGATTTTAATTTCTGCACAATGATTACAATTTCTATTGTATTGGTGATTTTGACTTTTATTGTATTCAGAATATAAAACTTTTAATTTTGGAGTTTAAACAAATAAGTATTAATAATCAAAAAAAAAAGGACAATAAAGGACATTTCAATTAAGAAAAGGACACTTTAATCCTTACTTCTTACTCCTCTGCTTGTTCTATATATTTATTTTGTCGTTTCTTTTTGAAAATGATTGTTTTTGCGAGAGAAAACAGTTCTTTAGACCAGAATCTTTCAAAATAATGTCTTATGTCTCATATTTCTGCTAAATTATGGCTCATTTAAGTAACGGACACAATTATTTGCTATAATTTTTCGCAACAGAAACATTTTTCATCGTTATGCTGCATTATATTTGATTCAAAATCAATCACATTGAAAAAGGTTATAATAATTGATTTCCAAATACCGAAAAAGTTTTCAATCAATGGGTCGTGTAAATAAAATGGTAGTTAAATCTTATGCTGGAAATTTTGAAGTTTTTACTAGCTTTGAGGTGAATAAGAAATTCAGCTAAAGCAAGTACTTTATACTGACTTGCATGAGCTAGTTTTTCCAGTTGTTGTGAAGCATTATCGAACATCCCTCCTACATATACATTGCACTAATTTGTTAGCGCAGCAGTAATGTACGTTCAACTTAAATACTGTTTGCGTTAACGAATGGTGCAATACTGTTGTGTTATTTAGGTCAATAGAAAATAGCTTAATCGCAATATATTATTTTATATTATTTTTCAGTTGTATAAATTTTATGGGCAAACTTTACAACGAACAAATTGCTCTTGGGATACAAATGGAACCAGTATACATGGTAAGTATTGGTGTCAAAAAAGTGTAAGAGCTACGAATGACCGTCCTTGCTAGAGTCATTATACAGCAAAATGAAATTTTTTTTAGTATGGGTATTTAAATTAGAGTAATAGGAATATATATATATATATATATATATATATATATATATATATATATACATATATATATATATATATATATATATATATATATATATACATATATATAAATGGCATAGTTTTGTTTTAGTTAGGTAGGAAGAAATTTATATATGGAGGATTTAAAATTAGAATTGAAAAAACGCAGGTAGAAACTAGAGAAATTTCGGAGCGAGTGTGGAATTTAATTAAGTATATCAATAATACAAAGTAGTATATAGAGTTAGTAAAACATAAGGTGCGAAGCCAGGGAAATATAAGTGTTTTCGAAAAGATTGATATTTTATTAGAAGAGTTACAAGTGTTACAGGAAAATCAGAAAAATTCAGTTATATCTAAAGAAATAGAAGAATACGTACAAGTGAACAGGATCTTGAAGCAGCAGAACGAAAGCTTGAAGAAAACCATAAAAGAAGCCGAACAACAAATTCAAGACAGCGGGCAAGAAAACCAAGCGTTTAAAGAGCTCGCGCAACACGTTAACACGAGGTTGACTCCAGAACAGCTGCAGAAATTCGTTGAAAACAGGAAAGTTGTTGAGGAAAAAACTCAAAAAATTTTGACGCTAAAATTAAAAATACAAGAGTTGCAGGGGGGAACTACGAAAACACTTTTAGTCAACAATTCTTCAAATACAACCAATATGACAACTTTTACGGAACTTTTGAAAAATATATCTCATGTCGTGCCGATATTCTATGGAACGGAGGGGCCCGAACTTACAACTGAAACAAATAAATTTATTGAAAGATGTATGATAGCAAAGGATAAACCAGGGGAACCGGGTAATGTTGTTGACATGATCAAATGCATAAAAACTAGGCTCTTTGGAAATGCTTACTCGTATTTTCACAATAAGGAATTCACAACAATAGAATCACTGTGCATGGCTATTAAAGAGAAATTTATAAAAACTAAGACGCTAACGGAAATACAAGAATTGATTTTTAACAATAAGCAAAGTTCAACAGAGAATGCATATGAATTTGGAGAGAGATTGGAAGGACTACTTAGAAGTGCAACAGAGCTTATTGCGACACAATGGCAAGATGTTTCTATGACAGACCATTGCAAACAATCAGCGGTAAGAAGCTACATAAGGGGTTTACAAGATCGATAGGGACACATTTCCTACAATTGCCCCGAAAACAGAGACAATAATGGTAGCAACAAGAATAGAAATAGAAATGATAATACTACTGGCGATAGAAAGAGGTACATAAACGGCAGACAGGATTCGGGAAACGGGTATTGGCCCAGTCACAACTAATTGACTGGAATGCCAAAACCCGCAGAAAAAGAATATATGAAAAACATGCTGAGGAAAAAACATGTAAGAAAACACAACCGGTAGGCGATAAAGCTGAAAAACATGAAAATTTCAGCATCATAAATTTAGACATAAACAGCATAAATGTGACAGAGGAGGAAGATAATCAGCATCCGGAGATTAAAATCAAGGAAAGAGCAGTAAGTACACCCAAAAGATCTCGTCGGAAGAAAAAGGCTCATACAAAAATCATAAGTGGTGCAGGGTACATAAATTCAATTTACAATGTTTGTAACATCAGTAGAGAAATTTTAAGAAAATCAATATATTATATGGCAATAATGTTAGAATTTGTAATGATGACATGGACAAGTATAAAAGAGAATGTGAGCAAGAAACAAAACGTTGCAAAACACATCACATATCACTCAGAGTCCCGAAGGGAACTGAGTCTGAAAAGGTATAATGCTAGTAATGAAAAATACGATATAAACGATGCATATATAAGTTTCCCCTGCAAAGAAGCAAAAGAGGAGAAACTATTATTATTGGTGGACTCAGGAGCAGATACCACACTAGTAAAAAATGAAGCTTTGGCAGCAACAACAGAAATCAACAAGAATGAGCGGAAGACGTTGTCAGGAGCATTTGGGGGAAGCATAAGTACCAAAGGAACTGTAATGGTGAACCATAAATACGAAGACAGATTACGTTTGAAAATGCACGTAGTACCGAAGGGTAGCATATTGCCCGCAGATGGTTTATTGGGCAGAGATATGATGTGGAATAAGTCGATTACCGATACAATTACCTAGAACGTAAAATTTTTTGAGAACCAGAAAGAAATAGCTTCCTAACCACTAGTTTCGGAAAATCCCCAGATAATGTTTTTGTGAAAGGATGATATCAGGGAATTGTGGCAGTAGCAGTTAAAAATGCTAGCGGAGACATAATAGTAAACAAAGTAGAAATTTCACCTGGCGTATTTGTGGGTGAAACTCTAACGTCGATCAGAGAGGGAACATCATTCGTTCCAATTTTGAACACCAATGACTTTGTTATGAACATAAAGGAAAAAGTCATTTTAAGTTGGGACAACCCTTTAAACTTCCGGATAGCGCCGACAGCAGCGATAAATACAGTAGATTCCACCTACAACAAAGATAGAACCCGATTGCTATTAGACACGGTTCATCTGAGGACAGATCTGAACTTGGAAGAGCGGGTGTCAATCGAGACCATTTTAAAATCATACGACGATGTATTTCACCTAACCGGGGGCAATCTTACATTCACGAATGTACTTAAGCATAATATACCAACTGACCCTACTCAGCCCCCAATCAATACTAAACAGTATAGACTACCTGAGGCCCACCGAAATGAAATTAATAGACAAGTGGGCCAAATGATCGAAGATGGAATTATCTCCCCTAGTATTTCCCCTTGGAACTCTCCAATACTCCTAGTACCCAAAAAGGCAGGCGTCACTTTAATGATACAAAAAAAAAATATTATCTCAACAAAACGAAAACCCCAAAATTAAAAGTTAAAAACATTTTTTTTTTATAAATTGAAAAACAAGTATTAGCAAAGGAGGTTACAGACGAAGGATAAGATAAGACGGAGTAAGAATAGGCATCACTAACGAGGATATGGGGATGGAAAAACTGGTGTCCCCTGATGGAGATACATATGGGATGGGTCGAAATGGCGTCGAAGTTTCAGTATATTCTGCACGAGATCAACATCCAACAAATAGCAGACTCTGTAAACGAGGTTCATCGTAACTTGCCGACAGTTCTGCCCACTCTCTATCGGGAACTAGTTTTGAAGGAAATAAAAGAGATTGAAGACATTCTACACACACTTTTGCCGGGCCGCGTAAAATGGGGATTGCTGAATATTGGAGGGAAGGTGATGAAGTGGCTGTATAGAACATTGGATGATAAGGATCGAGAGCAGATAAATCAGCATTTCAAGGTAGTTGATGCTTTGGGGGTTTTTAATGAAACACGATCCCAATTTAATGTTGAACTGTATTTATTAAATTCTTATAAAGTAAAGCTCTTACTAATTTAACTAAATGAAAGATGAGTGGAAGTTTTACGATGTGCACATGTCGGCAGTATCAAAAAGGAAAAGAAAAAAAGTTAGTTTGGTTATCTTTCGTTAGCATGTGCAATGATGTAAAATAACGCATTTTTCTCAGTGGTGTAAAATAAAGTAGGTCTTGTGGGTTGCCACAATGCAAACGGTCACTAAATCATCGAACAGTCGAACCATCAGATATCTATATCCTCCATCAACAGAATGTTTGAGGCAATAAATGACAACAGAAGGACACTGAACGACTTGACACAGATCAAGTTGCACTCAGAAAGTCAACATTACCGAGACGTCGCGATTTTCCAACTTTTCAAATTAGTTGATATGAAAAGTCTAGTGAAGATCATACAAGAATCCGTGGCTTTGGCAAGGATGAAAATGTTCAATCCCGCCCTACTGATAATTGAGGAAATTGAAGAGAATAAAATAAATATTGAGACCATACAACAAATGCAGATGGGAGTGGCATTACGCAAGCTCAACACGCTAATGTTCGTAATCAAGTTACCCATCGAAACAGTCAGTATAAAGAAGTCATTGATAATACCCGTTCCAAACGACAGTCACCATCAAATTGATTCCCCCGGAGAGTACGTTGTAAAACTAGATAAAACAGTCTTCAGCTACACCGGAGAGAAAGATTTCAAGAGCTTAAAACCACCACAAGGCTGCATTTTCCGTGGTAAGTGTAGTTTGATTTCGCACGAAGAGGAAACCGTGGAATTGGTAGAAGAGGGTACAATCGTGGTAATAAATGCTAACAGAACCTCAATGTCCACCAACTGTGACGACAGACGGGTCAATCTCACGGGCAACTACCTTTTCTCATTCTGCAACTGCAGTATAACAAAAGGTGGGCAGGTTTACATAAGAAAAATAGTGGATGTAACCCAGAAATTCCTCTTAGTGGGGAACAACAGGAATATCACAACAAAAATTAAACCCACTCTGGAGAAAATACAAGTAGCCCAGATAAACAATATCGAAACCATTAAGGAGATTCAATTCCATCAAAACGTTACAAGTAGCACCGGATACTCCTTGACAGCAATTGTTGCGGTAGTGACAATAGTAGCGATATTAGTGTTATGCAGAAACCGGCGTCAACTAAAAGTCAAGATAAATAACGAGTTCCCAAATCGCAGCGAGAACTTGAACCATATTGTGGAAAGCCATCTCCAAGAACAGAGAACTCCACCCCCACCACTACCACCACCACCACCGAGCAATCCAACACAACGAATTTAAGAGTTAATCAATAATGAAAGAAAGAAATATATAATAATATAAATATATAAATTCATATATCATAAGAAATATCTATAAGAATTGTACATAGAATAAGAAATTTCCATTAGGAAAAACATCATTGTATAGATGTTTTCTACCACCAAGGGGGGAGGGATGTTGTGAAGCATTATCGAACATCCCTCCTACATATACATTAGGGTGCGCCTTATATGTATGGGACAATTTTTTTTAACAGATTAGATCATAACTCTACCCAAGAATGTTCTACGTATTAAAAAAATGCATTGTGTAAAATTATAAGCAGATTGTAATACAGGAAGGCGTGCCGCATCCGCCCACAAGTTGGCTATATATGCTAAATTCATATGAAATAAGTTAAGATGTTAATTTGCGGGTCATTTAATAAAACACTGGTAAATTTGATATAAACTATAATTAATTTATTCGACCTGAATCTTTTTCCGTTTACAAATTAATAATAATGAGGAAAAATGTTTAGCAATACTTTAAAAATATATATTATGATTTTAAGAATATCGTGATTTTAACAGCAAATGTAATATATCGTTTGTGAGCTCAGACAAGAACTGAAAAATATGTGGTCAGTTAAGTCCGGCATCTTTTGAAGTTCAGTAACGCCCAGTTGTGTAGTATCGCTTCAATTGCTAAACAAAACGATGAATTCCCGAATAAAAGCAAACGCACTTCAATTAAATAATATTTGTATCGAATGGGCGTAAGTAAATATATAACTGAAAAAATAAGTGTTATTAAAAGAAATAAAGCGATAAAACAATAAAGTTTGTAAAATAATATCAAAAATAAATATGAACACAAGACGACAGGAGCAGTTGTACCTTCTCGGCTATGATGCCTGCCAAATAATCGGTGCCAAATTGCCTTCAAATGGTCAAGTTCTGCGTGTTTTATTTTACAATATGCGAAAAGTAAAACTAGACTTGCGTGCTAGTGCTTCCCTTGTAGTGAAAGAGGTAGAAGTTTTATGGAACAAAGCACGAATACCACTTAGAGCTTTTGACAAATGTGTCTCAAAAGTTGAAGGTTTGTATTTAGAATGGAGAAACTTGCAAAAAAGTTCGAAACGGCGGCAATTACTCCAGGAAAAACGCGAAGCTTTTTTTAACAAATCAAAGGAAACAGGGAAGACCTGGTGCAATGATAGGTTGTGACTGCAACTTGGCGAAAAAAGAAAAGGCAAAATCGCTTAGGGAAGAGAAAAAACAACGTTTCCACGAGAAACATACAGTCGTATTGCAACGTAAATATTGAAGGTGTAGTGCGATTTCAGTCATGTCTTCACTTGCAAGTCCTCAGTTTGAATCTATTATATTATTCTGCAATATTTCTTATAAAATTTTATAGATCAATGTGAAGCCGCCCAATGGCAATCAAGTGATGAAGAGACTATTGAAGATTGTGAAGTGCAACAAATTCCAGAGTCAGCATATGAAGTAGGTCCTAGTACTTCAAGAAAAAAACGAGGTAGACATAATTTTATCACACCAAAGCTTGTGTCAGTATTAGATAGGTGTAAAGTAAGTGACCGTGACGCCGTTCGAATCCTTATAGCAACTGCGCGAGCATTGCAACATAACGTTAGCGATTTAATTATAAATTGCACTTCAATTCGCCGATCGCGTACAAAGTTTCGATTTGATGCAGGAAAAAGAATCCGCGAAACATTTAAAAACAAAGAAATTAAGGCGGTGACTGTTCACTGGGATGGTAAAATGTTGCCATCATTGATGGGTAGTGAACACGTCGATCGTCTGCCTGTAGTTGTATCTTTTAATGGAACAGATCAGCTACTCGGCATCCCAGCGTACGGGAAGACAGCAAGCAGAGCATCGCTGTCTCAAATTAAAAGAATGGAAATATGGAAGCAAAATTAGAATTAAAAAATTTTTTTTTTACCAATTCAAATTTTCATGACGTATAAAGAGGTTTTGTAAATTTTTAACAATTTTAGTTATACATGTACTACAAAATACGGAATGGGCCGAAAAAATTTTTAATTTTCCATCCCCGGAAAAAATTTTTTATTATTTTAGTTTTTAATAGACCATTGAGGCTTCCCAAAGCAAGAAATAGGTTTAATTTACAAACATTAAAAAAATTGATTTTTGTTATAAATTTTGCGTCGAGAAATAGGTGTAAGCTTCCCAGCTCTGGAACTTCGGATCTTTATGAATTTCAATAGCACTCTATTTAAGTTCATTTTCAATCCAACGGTCTAAGAACGAAGTCTCCAGCTCTTCTGGGGGCTTGGGAAACCCGATTTCGTACAGGCGGATGGACAGACGGACATTGCTCAATCGTCATCGCTATTCATAAGGATCCAGAATGGGGTCCCATGTGCATATCGAAGAAATTACACACGGAATAACAAACCTAAATTTTTTGTTAAGGGTATAAAAAGTGGCAGCACATTAATTCTGCCAGCTGTTAAGTTTTCCAGCCTTTGCTATAATTTTTCAACACAAACTATATAGCACTAGCTAAGTGTTATTCACACTTTTCCTAGTTTTAACTAGCAGCTTTAGCTAGTACTGAAAAGATAAAGCTAGTGCTACCACTTAAAGCTATGTATCATAAGCTACATTTTTATTCACTCAGCCCAATGTCTCGTTGCCTCAATTTTAAACTACCAGAAAATTTATTATCTTAAATTGTATGACTTTTAAAATAAAATTTAATCAACTTACTTCGCTTTAGTGAAAAAATAAACAATAACAAATTTATATGTAGTAAGAATTTTAACGAACATTTATATTGCTATATTAAATTGAATTAAGATTCATAGGCTAATTGTTCGAAATTTGTTTTTAAATCTCAGAAAGACATGATAAATATTCCAAGGCACAAAGGAAAGTCAACATCAGTTTTATTCAACTTACACAGCAGAGCAGAACAGCTGTTTTCGAAAGACGCAATCCTTTCATCATCAGTGCTCATGTGTATTGTGTTTGTCACCACTTATTAGGTGGGTTAGTTGAATTTGATAACCGTTCCTATTTACACAAATTTTATTGTGAAAAAGAATACGAGAACTGTATCAACCTGATGTTAACATGTTATTGTTATAATACCCGTGTTACCGTTTGATTATTTTTCTTCATGTCCCATTTTTCTGAATTTTTTGTCCCATCATACCTAAGTCAAACTTATTTGGTTTGAATTTTATACTTAAGTACATGTGAACGTTTTTCCAATATTTTTTATTATTGGTAGCTCAAGCCATAGCTTAAATTTGTATGTAGTAAGAATTTTAACGAACATTTATATTGCTATATTAAATTGAATTAAGATTCATAGGCTAATTGTTCGAAATTTGTTTTTAAATCTCAGATAGACATGATAAATATTCCTAGGCACAAAGGAAAGTCAACATCAGTTTTATTCAACTTACACAGCAGAGCAGAACAGCTGTTTTCGAAAGACGCAACCCTTTCATCATCAGTGCTCATGTGTATTGTGTTTGTCACCACTTATTAGGTGGCTTAGTTGAATTTGATAACCGTTCCTATTTACACAAATTTTATTGTGAAAAAGAATACGAGAACTGTATCAACCTGATGTTAACATGTTATTGTTATAATAACCGTGTTACCGTTTGATTATTTTTCTTCATGTCCCATTTTTCTGAATTTTTTGTCCCATCATACCTAAGTCAAACTTATTTGGTTTGAATTTTATACTTAAGTACATGTGAACGTTTTTCCAATATTTTTTATTATTGGTAGCTCAAGCCATAGCTTAAATTTGTATGTAGTAAGAATTTTAACGAACATTTATATTGCTATATTAAATTGAATTAAGATTCATAGGCTAATTGTTCGAAATTTGTTTTTAAATCTCAGAAAGACATGATAAATATTCCAAGGCACAAAGGAAAGTCAACATCAGTTTTATTCAACTTACACAGCAGAGCAGAACAGCTGTTTTCGAAAGACGCAACCCTTTCATCATCAGTGCTCATGTGTATTGTGTTTGTCACCACTTATTAGGTGGCTTAGTTGAATTTGATAACCGTTCCTATTTACACAAATTTTATTGTGAAAAAGAATACGAGAACTGTATCAACCTGATGTTAACATGTTATTGTTATAATACCCGTGTTACCGTTTGATTATTTTTCTTCATGTCCCATTTTTCTGAATTTTTTGTCCCATCATACCTAAGTCAAACTTATTTGGTTTGAATTTTATACTTAAGTACATGTGAACGTTTTTCCAATATTTTTTATTATTGGTAGCTCAAGCCATAGCTTAAATTAAAACTAGAATAAAACTGATGTTGACTTTCCTTTGTGCCTTGGAATATTTATCATGTCTTTCTGAGATTTAAAAACAAATTTCGAACAATTAGCCTATGAATCTTAATTCAATTTAATATAGCAATATAAATGTTCGTTAAAATTCTTACTACATACAAATTTAAGCTATGGCTTGAGCTACCAATAATAAAAAATATTGGAAAAACGTTCACATGTACTTAAGTATAAAATTCAAACCAAATAAGTTTGACTTAGGTATGATGGGACAAAAAATTCAGAAAAATGGGACATGAAGAAAAATAATCAAACGGTAACACGGGTATTATAACAATAACATGTTAACATCAGGTTGATACAGTTCTCGTATTCTTTTTCACAATAAAATTTGTGTAAATAGGAACGGTTATCAAATTCAACTAAGCCACCTAATAAGTGGTGACAAACACAATACACATGAGCACTGATGATGAAAGGGTTGCGTCTTTCGAAAACAGCTGTTCTGCTCTGCTGTGTAAGTTGAATAAAACTGATGTTGACTTTCCTTTGTGCCTTGGAATATTTATCATGTCTTTCTGAGATTTAAAAACAAATTTCGAACAATTAGCCTATGAATCTTAATTCAATAACAAATTTATTTTTTAGAAATCGATTGCATAACTTAAGGCTGCATGTTTTGTTAAAAAATTAAATGGAAAAATGTATTTGTCCTGTTCGCTGTTAAATTAACTTAAAAATATATACAGATTTGATATAAAAAATATTGTTTTACTGATTTTAAGCGGTACGCTTAATTGTAACAAATTTCAGTAATCCGAACTACGTTCTAGAAAAAAAATCGGATAATTGATAAAAATTGGTTTTGCTTATTTCCAGTAAAGCGGAGTCGACTGTAAAGCTAAACATTTTTTAATCGAATTTTCGTGATATTAGTAGCTTAGTCAAGTATTTTAAATACAAAACAGTAAAAAGTACATTATTTTTGCATTAAGTACAGTACTATCACGATAATCCGGACACCATAAATCCTGATCATGTCCATATTACTGGAGTGTCCGGATTACAGATGATAAATTCATATATATGTTAGACATAAATTCTCTTAAAGCAGCACTATTTTTTTTAATATCGAACACGGTCGATTTTTTTTCGCCAAATTTGTCTGTAACACATCTTACTGATTTGCCTGTGACTAATTCATCCAATCGTTCACACTTCTTTTTTATTCTTCAACTTTTATGTGATCTCTTGCTATTACTATTCATTCACCTTTATTTTGCTTGGCGTTTTTCGCCTTCAGATTCGACATTTTGTAATAGATTAAAGAAAATTTAGCTTTTTTCTTTAAGCTATTACAATTTGTCGAATTTTCAGGCGTTAAACGCGAAACACAATAGCGGTGATTGTTTTACAATGTCCAGTTATAAAACGAAATTTTTAAAAATATGTATAGCTTAAACTTTATTAAGTTTTTCGAACCTATGTCAACAAAAACACTCAACTAACTAAAGCAAAATTGCAAAAATTCCACGCGTAGACGAATACTACAGTAAAAAGTTCCGTTATTATACAAAGAGTATAACATGAATGAATCAAAAAATATTAAATAAATTACTGTCCGTATTATAGAGTAAAAAAGTAGTACTGTCCGGTTTGTAGTAGTGTTCGGATTATATATGTGTCCGTAAAATCGCGTGTCCGGATTATCGGGATAGCACTGTAATGTGTTTTATTAACACTATAACGTTTGAAATCTATTCGTATTAATGATAATTTTATATTAGGTATCAGGTTTGTAAAATTGTACCATGATTTTAAATTAACATTTTGTGATGCTAGTTTAACATTCCCTTTTTTTCTGACATGACATAACCCCCCCCCCCCCTGGGCTGAAGGCTGCATCCGCCCTTGTATAAGGTAGTATTATTTATAAAAAATTTTAAATTTTGAAGCCAAACCTGGATTCGAAATTTTGATTTTTTTGGACATTTTTGATACCAATTTTCGTCTTCGTAATATCTAAAATAGTTTTAGCAAAAACAAAAACAACGTCAATTGGCCTTTTGGTTACTTTTATGTATAAACAAAATTTCAATTTCCCAACCCTGGAAGCGATATTTTAATTTTTAAAATTTTTTATCAATGCAAATCTTCATGTGGCATAAAGTAGTTTTGTTTAAGAAAAACTGAAGCTTTGTAACCAGTTTGGTTATTACATGTACTACAAAATATTGCATGTACCAAGAAAAACTTTCATTTTCCCAACCGTGGAAGTGAAATATTAATTTTTTGTTTGTTTTTTTTACCAATTTAACGCTTCATGAGGTATAAAGTATTTTTTTTTTAAGAAAAATTTCAAATTTGTTAGCATTTTGTTCACTTTCATGTACTATTAAATATTGCACTTGTCCATCCCTGGATTCGAAATTTTATTTTTTATTTTTGAATTTTTGATACCAATTCTCTTCTTCCTAAATTATAAGACAGATTTAGTTAGCAAAAAAACAACATCACGTATAAAAAAATTCGATATCCCACCCCTGGAAGCAAAATTTGAATTAAACATTATTTTTCTCCAATGCAAATCTCCATGACGTATAAAGAGGTTTTGTTAAAGAAAAATTTTAACAATGTTAGTTACTACATGTACTACAAAATACGGAATGGGCCGAAAAAAAATTTTAATGTCCCATCCTTGGAGCAAAAATTTTTTTTTTATTTTTTTAGTTTTTAATAGACCATTAAGGCTTCCCAAAGCACGAAATAGGTTTAATTTACAAACATAAAAAAAATGTATTTTTGGTATAAATTTTGCTTCGAGAAATAGGTGTAAGCTTCCCAGCTCTGCGACCATACTTCAGATCTTTCTGAATTTCAATAGCACTCTATTTAAGTTCATGTCCAATCCATCGGCGCAATAACGAAGTCTCTAGCTCTTCTGGGGCTTGGGAAAACCGAACAGACAAACGGACATCGCTCAATTGTCATCGCTATTCATAAGGATGCAGATAATATATACTTTATGGGGTCCTATATTGATATCGAAGAAATTACACACGGAATGACAAACCTATATATACCCTTTCACTTTTTTGTGAAGGGTATAAAAAAAAATTTTTATAGGGTCATTTATATGGCAAAGGCGAAGGAAGGGGGTAGGGCAGAGTAGTATCAGGTTACGTCTCAGCTTCGTCATTAAAGTTTAAAAATTTTATTTTTAAGGAATGTAGGCTTAAGTAAAACAATTTGTTAAATTTTTACACTATTTTTGCGTATAATAACGCCCTCTAAAGGGGGCGTGGTCCAACAATTTTGCTTTTTTTTATGGCTGCAAGTTTCTTTGACATAAATATGTATATAACATTTGCTTAACAAAATTACAAAAAAAACTTTAAAAATTATGTTGCTTTTTAGAGGTTGGTTTTAGTTCTTCTTAGGGGAACTTTTTCCCCTCTTCCCGACTTAGCCCATTTTAAAACTTAACCTGTGCTATCCTTCAAGACATATTTATACCAAATCTCAAGGGTCTGGCTCTTTTCGTTTGTACTGAACCGTGGTTTTCACGGACGGACAGGCGGGCAAGGCTAGATCATCTAAGATTTCATCACTGATCAAGAATATATATACTTTATGGGGTCTCAGAGGGATATTTCGCTGCGTTACACACGGAATGATAGAGTGAATATACCATCAAATTCTTTTTTGGAGGTTATAAAAACAAATAAAATATCAATATTCAGCGGTGCCGAATCTAAAATATCCTTCACTGATGTACTTCAGTCAATTCTTATCTCATCTTTTTGAACTCTCTGATTTTCACTGTTAATATATTTCTTTCTAAAATAGAAAATAGGTTTTATTACCAGAGAAACAAAATTGTATTATATTGCTGCTTTAATATTTAAGAAAAATATAAAATTTTTCAGGTCTGAAGCTGTATTTTTAGCCTTTCTGATTTCTAATGCTAATGAAATTCTTTCAAAACTGTTAAATATGTTTAATTTATAAACAAACAAAAAAATTCGTTTCAGTCTATCATTTTTTGTACAAATAAAAGATCCAATTATTCAACCCTGGAATCGGCTGGTTAATTTTATTTAATTTTCAATACCAATTCTATTCATCCTGAAGTATAACAAGTAAAAACGTTATATTCGACCGGGTCGAATCTTAAATACCCCCCAAATATTTAGTAAGTGAAATTAAAATGTATAAATTGTTAGGACAGAGTTCCTTTATATAATATTGTACGTCAACGCCCACTAAAGGGGGCTGGGTTAAAAAATAGACATTATCATGTTTTCCACAGACGAACGTATGTGGTTAATTTTGTATACCAAAAACTTACGAATTTCCAACTCAGGAATCGAATTTGTTTCTGATTTTTAATACCAATTTAATTCTTCCTGAGATATAAAATAGGTATTATACCTACTTTATATATCAGGAAGATCCTAATATTGGTTTTTCTTTGGTGGATTAAACCTATTTTACGTATATGAATTAGTATTAAAAATCTAAGAAATCAAAGATTTTTTCTGTGAGCCAACACTTTTTATACCCTCCAAAAAGAATATGGAGGGTATATTCACTTTGTCATTCCGTTTGTAACGCTGTGAAATATCCACCTGAGACCCCATTTAGTATATATATTCTTGATCAGTGATAAAATCTAAGACGATCTGAGCATGTCCCTCCGTCTGTAGAAATAAGGTCAAATCAGTCCAAACGGAAAGAGCTAGACTAGACCAAAAAAATTATAATTAGAAATTTATATGGTTATTTTATGTACCAAAAAAGTTCGATTTTTCTACCCTGGAATAGAAGTGTTTGTTGCTTTTTGGACTTTTTACACGAATTTAATTCTTCATGAAGTAAAAATAGTTTAATTCACCAAAAATAACACAATTTGTGACTTTTTATTATTTTCAAAATATTTGATTTTTTAGTCTCAAATTTATTATTTGATTTTTAATTTGTAATATCAATTGAGATGTGCAAATATTGTCACTCGTGAATCATAAAGGACATGCATACATACATATCTATGTGCTATAAAGATAAATTCACACACGAGAACAATTTAGCCATGAGCGAACGCGAAGTTGCAAAATTGTTATCATCGTGCGTGAAGGTACGTGATTAAAAATAATGCGTTCGTGAGCGTGCGTGACCGTCAGCGCCTTAAATATTGTCGTGCGTGAAATAAAATTGAGTTTCGTGATCGTGCATGATAGTAAGCTTAATTTAACTCACGCGCACATCTCTCCTGGAATCCAATTTTAGATTTTTTTGATTTTTGTTATGATAGAATTATAATTCTTGGATTATTAAAAAACAAAGTTTAAACCTACATATTTCACAATCAAAACGCAATATATAATAACCAATAATTTAAAAACAATAATACATTTGAAAACAATTTTAAATAATAATTGATTAAAATTATCAATAAGAATTTGTTTTAGACACAAGTGACATCATTCCCCCAGACTAAATATGGTTCAAACCTTTTTGGGTTTGTTTTTTGAACGGCGTAATATTATAATAGGTGAGGTCATATTTTGTTCTTGTTCATTTGAACAAGATGTTGGCATTAAAGGTGCATTGAACAGTTAGCATCTTCAACTGGGGATGTCTGGGTTAAATCTGGTATTCCCTGTTCTATTATTAAATTTCTTGATTGAAATACGGCTCGTGTGTCTTTTGTTAAGTGAGCATCTGTTTTGCTTGTCGCTACATTTTTATCGTTGATTGATGTAGGCTTTAGACTAAGGTCGATATTGTGAGATCCCGTTGTTTGCATTTTAGGTATGTGAATATTTTTGGGTTTAAATATTTAGGTATTTCTGCCTGGCTTTGGGTATGTGGGTTATCTTATAATGATGTTAGGTTAGAGGGCCATTGTCCCTGGCGGGACAATCCACTTGGGTCCGTCAATTCGGTCCCTTTGTGATGCCCTTAAGCAGAGGACCTCTTAAGGGATGTCCTCCGGCGTTTCAAACCATCCTGTACCCCTGAGGAAGGATGATATCCCTGAAAGCTCCATGTTTGCCAGGCTGTCTAAGTCTGACAGGAATCGGAAGCCCAGCGCCGCTGCCCTTGCATTAGAGAGGGCAGGACACTGACACAGAAGATGGAGGACAGGTTCTTCCTCCTCCTCATCATTGCAGCTTCTGCAATAGTCGTTGTATATTAGACCCATCCTCCTAGCATGAGTCCCAAAGCTACAGTGTCCTGTCAGAACAGTCACCAGTTGACGCATGCGCGCCTTGTCAAATTTGAGAAGGTCGCGCGTTTTGCGCAAATCGTGATGGGGCCACGTGGCTCTTGCCACGAGACAGTTAGCCACACTATCCCACCTAAGTTGAGCTAGTTTGTATGATTCGCTTTGAATCAGAGACTTGCATCGCGCTAATGGAATGCCAGTGAAGTGACTGATCAATTCAGTCCCTTGTCTGGCAATCTCATCCGCAGTATGGTTGCCTGGACATCCAGAATGTCCCGGCACCCAAACCAGTGTCACCCTCGAATGTCTCGCTATCTCGTTAATAGACAGTCGGCATTCGACCACAGTTTTTAATGTACTGTACACACCACTGATAGCAGAGATGGCTGCCTTGCTATCGGTAACAATGAAGATATCATTCGATATCCTATAGTACCTTAGCCACCTCGCTACCCGAGTAATAGCAGAGATTTCGGCCTGTAAGACAGTACAACCGTCCTGGAGCCGGAATGGAGATCTAACATTGAAGTTCTCCACATAGAAGCCTCCGCCCGTTCTTATTCCCCTTTTGGATCCGTCAGTGAAAACTCTAACTGAATCCTCGGTAAAGGAAAGCCTGTCCACCTGTTCCCTGTCAACGACAATGGAACGGAAAAGTCCACCAAAGGAGGGTCTTGGTACACAGTAGTCAATGTTGGCATGGATTTCCGAGTGCTCTCTTAAAATCCTAGCATGCCCATAGTCAGTCCTAGTCCATGGACATACTGTATTCAACCTGACCGCTGAGAATAGAGCCAGTTGTCTGGCCAGAATGTCAACCGGGAGCCAGTTTAGCATTGCAAAAATTGCTCCCGTTGGTGTAGATCGTAGTGCGCCTGTCATCAGTCTCGCTACGACCCGAAAGACTTTTTCAAAGGTCCTGCGATGAGCCTGCTTGTCCATCGCATTCCACCAAACCAATACCCCGTAAAAGAGTACTGGTTTAATAACAGCCTCAAGGATCCAATTGATCCCCTTAGGGTTGATACCCCATTTGAGGCCTACTGCCCTTTTGCATGTATAAATAGCCACTAAGGCCTTTTCCGCTCTCGCCTGTATGTTCTGACGGTTTTAGATAGTTCCAAGGAGGTGCCGTTAAGCTTTGGGTGTATAAAGCTATCGGTCTTGTACCTCCTAGTGAAGAGCACCAACTCAGTCTTGGCTGGGTTGATGCCGAGCCCACAGCTGACGCTCCACCTACTCAGCAGAGCCAGCGCAGACTCCATACACTGAGATATGGTATCCAAGTGCTTACCCGATATCGCCACCGCTACGTCATCCGCGTACGCGACAGTCATAATCTGTCTGCGTTCTAGACTTAGCAAAAGCGAATTAATGGTCAGGTTCCACAACAGAGGTGACAGAACACCTCCCTGTGGAGTGCCCCGATAGACTGCCCTATACTCAGTGACATCCCCAATCGAGGCCCTGACTACCCTGAAAGTTAGTAAGTTTCTAACAAACCGGCATAAATTGTCATCAATCCCTACCGCTGCCATCCCATTGATAATGGAATCGGGGTTGACATAGTTGAAAGCAGCCTCTATGTCCAGAAAAGCCCCCATAGTAAATTCCTTATACTCAAGAGATTTTTCTATGTGGCCCACTAGAGAATGTAGTGCCGTTTCCACAGATTTGCCTTTAGTGTAGGCGTGCTGTGATTTGGAGAGAAGCTCATTCGGAATGGTCATTCTCAGATGAATATCAATTACTCTTTCTAAAGTTTTGAGTAAAAAAGAAGTAAGACTTATCGGTCTGAAGTCTTTAGGCTTAGTGTGTGACGTCTTACCCCCTTTCGGGATAAAGACAACCTTGCACGTACGCCAAAATATAGGTATATAAGCCCTCCTAAGGCATTCACTGTAAATTACCGTGAGCCAAGGTAGGACAATGTCCGCATTTCTCTGTAGATCCGCTGGAATTATTCCATCTGGTCCCGGAGACTTGAACGGATCGAAGCTGTGTACAGCCCAGCGGAGCCTTTCCATATCCAATGGAGTTGTGACTGCGCCTGTCGCCAAGCTGCCATCGGCAGTGCCTGTTAAAGGTGCCGCCTGGCTGCCAGGAAAATGAGTGTCGAGTAGTACGCTTAGCGTCTCTTGACTACTCATGGTCCAGTTACCACAGGGTTTCTGTATGTAGCTGGGTACAACCGGTGCGGTTGATAGCATCTTACGCAGCCTGTTGGTTTCAGATGAACCCTCCACATTACTGCAGAAAGCCCTCCAAGACCTCCTTTTTGCGTTCCTGACAAGATTCTTGAAGCGATTCAACGAGGTTTTGTTTGCCGACCAGTCGCCTGATCGTTTAGCCTCGTTGAATAGCCTACGACATTCCTTTCGTGAATGTGCAATTTCCGGGCTCCACCATGGTGGTCTGGCCCTTGCCCTGCAAACCGTTGGTTTGCAAGCCACATTAGTAGCACAGCGGAACGATTCACTTAGAATCTCCACAGCAGAGTCGATGTCCCCAATATTTCTAATAGTTGGAGACGTCGATAAGGAGTTGCAGAGTACACCGTTCTGTAGCTCCCAGTCAGTCTTCTTTCTGTTAACTATAGGATTGAATCTACTTACACCTAACCCTATGTTAAAGTCAATATAGCGATGATCGGATAGGGAGCAGTCATCCGCAACCCTCCAACCGCTAACCAGATTGGTGTGCTCTGCACTAACCAATGTTACATCTAAAACCTCTCTACGGTTAGACACAATAAAAGTGGGTTCTGAACCCCTGTTGACAATTTCAAGATTATTATTTAAAATGAAATCGAAGAGACACTCACCCCGCTCGTTAGTATCGCTACTACCCCAGGAGATGTGGTGTGAGTTGGCGTCAGCTCTTATTATAGGCGTCCTCGTGCTTATCGCCCTTGACACAATGCCACGCACCTTGCCATTTGGTGGACTGCCCTCATGGTCATGCGCCATATAGCTCGAGACCACCCAAACCGTACCGGACGGGGTCTCCAGAGCAGCTGCTACAGTATCCCCATCACTGAATTCAGATAGGATAAAGATACGCAAAGAGTTTTTAGCCAAGATACAAGATCTAATATTACCTGTGCCTTTGGCAAACAATAGCTTGTAGCCCTTTAGTGCCAGTCCATGAACCCGTCCTTGGTGGACCCAGGGTTCCTGGACCATAACCAGCTCCTCCTTCCTCTCTACCACCCGGAGGAGCATCGCAGCGGATGCTGCTTTAGAGTGGTGAAGGTTTATCTGCGTCACCTTCACCATCATGTAGCGCAATTATGGTGGTGTTGGCGTCCTCTTGGCTGGATTCCAAGAGGGCGTCAGTGTCCTCATCCGCGACTGCCATCCGTTCAAAGAAGCCACCCACCATGTCTGAGACTGAGTGGGTGTCCTCTTGCCCGCATGAAGCTGCGTCCGACACACCAGCAGCAGCGCAGTCAACAGCGCCGTTGGCAGCGTCATCCCCTCGGTTGCGGTTCTTCCTGACATCGGTCCGGTAGAGGCGCAACAGAATCGTACTGAAACAGTAAAAGATTTTGTTGCCCTTCTTACGGATCGGTGCCAGAGATTCTTTGTTAAGAATCAGAACCACCTCCCTTCTAGACCTCTCGGGTGCATTCACCTTAGCTACCCTCCAATCATGGGTGGGTAGATCCGGGTTACAGTTCTTAAGGATCTCAAGGATCTCCTTCGGGGAAGAAGGTTCAGCAGGAATTATGGTCAAGGCTCTTGGTCTTCTGGGTATGTCTTCCACGGAAACCACATCCAGCCTAGAGCCTTCCCACACCTCGCCAATAGCTTCGATGGCCTTCTTCAACAGAGACGCTGAGCGTTCATCCGTGCAGGCCATCAATTTAACGCCGTGCTGGTGCCAGCCAGCATCGACGCATTGAGGCGGCGGTCCCGGATTCTCCTTGCGGATCTTCCAGAACACTCCCGCCAGTTTTTGGTTGACCAAGTCCCATCTGGCATGGGAAATGGCACCGTCTGATGCATCCCTATCGATTATGGCCCTTATGAGCTTGCCTTTGGCGATCTCACTAAAGGTGCCTTTCGAAGGGATGTTCTTAGGACGTTTTGCCCTAGAAGCCCTAGCTGCATCGTTCTCCTCTTCCGAACGTTGCCGTTTAGGCGCCGCAACCGTGGCAGGTGCGGGGGAGGAGTTTATTTGCAGCCTCGACATATGAGCCTGTGCCCACTTTAGAGAGGCTGCCTGCTTTTCAGAAAGCTGGTCAGCCGGGATCGCACCGAGGTGCGAAATGGTTCTTAAGGCGGAGCGCCTCGCATCATTGGCCCTGCGTGTAGGATTTTTGCGCGAAGGATTACTGATGTTATTGCCGGGATTGGCAGTGGGTGACGCAGTACTGTGGCTAGAGGTAATCCTCTTTGCCTTTTCCTGCGCAATGTGCGCTTTAGAGGCGACGGGTTTGGACGGCTTAGGCCTTTCCATTCCCTTCGCACCAGAAGAAGGGGTTTTTACCGTTTTACCGGTAAGGACCTGAGCAGCTTTTGAGGTACTTGGAGCGAAAGACAGAGGTATCTCGCTGCTAGTGCTAGGGCAGCCACCCGTTGCCGGGTGTTTTGCCCCTTTTTCAACAGCAATCAACCCGGTTAATCCAGGCTGATTGCCCACCACGTCAGTAGTCCGCAGACTGGTCGGGCCTGATGTGAACACCCGGCCAGCCTGAGCAGCAGTAGCTTTCGATTCACCGCGGCCTGCTACTTGCAGGAGATTGAGATTGTTAAGCCCCTAACCGGGTACGTGGGGCTTGGCTTTTTCTTTTTCATTTTTTTTGGTGGGTTTAAGGTTGCATTTTATACCTACTGCCAGGTTAAAAAGCTGCCGACCCACCTGGATACAGACGCAGACCATCAGCCGTCCCCAATTGGGATACAGACGCTGATGGATTTGGACATGGTCCCTTGGACCGAAAAACGGACTGACTCGATAGCCGCCCCATGGGGAAAAACAGACGCTATCGGGTCCGGGAAGGGTGATTCTTGGACGGTACTTAGTTGTTGGCCACTCTGGCATGGGTGACCCTACCAGGGGCTACTGATATCAGCTGCCCCCGCCAGTACAGACCAGTCAACTAGACCTAAGCCTCCACATCGCGACAAGATGACCACCCGGCGTGGAGATATAATGATGTTGGATGCGTTGAATATTTTCTTTAACGTTATAAATTTTATTTCAGGTTTCTTTTATTTCACATAGGTAGGTATTTGTAATTGTAGTTAGTGAAATATAGGGATTTATATTAATATTCAATTCAATATGTATATCTAGTAACGATGTGATTCTCATGAGAGATAAAAGATAAGTAAATTTAAAGAATACATATTTGACTTAACGTCGGTTTTCATAAACCGAATCGTTAAGAGAAAATGGCTTAACCTTTACTGTTAACAACTTAAAATATTTTCTTTACGATATTCGGGGATGGATAATTCATTGAACCATGCAACTAGAATTTTATGTGCAAGAGAACTTGGACATGCCGCCGGCCTTGGCCTCAGACATAAGCACTATTTACCCTTGACACACAACAGTTTTGCTAGGTAGCAGATGGCTTCTACGACAAACACGGTTGATGCAGATGACAGACCATATCAGAGGATTTTATTCAAGCCAGAAACAGGGGGGTCTACGAAGGATTATCAGTTGAAAACGCTAACCTTCGGAGTAAACTGTGCTCCATATTTAGCAATCCGAACACTACTCCAGCTGGCATCTGACTCCGAAACATCCTGGCCAAGAGCAGCATCGATTTGCGCACTGAAACTTATGTTGATGATGTTCTCTCAGGAGGACATTCAATAGAAGAAGCTATCTCAGCTTAAACTCAGCAGGCTTCACTTTAAAAAAGATCACAGCAAATGATCCCCAATTACTCGCTCACATAAAGAAAGATGATATATATGATTCAGACTTTCTTCGATTACCCAAAACAAGTTCCACCAAAACTCTTGGTATCAAGTGGAATGCTATAACTGACTCATTCTCATGTAGTTTTTCTCCAATAGATCCGACTATAAAGATTACAAAGCGACAGATTCTCTCCGCTGTAGCAAAGCTTTTTTATCCCTCTGGATGGTTAACCCCCATAGTATAAGAGCTAAAATTCTGATGCAACAACTATGGCTGGAAAGGCTAAGCTGGGATGAAGAGGTTTCTACATTTATCTTACATTTAACATTATACATTATTTTGCCTTCTACGTCTATAAAAATTCCTTCTAACCATTTTTCACTTCCCGTAAAGTTTGTTGCATAAGCTAAATCTCTAATTATGAACTTATTTTGATCCAGAATTTTTGAATGCTTTGAACGAAATAACGCTGACAAAATTGTACGTGGTTGCCGTCTATGTAGAGGTTCTGCTGGTGACTTTCCAGATGCAACGTTTGGTGCTGCTCTATATGTAGATAAAAATTTAAAAATAGCTCTCTTTTTATCCGATTTATCGGCCATATTATTATTTTTTATTCCTTAAAGGTACGAACTGTTCGTTCTGCTAATCCATTTGAAGATAGATGAAGTGGTGTGCTAGTTAAATGTTTTATAGCATTTCTTTGACAGAGTTGTTGAAATCCGGTGAAAGTAAATTTACTTCTATTATCACTTACAATTGTACTTGAAATACCTTCAATTGAAAATATATCTTGAAAAGCGTTAATTGTAGAAGTTAATATATTAGTTGAGATTACAATGACATATGGAAAACGAGAAAAGGACTCCACTATAATTAGCCACATCTTCGAAAAGAATGGACCCGCAAAAACCACATGAATTTTTTCCCAGGAATTACTGGTCATGTCGTGGGTCATTTCTAAAGCTTTAGTTGTAAGGATAGAGGAATAACTACATTACTGTGCTGAGCATGGAAAAAAATCCTTTTACAACTGAGAAAGACTTCTTCCTTCTTCTTCTTTTCAATTTGACAACATCTACACGGGTTACCCTTCTTTGAAGCCTCATTAGCTAATATAATTGACAATTTTCATCGTAATGTACCAAATTTGCAAATTGCATAACATCACATTTTAGTTTTTGAAAAGCTTCGTCTTGTTTTGGCCCCCAAAAAATTTTATATTGTTTCTTCTCAACTCATTTAAAGAAGCAGATTTTGAAGACAAAATTTTTAATAAATTTTTTATAATAATTCAATTTACCAATAAAAACCTCAAATTATTTGACATTCTGCACATGCCGGGCATATTTAATTTTAGTTTGATCAAAAGATTCCACAAATTTCCTCTTCCATAAACTTTTGATACATTCCAGGATCTCTGGAAAACAGCATTCGTTGGTATTGGAATAAACCAAATGGTGTATTAATGGCTGTTAAATTCTTGCATAAGTCAGATAAAACTATTTGAAGGTATGCCTCACTTAAATCAATTTTACTAAGTAATTGACAACCCAGCAAATTACACTGGTCAACACGAAAAATTACTTTGAGGTCAACTATTTAATTTCGATGCATTATGGCCCCTTAGTACAAAAACAGCGTACTCACCACAAAATTTTCTGTAAGTCATAATAAGACAATTTTTTCGTATGATCAACGGTTATGGAGTTATTCACATAAAAATGTAAAAAACACGAAAATTTTTTATTTTTTAAAAATTCATAAAAAATCGAAGATGGTAAATACTAACCATTTCTATTTTACGATCTTAAAACTGTAAATATTTAAAATAATTGAAGTCTTATTTCGTTAAAATACATTAATAAATGTTAGTTTTATTAACAATAAAGTGAAAATACCCAAATTATCAAATATTTGGCATATCAAGCTTTAGTGGAATTAAGTGGAGGTCACAATTTTTAAAACAACTTCATGACCCTTGGCCCCACATATTTTTTGCTACAAGGATAAAGTCTCCTGAAAATAAACAAAATCGTCAAAAATTTTGCAGTACCTCCCATACAACTTTCTTCCAGGAATATAGTTTGAAGTCTACATGAAAATAAAAACATATATTAACTTGGTATTTAAACTTAAATCACTGTTCTAAGTTTTTTTCGAATAAGCCCTTATCTGATTATAGCTACCATCCAAGGACTACTCTTATAATTAACTTAAACGGTACGACAGTCACCATATGAAACATGTCTATTGTATGTAATTTTAAGGAAAAGTAAAATTACTTGTTTTTGACAAAAAAATTATTTAAGTATGACATTTTGCGCAACTTTGTATTTTTAAATCATAAAAATGAAAAAAATTGCATTTTATCAATCGGCCATAGAAACTGTTATACCTATAATTAATATAAATGTGTTCTGCGAAAATATTTTGATAAACGAAGTACCCTTCTGTTCAGCTAAAAGAAAAGAAATTAAATTTCGTATGATCTCTATTATGAGCTAATAAGGCCTAGGTTATTTTAATGACAATAAAACAAGTTTTATTTCATTTTTCCCGACGTTTCGTCAATTATTTGTTGACTTTATCAAGGGTTGGGAAATCTATTTTATTATTAAAAAACATTTATTAATGATTTTACATATATACGTCTAAACATTTTTCTCAATTTGGTTACTTACAAACTTTGCTAATTTTTTCAATAATTTTAAACTTTTTCAAACATTGAAAATTAAAACTTTTTATTATGACAATATCACTGCTGAAGTTTACATCACCGTTTATTTCAATGCTACTTTGTAGCTCGTGCTGATCTTGTCTGTATCTTCCTTTAAATTCATCGTCTTCTCTATCCTTTGTTGTATTCTTAAGCTTTCTATTGTATATCTTTTCTTTCCAATATTCTTTCTGTCCAAGATCTTGACTCTTTCAAAATCAGCTGAGTGTCCAGTATATGTTGTGATACTGCTGTTGATTGTTTATTTTTCTCTATATCTTTCTTATGTTCTTCCATTCTGGTCTCTAAATTTTTTTTTGTAGTTCCAATGTATAACATATCACAGCTGTTGTTTTCATTACCTTTGCACTTGATTTCATAGACTACATTACTTTGTTGTTGTTTTATAATTGGCGCTTTAATTTTTGAAAAGATTTTATTTATTGTTGTGTTTGGTTTGTATGCAAAATTTATGTTGTTGTTTTTTATTGCAATTCTTATGGTTTTGTTATCAGTTAATCCAGGGATCTAACGTACGCTGTAATATATATTTTCTTAATTTTCAGTGATGGATTTGTTATCTATTGTATTGTTGTTCAGCTTTATGTTAGTTTCGCTGATCATTTTGCTGATGAGTTTGTTGGGGAAACTATTTTCTATTAACGTTTTTCTGATGTATTTTATGTTTTTTTCGTGGAATTGTTTGTCACTAAGATGGAGAATTCTGAAGATTAAGTTTTTGGCAGTGTTGATTTTTTATACCAGTCTGTTATTAGTCTGTTGTTGTGCCTTTGTATGTTTGTGTCTAAGTAGGCAATAGTATTATTTGTCTCTATTTCCATGGTGAATTGTATATTTGGATGAAAACTATTGAAAAACTTTAAAATTTTGTCTTTTTCTTCGGATTTTACAATTGCTAATAAATCATCTACATACTTTGTTATGTATTTTAATTGGATGTTTTCCACGCTAAGTTTTTGAAGAGTTTCGTCTAACAAATTGTTAAGTACCCGATCCGCTATGGTTGGTGAAAGTGGATTCCCCATCGGCATACCAAATATCTGGTTGAAAATTTCATTTTTATATATGAAATGATTATTTTCACAGAGGCAAAATGTTAGTATTTTTACGAACAGGGACCTGGACATTTTTGTGTGGTTCTGGATGATTGTCCATTTCTGCATTATTATATTTATTGCCTTGTTTACTGGTATATTAGTGAAGAGTGAAACGACATCCATTGAGATTAGTATTTCTCCTTTTTCTATTTTAATATTTTTTATTTGCTCTTTGAGTCTGTTTGAATTTAATACATTATCTACAAAGAATACAATACTGAAGTGGGCGGGGACCAAAAATAATTTTTTTTATTTTATGGCTCCAGTTTACGGCGTTGGACCGTATTTGACATAAAAATATATCATTTGCTTAACAAAATAACCAAAAAACTATAAAAATTATGTTGTTTTTTCTGGTTTGGTTTAGTTCTTCTTATGGGAACTTTTTTCCCCCTTGCCCTATTTAGCCCATCTCCGAACTTAACCTGCTCTAAGCTTCAAAACATATTTATACCAAATTTCAAGAGTCGAGCTCTTTTCGTTTGGGCTGAATCGTGATTTCCACAAACGGACGGGCGGACATGCTCAGATCGTCTTAGATTTCATCACTGATCAAGAATATATATACTTTATGGGGTCTGAGATGGATATTTCGATGCGTTACAAACGGAATGGCAAAGTGAATATACCCTCAAAATTCTTTTTTGGAGGGTATAAAAATAATATGTTTCCTAAAATTTCAAACCCTATGGTTTTACTTGCGTAACTCTCAATTCATTTTTGGGAGTTTATGTATAAGCTGAGTAGTTTTGTTATTTTAGAATTAGGTTAAAGTCTACTGATGATTTGGTGTAAGAATCAATGAAATGCAGGCATATAGACATACTTGACCACATATAACAAAAAGCAGTAATTTGATTGAGACAATATGTCGAATAGAAGATTCCACAAAAAACATGTAAAAACTGCATTGGACCGGGTCAAATCTTAAAAACCCTTTGTTGGAGGAGATCACTTTGAGTCACCTTCCCATCTCTAATTGAAGTGTCGCCACTATTCATAATCCTTATGGTGTTAATGTTGGTGTTGCAATTACATTAATGCATATGCAATTGCTTATACATCATGTGCAAACATACAAGTCACATTGTTGTTAGTTTAATTTCTTATTATCTGTTTGTTTCCAAAATTGATCATTTTGTAAACTTAAATATTAAGATCATATTTTTTGTTGCTCTTAATAACGGACAACATATTTTTGTATATAAATTAGTAAAGGTTCAAGTATTTTTACAAGAATTATTTTCACCATTGTCAATTTAACCTTCGTTAAATAAAGTTGAATATTTAAAGTAAACAAAAATGTAGTTTAATTTTCTTTTACGCAACATTTTTGGCGACCGTGACAGGACGGTAGTGTTAAAGTTTTTTAAATGAAAATTAATTTGTTTAAAAATAGTGACAAGAAGCTTAGGCCCGTTGAGCCGCAACATTTGGTTACATCCTGCACAACCCTTTGGTATAGAAAGTAGTATTCTCATTCGAAAACTTCTTGGAATCATCTTTAGACGCTGCTGCCTTTTTATTGGAAGTACTAATCAATAAGTCTAGTGGATACATCATTTGTAGCGCAACTGCAAGTGTAAAATTTATTTGATTTAGTTAATTTGTTTCTCTTCCATTTCTTCATTTGTAAAAAATCTTGGCAAATAACGATGAGTTGTCCAACGTTTCTGGTGCTTCAGAACTGTTTTTTTTAGGAGTAGGACCAGCACTCAGGGGATGATCCCTATATATGCAATGCATTGCGCCGGAACTGAAAACGAGGGGATAGTATTGAGGGGACAGATTAGGAAAGATGAGAAGATAGACAGTTGTTTTTTGTAGCTACTTCAACCTTTTACTTCGCCGGATAATTTTTGCTACAGGGCCGACGAAGGTGGGTGCTGTTACTCTGCCTGTTTCTGCTGAAACAGGCTGGCAACAACTAACACAACCACGCACTAATGCTGTTTAGAAGAATTCAACACAATATTTCATGACTCAGTGCGGGCTCGAATTCACGACCCTCCGCTTCATAGCCTCGTGTTCTACTACTTCAGCCAACAATGAGCCACAACTAAGCGAAACATTTCGAGCATACGGACGAAAATTGAAACAGATAGAGACAGAGCTGATTCAACAATATTGCAATGCAGACTAGAAAATTTGGAATCGTATTCTAAACAGATTTGTCACTTTCAAACACAAATCGAAAAGGTATGTCATTCAGACGTCGCTAGAAGTAACTTGGAGGACATTTATGTTTCGGCAATGGGAAAAATATTATCAATTTTGGATAAAAACAATTATACAGCTCCGTTGGACCACAGTTTCGTCAACACTTCAATTGGACTTCCTAGCCAACCTCGATTGCCCTCTTTGAAATTGCCCCGATTTGATGGAAAGTATTGTAACTTTTAACAATATGGTTCATGAAAATTCTTCGGTTACACCAGTCGATAAATTTAATTATATATTGAATTGTCTCTCTGGTCAAGCTCTTGCTGTTTTTGAGCCCTATCAGGTTACGGATGAAAATTATCCGAAAGCATTGGAAATATTAAAGGAGCGGTATGATAACAAACTGCTAATTTTTTGGAACACATTACAGCCCTCTTCAATATTTCTGATATGTCAAAGGGTGACAGCAGCTCCTTACGCCACATAATCGACACAGTTCGATAGCAGTTCGTGGTTCACTTTTATCGCTTGGTTCAGAAATAGATATAATGAACTCAATTATCATCCATAGTCATGGTAAGAAAAGTGAAAGCAAACATCAGAATATTACAGGTGCAAAACCAAAAATATCAATCGTCATATGAACACATTTATCAACACCAAGCCCATCCTGCTCAACCTGTCCCTCATTTTTGTCACTACTAGTTTCAGACAGTTAGTATCGAAATGCCCCTCCCAGAGCCTTTGTCGAGTTTGTTAATTTACTCATCGTACCTCGTTACACATATTCGCCCAAACAAAATCTGCTTCACCCAGCGATATTCCGGCTCAATCAACTAGAGAAAATCCTGCTGTATCGCTAGTTACTCAATCATTTAGAATATCCATAATACCAACTGCTGTTGTTCTCATAAACGATATTTGTGGTTCATTTCAACCGGTAAAACTGATTTTGGATTCTTGTTCAGAAACTAATTTCATTACAAAAAACGTTGTTAAACGATTGAGACTTAAATTTCAACCTATCTGTCAAGATAGGAATCCTCCCTATTAGTGGGAATCAACACACTGTCAATAGAGACTTAATATCCCCAGAGAGAATCTCATGGGCTATTGACAGCTTCGCACCGTTTAAATCGCCGGGTCCTGACGGCATCATACCAAAGATGCTACAGAGTGCGAAGGGCTCTGTCATTCCTTGGCTTTTTAGGTTCTTTGAACTCTGTCTTACACTCAACTACGTTCCGACCAGCTGGAGGAAAGTAAAAGTGGTTTTCATTCCCAAGATTGGAAAAAGGAGTCACGAGGACCCAAAAGACTTCAGACCAATCAGCCTTTCATCTTTCTTACTTAATACGCTAGAAAGATTACTAGACACCCATATTAGGCATCGACTTGAAGGATCGTTTATTTTCTCAGATAGTCAGCATGCCTAAAGGGACGCTCCACGGAAACAGCTCTGCATGAGGTGGTGGGAGTCGTGGAGAGATCCGTAGAAAACAAGCAATATACCTTGGCTGCCTTCCTAGAAATAGAAGGCGCTTTCAATAATATATCAGTGGCAGCCATCCAACAGTCTCTCCGGGATGCAGACGTTGAGGAATACATCAGCAACTGGATCATTACTATATTGAAGGCAAGAAACGTCACTGCAACGCTAGGTAATAGCGAAATGTCAAGATGGGCATGTAGAGGAACACCACAGGGTGGGGTGATCTCTCCGCTGCTCTGTCTTTTCGTTGTTAACACGATTCTTCTCAGACTAGATGCTGCAGGAGTTAAAGTTGTGGCTTACGCGGACGATGTAGCAATAATGGTATCAGGGATGTTCACGGACGTGATTAGTGATATCATGTCCAACGCCTTGGGTACTCTCAGTAGATGGGCTGCAGGATGCGGTCTAGGAGTACCCTAGCAAAACGGATCTGGTACTATATACTACAAAGACCAAAGTCCAAACCTTTAAACTTCCTCGGCTGAATAATCTGGAACTGTCCCTTTCGGACACTGCAAAATACCTAGGAGTTATCCTGGACACGAAACTATCGTGGAAACCAAATATACAACATAGAGTAAAAAAGGCAACAGTTGCCTACTACTCCTGCCGGAGAATGTTTGGCTCCAGATGGGGCCTAAAACCCATAATGCTTAAGTGAATGTACACAGCAATTGTACACCCTATATTGACTTACGGGTCGTTAGTATGGTGGCCCGCCACAAGTAAACAATATGTGGTAGATCAACTATACAGGATACAGAGATCTGCTTCTATCGGGATTACTGGTTGTCTACGTACTAGTCCTTCAAAGGCGCTGAATGCTATACTAAACCTAATTCCGATTGACCTTTATGTACTCGGGGCATCCTCAAGCAGTGCGGCAACACTAGCGGCATTAGGGAGGTGGAGGTCAAGGAACTATGGCTACGCAGGAATCCTTGGCCGGCTACAACCGACACTGAGGAAGCCCACCGACTATGTAGTACCTCACTTAGACTTTAACACTATATTCAAAGTCCTCTTACCATCCAGGCGGGAGTGGAAAAGGGGAAACTTAGAAAGGGAATTCAACTTCAGAGTGTATACTGATGGATCAAGGATGATCTGTGGTGTAGGCGCTGGGGTCTTCTCGAGGGACCTTGGAATAAGACTCTCGCTCCGTCCCCCAGATGAATCCAGCGTATTTCAGACTGAGATACTGGCTATAAGGGAGGCGGCGAGGCTGTTAATTGATAGGTGTGTTCAGGGTAGAGTCGGTATCTTTGTCGATAGCCAGGCGGCACTCCTGTATCTCAGGTCGTTCACTACTTCGTCTACTCTGGTAGCCAAATGCAAAGAGCAGCTATCCAGACTGGGAGGTCAGATAGACGCTACCCTCATCTGGGTACCCGCACACAGCAATTTCTTTGGAAACGAACAGGCAGATGAGCTAGCTAAGGCTGGATCTGCTAAGGACGTCTCCACTGCCGTATCGGTGGACATGCCGTTTGGCACCCTAAAGAGCACCATTCAGAGCCATTTCCGGCAGAAAGCGGCGGACAGGTGGCGCAAGATGAACACGTGCAGGGTGGCTAGAAGCATGTGGCCATGTTATAACGACAATAGAACAGCACAATTGATCAACAGGAATCGCAGGGACATCTCAAGGCTCGTAGAGGTTGTGACAGGACACTGGGCAATAGGCAGACATGCAGGCAGGTTAGGTCTCAACCATAATGCATTCTGTCGGAGCTGCCGGGATCAGAGCAAGGAAGAGACAGTTTATCACTTCCTTTGCGAATGCCCGGTTTTGCACAACACGAGACACAAATTCTTAGGCAACAGTATTATAGGCGACCTCGCGGAGTTATCAGGTACAGGTCTGGGGGACTGACGAGTGGAGTGGTTTTTCAAAAGGGATCTCAGAGATCCTACTTGAATGCTTGCGTGTAGCGGGCAGCCACGTATACCAACCAACCATCTGTCAAGATGTCACCGGAATAGGCGAAGTGCAAACAAAAATTTAATTTTCAGTTTTTGCCAGTTTAAAGCCTCTAATGGCTCGTACGAGTTCACATCGAACTTCGCTGTTACAAAATCGAGTTCGGCTCAACATTTGGGTGAATTTATAGATGCTTCGAAGCTTAAAATTCCCGAAGCCATAGAATTGGCGGATACATGGTTCTTCAAACCACAGTAAATAGATAGGTTGTTAAGAGCAGAGACATTGCTTGGTATGGTGCTCAATAGACGTATTTCTTTGGGAGAATATATGTCTACCCTTATTAACACGGTTTTCGGATGGATAATTGATGAAAGATTCACTTGTCGGCCAACTTCAATGCAAGTAGCATGTAACTTGGTATTATGCTCTTCTGTCGATGATACCTTGAATAACACATTAAAGACATTTTGGGAGGTAGAAGAGTATGCAAATGGTCCCGTTAAATCTTCAGACGAGGAACAAGCCTGTAAAAATATTTCAGTTCCATCGAATGGAAGAGTTCAGGTTCGTTTGCCGTTTAAATATACTCCAGGTTGTTTGGGTGAGTCGTTTGAAAATGCTAAGAAACAATTTCTGTCGCTCGAACGTGGAATTGAACGTGATCCAATACTCAAATCTATGTACATCGATTTTATGGATGAATATATGGCACTTGGTCATATGTCGCACTTTAATCGGCCTCTTTGTCCATATTATTATACCTCATCATTGTGTACTCATTTAGTGTGTTTGCTGGGATCAAGTCGTGTTTTTTGTCAGCTCCAATAAATCACCTGTAAAGTCTGACCTCAAAGGGTAAATACCTGCATAAATCATTAAATCGTGTGAAGCGGCTTATAAGTAACAAGTAGCGCTGTTGTTTTCCTCCACAAAAAAGTGATTTCATAAGTTAATTGAAATTTAATTTATTTTATTATTTCACTGGAAGTTTGGTTGTTTGTGCTTGTTTCATCAAATTACTCAAAGAAAGACGAACTAAATAGATAGATTATATCAAAGCAAATATCTACAGCAGTTTCATTCTATCATAATACTGGCAATACTTTACGACAGTTGAATTATCAGTGCTTATTCACTGCAATACCCCTTGTTGTTAATTGTAAACTGCATTACCATTTATCACTACACAGTGAGTAAAAGTAATTGCATCGGATTATTCCTAAAAACTCAAAATTATATATATATATATATATATATATATATATATATATATATATATATATATATATTGATTGTTTCATCGTTAATTCCCAAGATGGCATGCTTGAAAAAGGGATGTACTTTAGAAGGATCGGATGCTAGAATGCTAGTCTGCTGGTTATGTCACGGTTCATACCATTTTAAGTGCGCTGGTATTTCTGGCTTAGTGGGCGAGTCAATAGCAACAAACGTTCATTGGCGTTGTAATAGTTGCCGAAAAGTCAGTGTTGAATTTTTTAAATTCTTCCAGAGCACTAACAACAATTTTCTGCAAATCCAGGATAACCTTGGCCATTTAACTGAACAAATTAATGAATATGGAAAACTTTTTAGTGACTTTAAAACTTTAGATAGTTTACAATCACCATCCACAATTCGCCGCAAAAGCCCCAGATTGTTGAATAAAGATAACAATACTTCTACAACAATCAATCAATATGTAGTTAATACGATTAATGACGGATCTAGTTTAACAAAAAAATTCTCCTCCTAGAACAACTATGCCTAATGCCTCAGATAATGTTTGTAACATTATTCATGTCAACGATATCTGAGCTACTCATCACCGGCTGTGCCTCTAAATAATGCTTTAAAATCTCTAAGCCCCGCTGAATTAAGTAATTTTGATGTCTCAACTCCAGCCCCTTTAACCTCAATAGCGAGCTCGTCTACAGTTAATAATCAAAATTTAACTGATACATCAACAGCCCACGGGAGTTGCGTACGATTCCTCCGAAAAAAACAATATTTGCTACACGTTTCGTATCAGATACAAAACAGAAGATATGAAATGGTATATTCAAAAGATATTTGAAAATTGCCCACCACAGGATATCCTCGTTTTTAAAATAAACTCTTGAAATAGAGCTTCATTCAAAATAATTGTACCCGAAGTAATGTTTCAATAAATTGTTAGTCAAGAGTTTTGACCTAAGAATGCTTTAGTACGTGAATTCATTTATAAAGATGATAATAATGCTCGCTTGCCTAATTTAGTGCATCCCATCCAAACAACTAATATCTATTTTATACCAAAATGTCAGGGGTATTAATTAAAATTGTCATCGATTTACCGAAACAGCTTTGGATATGACAACGATATTATAGCATTCACTGAAACCTGGCTTACTACTAAAATTAATAATACCGAAACTATGTGTTCCAGATACCAAATTTTCAGAAAAGATAGAGAAAGTTGTCAAACAGCCAATAATATTGTAAAAAAAAATCGGGTGGTGGTGTTTTAATTGCTGTCTCAACTATGTTTTCGTCGGAAGAAATTATACTGCATGATTTTTTGCACATTGAGTTTATATGCGTATTAGTGAAAATACATAAACAGCTTATGTATATTATTTGCTTGTATATTCCTCCTAACTCGCAATATTTTATCTATGAGGACTACCTAAAAGCTATAAATGTTATTGCAGATAAAGTAAATTTAAATGATCTTATACTTGTACTGGGAGATTTTAATATGCCAAATGTGTCCTGGAAATCTGTGCCTTATTGAAATTATTTGTCACCTCTTCAATCTTCGGAGTTATCACAGTATTTCATTAACAGTTTACTGGAGTGCAGCCTTTTTCAAATCAAGTGCATCACAAATACTTCTGATAAATTGTTAGACCTTGTATTTGTTAATGACCCGTCAGACTTTTCGATATCGCAGCATCCCCCGCTTTCAAATCCTGAGGATGGTTATCATCCTACGATTGAATTAACTTATATCTACCAAGCTCTTCGACGGTCAAATACATCTCGGCAAAATAAAATTTTTTGTTTTAAGTCAACAAATTACATTAAACTTTAACGTGAACTCTCTCAAATCGACTTGTTAAATGAATTATCTTATGGCAATGATTTAGATAAAAGTATCGAAAAATTTTACCAGATACTACACAAATGCTTCCTATCTTCAATACCTAGAGTACTACCTGCCCCCTGCCATGGTCCACCTTGGAACACTAAACAACTTTCAAGACTTAAAAACCGAAAGAGTAAACTATTCAAAAAGTAGAAGCAAAATTCATCTCAATATTCTATGTACTCCTCAGCAAGATCTGCATATACCATTGCTAATCAACTGGCTTATAGTGCTTATTTAAACAGGATAAAAAATAACCTAAAAAATGATCCCAAATCTTTTTATAAGTTTGTCAATTCGAAGAAGCGTGTGTCAGATTTCCCTTCTGTTATGAAGTTTAAAGATTATGAGTCGTCAGATGATAAAATTATAAGTAATATGTTTGCTAACTTTTTTGCATCAACCTATTCATCGTCTACGTTTAGCGATATCGAGCAGTATTCTTATCATATCCCTGAATCAATGAATTTTAATGTACACCGTATTGAGCAGCAAACTTATATGAAAAATCTAAAACTTTCGTATGTTCCCGGTCCTGATGGTACTCCTAGTAGTATTTTAAAATACTGTCCTCATTTACTATGCCCTCCATTAACCTATTTATTCAACAAATCACTCAAATTGAGTTATTTTCCTCCAATTTGGAAGAAATCGTTCATCATTCTGCTGTTCAAATCTGGATTTAAAGCTGATATATAGAGGTATAGCTAAATTGAACGCTATACCAAAGTTGTTTGAGCAACTCTTATGCGATACATTGTCTTATCAAGCAACATCTATTCTTTCTTCTGCGTAGCATGGTTTATGTAAAGGTCGATCAACTATTACGAATATCTTAGAATTAACAACCTTAGTTAACGATGGATTTGTCTCTGGCAAACAAACAGATAAGGTGAATCACAACTTACTCATTCATAAGTTTGATCGAATTGGATTTGGAACGTCTCTAATGGATTGAATCTTATTTGAAAATGCAGTGTGTCAAGTTCTGCAATATGCTTTCTACTGATATAAATGTTATATCAGGTGTGCCTCAGGGTAGTCATCTCGGCCCACTTTTATTTACGTTATTTATTAATGATCTTCCGTTGTTTAAAACTCAAATATACTAATCTATGCAGATGACGTAAAGTTATTCTTATCGTTTGACTCTATTGACCAACAGTTCCGTATCCAAACTGACATTATACACTTAACCACTTGGTGCGCAAATAATTTAATGGAGCTAAATGTGAAAAACTGCAAATACATGATTTTCTCAAGAACAACTCCAATCAATGGACTCTATTAAATGAACAATGTTGTTCTTGACCTAGTGGATTGATTCAATGACTTGGGAGTTATTTTAGATAAAAAAACTGGACTTCAGGTGCCATATAACTTCGACTATTAACAAAGCTACTGGTGTTCTGGGTTTTATTAAACGCTGGACTAAGGAGTTCTCTGACCCTTACACAACCAATATGTTATTTACTACTTTAGTTCGCCCAATACTTGAATACGGATCTGTTGTATGGGACCCAAAATATCTTTCACATTCAAATCAAATAGAGTCAGTACAAGCGCAATTCTTATTATTTTGTCTTCGTGGTCTTCCTTGGAACACTAATATAAGATTACCATCTAACGACAGACGCCTAGAACTTATTGAGCTCCCAACCTTAAGGAGCCGTCGGCAAATGCTAAATGTTACCTTCCTGCTGAAATTAATAAACGGCTGCGTTACAATTCAATTTCTCCTGAGCAAAATAAACTTGAATATACCCAATCGTCCAACAAGGTATTATAGCTTGTTGAGAATTAAGTTTTACACTGTGGGTGCTGTTGGCTGAAGTAGTAGAACACGAGACTATGAAGCGGAGGGTCGTGAGTTCGAGCCCGCGCTGAGTCATGAATATTGTGTTTAATTCTTCTGATCAGCATTAATGCATGATTGTGTTAGTTGTTGCCAGCCTGTTTCAATGATGAAGGCATAGCACTGGTCACTGAACATAATTGGCAACGACTGACACTGTCATGTACTACTAAAAGCAGAGTAACAGCCGAAGTAAAAAGTTTGAAATAGCTACAAAAAAAAACACCGCCTATCTTCTCATCTTGTCTCATCTATCCCCTTAATACTATCCACTCGTCTTCAGTTCCGGCGCAATGCAATGCATATGTAGTGGTTATCCCTTGAGTGCCGGTCCAAGAAAAAAAATCTAATACGATCTGAGCATGCCCGTCTGTGGAAATAACGATTCAGTCCAAACGAAAAGAGCCAGAGTCCTGAAGGATAGTGCAAGGCAAGTTTATAAATAGGCTGAATGGGGCCAGAGGAAAACAGTTCCCCTAAGAAGAACTAAACCAACTTCTAAAAAACTACATAATTTTTAAAGTTGTTTTGTTTTATTTTATGTCAAAGAATTTTCAACGCGTTAAAGCTGGAGCCATTATATAAAACAAAATTGTTTTTGGACCCCGCTCCTTTAGTGGGCTTTATTATATGCAAAAATAGTGTACAAATTTAATAAATTGTTTTACTTAAGACTACATTCCTTAAAAATAACATTTTTAAGCTTTAATGACGAAGCTGAGACGTAACCTGGTACTACTCTGCCGTACCCCAACCTCCCCCTTTGCCCCCTAAATTACCCTATCAAAAAAAATGTTTTTAATTTCATATTCAATTATTCCAAACATTTATATTTAGAGTTTTCTGACAAATGTGAAATGTCTCCCCACAGCCCTTGACAGAGCGACCCCCAAATACAGTTTAAATACCCTCCAAAGAGAATTGGACCCCATAAAATATATACATATATTGTTGCTCACTGATGAAGTCTGAGACGATCTAGCAATGCCCACCCACACATTAGTCTGTGGAAAATAGACTATCGGCCATGTGATAGAAATCGCTTATCGCATGAAATAAGCGTTTTCGATTTGAAGTCACAAAATTGGTGTGCTGGAGTTCGGAATCGCAAAGAATTTTTCGATTTCAAATCACAGACCATTGCCTAAGTGACTTGTATGCGAACTTCTCTTATTTACTAAAACTAAATGCTCAAGGCCTAAAAATTGTTTGTAGAATTAAAATTTTGTTTGTTTTTATTTATTTGCTGACAAAGAAAATTAAAATTTCAATTATTTTTTGTTATAAAATTTGAAATTTAAAAATCCCAATGATTATTGTACTGCTTGGAGTGTTTTGCTTTCTTTTAAATTGGCGAGTCAAATGTGAACAGCCGTTTTTATATTTGTTTGAAAAAACGTTGCTACCAGATGCCAAAAATACAGGTTTACTTGAAAAAATATTAGAAATTTCATATTAAAAAATTGTTCAAAACAATTTGGCATCTTATGCTTAAATGTAAAAAAAAGAAAAAAGGGAAGAAAAAAGAAAAATTTATAACGCCAAAAAATTTTGAAATTAAAAATGTGAGTATTTAGAATAAAATTTAAATAAAATGACATTTAATAATTGGATAAAACTTAAAATCTTACAGGGCTCCTCAAAAGTCGTCAGAACAGTGCAAGCTATTCCTGGATTTTATGGAAAGTCATCCTGATATGGCAAAAGGTTTTGTAAGAGGGGACAAAGTAAATCAAGAGCAATTGTGGGCTGATTTAACTAATCAGTTGAATGCTTGTGGGCCACCAAATAGGAATGTTTCTTCATGGAAAAAAGTATGTGTGCCACATTACACTCTCATATATAATTGGACATTATATTTTATTACAATACATTTACAGACCTGGTGCGATTGGAGACGAAGCATTAAAACAAGGCTGGCGGAAAACAAAACCCTATTAAATAAAACGGGTGGCGGAGATTACCAGCAGCATTTCCTATCGCCAATTGAAGAACGATTGGCAATAATATGCAACATATTTCATGCTGTTGAGGGAGCCAAATCTTTCGGACCCCTCAAACAACGTAGTGATACTGAGGATGTTTTAAATGACTTGCAAGCGCAAATTGAGTCCGAGGAAACAATTCCAACCGCTAAAAACGAAAATCTACCTAAATCAAGTGATTCCCTAGTTAAATTGTCTCATTCTTCGTCTGCGAAAAAGAAAAAATGGTGCGGAGATATAGAAAATATTATTGATGAGGAAAAGAAGAGTTTTGAGTATATCGCAGATAAACTTGAAGAAATGAAAGAAACGATTAGAGATAATAACAACTACTTAAAAAACATAAGTAGTAACATAAATGAAATTCGATTACTAAAAAAAAGTGAATATGAAGAAAATAAGAGACACAACTTGGAAATGGAAAAGTTAACCAAAAGCAAACTTGAGACTAACCTTGAATTTTTAAAATTGGAGCAAATGAAAATGGGACTAAAGGATTGAAAATTGCACTAAACAAATAAACTAATTTTTTTCTTAAACTTATCATATTACTTTTTGATCTCTAATGACTGTGAATTGAATTTTTTTTATGTTAATTTTTTTTTATTTTACATTTTTTGGAGTATTTTTATGTTTGTTTTTAATATTAAAGTTTTAATATTAAATAAATGTTTTGTTATTAAATAATATTTTGTTTATCTTAAGGAGTCTGCAATGTTGTCTCTAATTTGGACCCCTTCATTGCCGTTCTCCAGTTCCCCATCTTCTTCTTGTACCTCATTATTTAAATTCAGAACGGCCTCTTCTTCTAATGGTACGTTGTATTGTTTACAAATATTGTGTAGAGCACAACAAACATTCGAAATTTGAACAACCTTTAAGGGGGAATACGGGAGACACATTTGCAAACATCTGAAACGGCTTTTCAAATTTCCTATTGTTCTCTATACTATATTTCTATACGATGAATGAGCCAAATTAAATGTATGCTGCATGGAGCCATAGTTAGGAGATCTGTACGGTACAATTACATATGGCTCCAAAGCATAGGCTGAATCAGCAAGCAACCATCCACTTCTATTTTCACTTCCATACTTCTCAGCATAATAAGTTTTTGCATCGCTTAAACTCCACACGAATGAATCGTGGCACGATCCCGGTATGGAGGCGTCGACAGCCCGAATTTTCATTTGGTAGTCGCAAATCTGCAATGAAAAGTACGATTCAATACAACAAAATTTATTGTAGAACGGTAAACATTTTATTTAGATACTCACTATCAAGACATTAATGCTGTAATATCCCTTTCTACATTAATATAGCTCGGAATTGGAGGGAGGTTTGACAAGCCTGACGTGGGTTCCGTCCAGACACCCAATTACGCCAGGAATTTTAAATTTATTAAAAAAAGTAATTTTGGACTCTCTTATTTCTTGGTCGCTCATTGCCAATTGAATCCATTGTCCACACAACCTGTCCTCAAGAACGGTAAGTACTTTCCAGAGAACTTTACAAAAGGTTGTCCTATCCATAGCGATGTTTAAATCATTAGAGATTACGCCTTGATAAGAGCCAACTGCTAAAAACCTCAGCACACAGGGCAGTCGGATAATTTCTGGGATCGAACATTTCTCCATACGTTGGGAAATTTCGCCCAGAATCATCATAAAAGCTCTTTTATTCAATCGATAAAATGCTATGAAACTGAAAGCAAAAAATTGTATATGCATTATCTTGATACACTGGGTACTCACCATTGCTCCGGAATATTTGTCGGGTCTGAATAGTCCCGAAGAAGACGTTTTTTGATACGTTGTTTTTTTAAATAAATTATTTTCAAAGTTATTGCACTCAATATAAAAGCAGCCGGCATTTTTAAAATTTTTATTTATTTTCTTTCTATTTCTTATTTTTTAATTTATACATTTGACAGTTAAAACATATATTTTTACTTTCGAAAATGTTTTCGAAAAATAAGTAAAACGCGTGAACTCCAGCACACGTTCAAAAGAAATTGGCGTTTTTCAAGTCGCATGTGATTTGAGAATCGTGCGATTCACAGCACATACATGTATATTTTTGTACACTGCCCCCTTTAGTGGGCGTTGACGTACGGTATTATATGAAAAAATGGTATAAATATTGAAAAATATTTATTCCTTAAACCTGTAAGGAGCTGAGATGTTCTCTGATCTTGCAGAAGTGAAACGTCACTCACACGGCCCTTCCCGGAATGACTCTCTCAAAATAGAGATTTAAAATTGGGTACAGAGATGTCTTAAAGCAACTCTGTCCTACCAAGTTAAACATTTTAAATTTACTTACTAAATATTTGGACGGTATTTAAGATTCGACCCGGTCGAATATAACGTTTTTATTTGTTTTTTTTTTAATAATAGGCTTCATACGGCTAATTTTTGCAAAAATTACGTATTTTCACTTCATTCACTTAATTGTTAATAAAATTTTTCGTTAATCCATGGATATTCATGAAATAAAGCTCGCTTTATTTGGAATGTTCGCAATTTTACGATCATGTAATAAAAATGGTAAGTTTTTGTCATTTTAGATTTTTTACGAGCTAAAAAAAATTTATAATTTTTAACATGAAAAATCAGTTTGTTTACATTGCGATGCAAATAACTCCGAAACCAATAAGTATTAGAATAGTATTAGAACGACTTAAGGGTAATTTAATTTGCTATTATATGATGTTTTTTTTTTCAACAAAATCGGACAGCTCGTTCCAGAGATATGATAAAATAAATTGATCACCCTTTCCAAAAATGGCAAGTTTTAGAAAAAAAATTTAAAAAAAAATCGTATCCATAAAATTTCGACCATTTTTATAATCAGGGTACCATAGCGAGTACAAAAAAATAATAGTGGTGATCACAGGATATGCAAAAAGTTCAATTTTGTGGAGCAGTGTTATAAAACAGTTCATCGAATCTTGGAATTAGATATTTATCAATTTCAATTTGCGAATTTAATCCCACTTTAAAATACATATGCACAAATTCTCAGACGTCTATCGAATTTTTTAACTACTACAGTTGGAGCCGCCCACTCAATTGAAGTAATTGGTTTTAAAACACTTATAGATTCTAGACCCTCTAATTTCATTCGTATAGCTTCATGTCGATCAAAAGGAGTATCATAAGGTTTTCAAAAGTTCGGACGAAACCCTGGCTTTAGACTGATTTCTGGTTTCATTGTTGTACAATGTGTTATATTGATTTATTAAATTATAAACTAGTTTTTCTGGAAAGTCATTCTCAATAATCTCTAATTTTCCTCTTATTTTTTATACGAAATACGCTATCAGTAATCGTTAAGACTTTTTCTATAAATTTTTTTTGCTGTATTAATTATAATTGTCTTACTGTGTTTAGAATAGGGTTACCATTTCCAATTTTAGAAAAGGAGTACAACGACCTTAAAAAAGAAGGACATTTGACTCAAAAAAGAGGACTCTTTTTTTGCCTAAAATTCAAATATAAAAATCAAGAAACTCAATAAAACATACAAAATTTCTTATTTTTATTTAAAAAATTTATATTTATGTCAATACATCGCACTCGTTCAACAATACTGTATTAAGTCGAATTTTTTTTTTATATCTTTTTGGCAAAAACAATACATAACACTTCTATCTACCTATAGTTAAAAATTCCCATAATTCCGACTACTATTTCTTAATAAAATTACATGTTGTGACCTTTTTCCTGCTAAAATGGATTATTTCTGTGAATCAAGAAAACAAAATTATTTTTAGTTGTTTGAAGTGATTGGCCCTAAGAAATAATTGTTTGTTCTTATAAAAAGTAGTATTTTGAGTTAAGTTGTTATTCTAATAATAAAAGTTTATTTTAGTCTGGTAGTATTTTGAGTTGCAACTGTTTAATTGATTCAGGCTAAGCTAATATTTTGTTTTAATTCGAAATATGATTGTTTTCATGAAATAGTGCTTAACTTTTTCTTTGAGTTGTTACTGTTTTCGTGAAATAATTTTGTTTTTTATTGAGTTATTACTGTTTTAATGAAATATTTTTAATGACTCTTTGTAATATTATCACTTTATAATTTTGCATTTGAGCAATATAGCAAAAAAATGCAATTTTGATCAGCGAATATTTGAAATAAAAAAGTCTAATTAGTTCAATTACCAAAATGAGTTGTCCAAAAAAAAAGATGCCACTGTCGGAAAATAAAAGAAAGGATATTATAGATCCAGTCAAGAGAAACATAATCTCCATAAAGGATTACGATTCATACTACGAAAATTTTAATTTTATATTTTTAACTTTTTTAATTTAATAAAATATATATTTTAAGCTTTTTAGCGGGTGTTAGCATTTATTTAGCTTTAAAAACTTTGTTTAGTTTACGGCCATGTGATGGAAATCGCTTATCGCATGAAATAAAGCGTTTTCGATTTGAAGTCACAAAATTGGTGTGCTGGAGTTCGCAATCGCTCAAAATCGTTCAAAAGAAATTGGGGCTTTTCAAGTCGCATGTGATTCGACAATCGTGCGATTCACAGCACATACATATTAGTCTTTTTTCATTTCGTGTTTTATTAAAAATGTATTAAAAATACAACAATAAATTTCATATAAAAAAACAGAACTCAATATATTTAATTCTTATAAACAAAAATAATTCAAGAAAATGATAGTAACTAAAAAAATTGCTTTTCTATCTGCAGACAATGAACAAATAAAAAGGTTATGCAGCGCAATACAATAATTGATGGGTTTTCTAAATATTGCCGAACTTTTGTTAATGAAAACTTCCTTAAGAGTTAAGAAAACTGTTTTTTGTCTCTCCTGAAAACTGTAAAGTTTTTGAGTTAATACAGTATTGTTGAACAAGTGCGACATGTCTATCACATTTTTTCAAATATTCATAAAGTGCTTGACAATTCATACAATGATGGCAACGCAGTCCCTAACGCATCATATATAGCGCTTCTTTTGTAAAAAATAGTGATTTTTACAGGCTGTTTCAAAATTTCGAACGAAAATTGATTTGTACGAGATCTGTGTTATTTCTAAATTATTTTGGGCATTTTGTTTTTAAAAATTTAGCTTGGCTACTTATAAGCGAAAATGTAGCAGCTTTGATATTTTAAAAATGTAAAAGCAGCAAAAAGTATGACAACCCTGGACACTTGTTAAAAAAGTAGGAGGACGGACCCCGACGATCTAAAAAAGAGGACGGTGTCCGGGGAAAATAGGATGGATGGCAACCCTAGTTTAGAATAATAATTAATTATCCTACCTGAAGCAGTTGGCTTTTGATACCAATCCATTACTATATTGTTATCTCTCCTCATAACTAACGTATCTAAATAAGGCAACTCTAAATTACATTCTTTCTCAATTGTAAATTTAATATTACTATTAAAACTATTTAATGTATCTAGCATATCCTCAATTCCATACTCAGATATAATACAAAACAAATCATCTACGTATATTGTAATATACGAGTATTTAGGTTTAATGTTAAGATTGTTAATACATGTGACCTGCTCCACGAAAAGGGACGAAAAGGGTAATTTTGTACCTTTGATATTGAACTTTTTTTAAATTTCAAATATTATATATATTATCTGTTTATATCACATTTTTAAATTTTTTCATTAATTATGTTCATCTTTACAGGTGATTGGTAAAAAAAATAAAGACATAGAAACTTGCAGTTTGCGGCATTTGAAAGAGCGTTTTTTTCCTATAAGAATCACTCAAAAAGTAAAAAAAAATTTTTCGGCGCAGAGGTCCTTTTTCGTGGAGCAGGTCACACATGTATTTAACAACTCTTCCATAACAATGTCTGCTACAACTGGTGTTGCCGGAGAACTCATAGGTAATCCTTTTTGTTGAAAATAATATTTTTCATCATATATAAAATATTTATTGCCATCTATACAAAATTTTAAAATTCTACAACACAAATTCTTATCTATCTTAGTAAAAGTTTCCAATAAAGTCCACTTTTCCTCTATTGCATTTATAGCTAAGTCTATTGGGACGCTTGAAAACAAAGACACTACATCAAATGAAATAAGTCTATCATTTTTATCTAACTTAATTTTCTTTAATCTCTCTTTGAAATCTAATGAATTCTTTATATACAGATTTTTCGTTGATTTTTTTCAAAATATTTGTAATATACCTACTAAGTCCATAAGATGGTGAATTTATAAATGAACAAATAGGTCTCAATGGAAACCTTCTTTGTGAATTTTAGGTAACCCATATAATCTAGGTCCTACTGCAGTCATTGTTTTAAGTCTATTCTTCTCCAGTGTTGTTACAATATTTTTTTTTTAAGTTCTTCTACTAATTCATTATTTTTCTTTTGTAGTTTTCCTGTCTGATCCCTATTCAGAGTTTTATAACTAATGTTATCACTTAAAATATTTTCAATTCCTAGATTATACTTATGTCTATTAATTGCAACCGTGCTATTTCTTGTTCTTCCCTATTCTCAATAGTTTTAATAAAATCTTCTCCATCAGCTATCATTTTTAATTTTGAAAGCTCTTCTTTACTGACTGGTAAGGAGTGTTTTTGCCCTAGAGAAAGAATCCACTGTTTATCGTTTGGTATAACTAAGTTTGTTGTGTTCACAAACCATTTTTTGTTAAATTTAATATTTAGTAAATCCCTAAGATGCTAAAGTTTATTTTTTATATTTACCTTCTTACTAACTGAAACTCCTTTTTTTTCTTCAAATATTATAAATTGTTGCATTTCATCTCTTGTAAAAATCACATTTAAATTTGATGTTATGACGTTAATTTCTCTTTGAAATACCTTCAGTTTTTCATGAAAGTTTTTTAATGAAAATCTTACAATTTAATTTTATATAAAATTGATAGTATTGAGGACACAGATGAAGAGATAGAGAATTTGTTGTAGCTATTTCAACCTTATTACTTCGCCGGCTAATTTTTGCTACAGGACCGACGTAGGAGGATGCTGCTGCTACTCTGCTTCTTAGTACATGATCGTGTCAGCCGCTGCTAATAATGTTCAGTGACCAGTGCTCTGCCTTCATCACTGAAACAGGTTAGCAACAACCATGCACTAATGCTGATCAGAAGAATTCAACACAATACTCATGACTCAGCGCGGGGTTGAACTCAGGACCCTCCGCTTCATAGTCTCGTGTTCTACTTCTTCAGGCAACAACACCCTCAATTTTGAAAACCTTCAATAAATCTTGAAATCCTACTGTTCATAGATGTTGATTTTTGATGTTTTTTGTTGCATTCTTGATAAAATTTGGTATCATTCCAAAAAACAAGTAAAAACGTTATATTCGACGGGGTCGAAAATAAATACCCTCCAAATATTTAGTAAGCAAATTTAAAATGTTTAACTTGGGGGCACAGAGTTGTTTTGTATTAAAACTGTATTTTGGGGGGATCGCTCTGGCAAGGGGTGTGGGGGAGACATTTCACCTCTGTCATAAAACTCTAAAAACAAATGTGTGGGATAATTAACTACACAACTAAAATTTTTTTTAAATAGGGTCATTTAAGGGCAAAGGGGAACGAAGGGGTAGGGCAGAGAAGTACCAGGTTACGTCTCAGCTTCGTCATTAAAGCTTAAAAATTTTATTTTTAAGAAATGTAGGCTTAAGTAAAACAATTTGTTAATTTTGTACACTATTTTTTTATATAATAACGCCTACTACGCCTAACGGAGGCAGGGTCTAAAAATTGTTTTATTTTATGTAGCAAGAATTTTAACGAACATTTTTATATTGCTATATTAAATTGAATTAAGATTCTATAGGCTAATTGTTCGAAATTTTTAATTTAAATCTCAGAAAGACATGATAAATATTCCAAGGCACAAAGGCAAGTCAACATCAGTTTTTGTTATTCAACTTACACAGCAGAGCAGAACAGCTGTTTTCGAAAGACGCAACCCTTTCATCATCAGTGCTCATGTGTATTGTGTTTGTCACCACTTATTAGGTGGCTTAGTTGAATGTGATAACAGTTCCTATTTACACAAATTTTATTGTGAAAAAGAATACGAGAACTGTATCAAGCTGATGTTAACATGTTTTGTTATAATACCCGTGTTACCGTTTGATTATTTTTCTTCATGCCCCATTTTTCTGAATATTTTGTTCCATCATACCTAAGTCAAACTTTTTTGGTTTGTGAACGTTTTTCCAATTTATTATTGGTAGCTCAAGCCATAGCTTAAATTTGTATGTAGTAAGAATTTTAACGAACATTTTTATATTGCTATATTAAATTGAATTAAGATTCTATAGGCTAATTGTTCGAAATTTTTAATTTAAATCTCAGAACATATACAGGAACTGTTATTACATTCAACTAAGCCACCTAATAAGTGGTGACAAACACAATACACATGAGCACTGATGATGAAAGGGTTGCGTCTTTCGAAAACAGCTGTTGTGCTCTGCTGTGTAAGTTGAATAACAAAAACTGATGTTGACTTGCCTTTGTGCCTTGGAATATTTATCATGTCTTTCTGAGATTTAAATTAAAAATTTCGAACAATTAGCCTATAGAATCTTAATTCAATTTAATATTGTTTTATTTTATTTTATGGCTCCAAGTTTATCGCGTTGGACCTTCTTTGATATAAAAATATATCATTTGCTTAACAAAATTACAAAAAAACTTTAAATACTATGTGGTTTTTTAGAGGTTGGTTTAGTTCTTCTTAGGGGAACTTTTTAACCCTTTCGCCCGATGTAGCCCATCTGCGAGCTTAACGTGTGCTATGCTTCAAGATATATTTACACCAAATTTCAAGAGTCTAGCTCTTTTGGTTTGGACTGATTTGGACTGATTTCTACAGACGGGCGGACGGACCTAGGGACGGACGGACGGACATGCTCAGATCGTCTTAGATTTCATCACTGACCAAGAATATATATACTTTATGAAGTCTCAGATGGATATGTCGCTGCGTTACAAACGGAATGACAAAGTGAATATAAGCTACAATTTTTTTGGAGGGTATAAAAAAACACATTTTTATAATTTTTGTTTACAATAGCAATATCAATTACGCAACATTAAAAGAGTTGTAGTTAACGCACACACCGGTTTCATTATGTTATTATATATAATTAAAATTTATAATATTTATACATTTTAGAGTTAGTATGTTTTAATACTTAAAATTTTACTAATATATGCTATTTATACATTTTAGAGTTAGTGTTTTTTAATATATAAAATTTATGATTTATGTTGTTAAAAAATATTGTATATACTAATTGAAAAGAAATTATTTGACAAAACTAACTAATTTACTGAAGAAGCTAACCGATTGTTAGCGAAATATAGAATAATAATTATTAACATAAAATAACCTTAAAGCTCTAACCAATCTATTAACTATTAAAAGAAAGAGGTTAAAAAATTAGACACAAGAATCATATTTAAATCCATTAGTTAAACGCTTTAAATCATCTGACAAAATTATCTGAATAATTAAGTTGACACATATTCAAATTATCAGCTTGATTAGATAGTATTAGTATAAAATTTAACTTTCGAAACCAATCTAGCCCTAAGATATTTGCGGACTTCTCGTTGTCGAATACGTAGAGAAGTAGTGGTTCAAGAATGATTATTCCATACAACACTAACAAAAATATATCCTTTAAAGGGAATACATTTATCACTAGGGCAACCAAAAAAAGCAGTAAAAAAGCGGTTTTAAGTTCTTAAACAAAGCTTTTAAAAACATGAAAATAAGCAGTTAAAATTAAAAAAAAACAGTTTAAATTTATTGCTATTTTTAATTTTATTAGCTAAAAGCGTTATTACTAGGGCAACAAAAAAAAAGCAAGTGCTTATTTTTTGTTTCACAAGATAGAATGTTTTTGATTGAAAACAGATTTCTGACGTAAAAAGAACAAATAAGATGAGCTGCATTTGTTAGGGCTTGTTTTTGCTTATTTTGGCAATATCGGCTTCTTTTTAGTTATTTTAGCAATATCGGCTTTTTCTACTTATTTTGCCATTTTACGCTTATTTTTAATATATTTTAATAAATTTTTGAAAAAATCTTTATTTTTTTGATGTGGCAATATTGTTTTTAGTTTGTGAATATGTAAAGCCTACAGTCCACGATATGAAAAAAGCAACAAGCGCATGTGGCGATGACGTCACTAGAATTTTCAGCATGTTGGTTGCATTTTTTAAATAAGTAGTAGTGATGCATGCCATAAAATTTTGATAGTATTTTTGTCCCAAAAACCCAAATGTAACATGTAGTCGAAGAGTACACATTTCCAGAGGCAGCACATTTGTAAACATGTGAATGTCTACATGTACTTATATTATTGGTACTAGTATACTATAGGCTTGAGGGAATGATACTCAAATGTAGACTCATTTATTGCAAATACAAAAAAAAAAACGTTCCTTAAATCTACTGCAAGGGTTCAAAGTTTACGAGAAACATCGTCAAATATACCACTTCCCCCACTACCAATGGGGCACTTGGATAATGGCTGTTAATTATTATGCAAAATATTTTGATGAATTCGTACAAATCTGTTCAAATCTAAGCTCCACTGATTCTTCATCTGTGCGTATATGTCAGTCTTTAATGAACGAAAGTGAACCAAAGAATGAAAGTAACCAAATATTGGATATATCTGCAAATTTCGGGTTTTTACACGAAGTTATAATAAAATTGGCAACAAAAAATCGTTCATTGATTTCCCAAGTAAATATAGTTATGGACACTTTTAGAAAAATTTCCGATGTTCCAGGGGATATAGGAGAAAAAATAAATATAACATTTAAATCAGTTTTATTGAAAAAATGAAGGATTTTTCGTACTCAAAGATATTGGTGATATATTAGGTGGCAAACAGAACTGTGAGTCCAATCGTATAAAATATTCTTCTTTGCAAATACTCGATTTCAAATATGCTCCCCTAACATCAGTAGCCGTAGAACGAACTTTTTCTATGTATAAGAACGTGCTGACTCCAAACAAAGTTTTCTGTTCAAAAATTTGTCGCAGCAATTTTTAATTCACTGTAATAACTTATTAGGAAAGCATATTTGAAATCGATATTTGAACAAGTTGCACCTGTGTCTACTTAGAAAGTACAATTGCTTTCATTTATATGAACAGTCACATAAATTACATTTTTAACCAAATTTGAATTATATACTTCAATGTTACCTGGTTCAAATATGTATGCATATCTCGGCTAAGTCAATGAATTCGAGTATGTCATTATTTGTAGACGGAGAATAAACGTCTTCATTTTTGTATTTCAAAATCTTTGCCTTAGAAAATTTTCGCGTATTAATTCTGTTGTCTGTAGATTGGCAAACGCTTCATATGTGACTGTGTTTTGTGCACAGATTACGGACAGTCTTACCAGAGCACGATTTAAAATTGCGGGTACTGTTGAGATTGCTTATACCTCTGACGATTGTAGTCCTTTGATTTCTATACTTGTATTAACTGTGGATTCATAGATCTTAGCAATTTGAATAACTTCGTCTAAAGCAAGATTGAGTTTTGGAAGAGGTGCAGTTGGCACAGAATTATGTGGAACATGAAAAACTAATATGTCACGAATTTCTTTGTCAACGTAAGAAACATACACTGTAAAACATACATTCTTTTGAAGAAGCTCTTAAATTTGCCATCCAATCAGCATAAGTTTCATTCATTCATTTTCGGTTTCTAAAATCGAACCTTACATGATTTTTATTAATAAAATGATGATTCATCTTTGATATGATATCTATCACTATACTGAACCAGTGGACTTAAATTAATCCATCACACTGCAAAGTGTGTGGAACGTTGTCCGAACAAAACTTGCGAAAAGAAAAAATAATTTTATCCTTTGCACACATAGTTAATTGACATATTCGTCCATCGTGACTTGGCAAAATAGATTGAATAAATGACAACTGATTCGGTAGACCTATCTCCAGCAATATGGACGCCATTATATGTCGATTATATTAAATTTGCATTAGAAGTTATAAAATTAACAAGTAAAAGTGCTATATTCGGCTGTGCCGAATCTTAAATACCCTTCACAGATGTAATTCTTTTCATTAAAATTTTTCGGCTAGGAAGCTAAATGTTTGGCTTTTCTTATTTCTAATACCTCTGAACGGCTTTCAAAAATATTAAACATGTTTAATTTAAAAACAAAAAGTAAAAATCCGTTTCATGTAATCCAAAAAAAAACCCAAAAATTGTCCAACCGTAGAATCGTCTATTAGATTTTTTTGGTCTTTAATACCAATTTATCTCTTCCCGAAGTATAAAAAAGATTTCATACACAAAAAACCAAAATTAGGAACTTATATGGTTAATTTTATGTAAAAATAAATTCAATTTTCCAATCCTGGAACAGAATTTTTAATTTAAAAACTTTTAATACCGATTAAATTCTTAGCAAAGTATAAAATATGTTTAATTTACTGAATCAAATCAAAATTGGGGTAAAAGTTCCATTTATGTACCGGAAAATTTCGATTTTCCAACCCTGGAACCGAATTTTTATTACCAACTTAATATTCCCTGAAGTATAAAATAGGTTTAATTCACTAAAAAACAATATTTGGAATTTATTTGGGTACTTTTATGTACCAAAAATTTCGATTTTCCAACCCTGGAACCGAATTTTAAATTTTTTAATGCTAATTTAATTTTTCTGATATATAAAATAGGTTTAATTCACTACAAACACAAAATTTGGAATTTATGTGGGCACTTTTATGTACCAAAAATATTTCATTTGTCCAACCCAGTAGTCGAAATTTTGTTTTTTTAAGATTTTAATACCAATTTTGTTCTTCCTGAATTATAAAACAGTTTTAATTAGCAAAAACAGCAACGTCGATTGCCTTTTTATACTTTTATGTAGAAAAAATATTTCAATTTGTTTTTTTTTACCAATGCAACTTTTAATGAGGCATGAAATAGTTTTATTTAAGAAAAACTTAATATTTGTAACCATTTTGGTCATTTTATGTACTACAAAATATTGCAGTTATCCAACTGTGGAATCTAAATTATTATTTTCTTTTTATTTTTGATACCAACTTTGTTTTTCCTGAACTATACAATTGTTTTAATTAGTAAAAAAAACCTTTTTGGTTACTTTTATGTATAAACAAAATTTAAATTTCCCAGCCCTTGAAGCGAAGTTTTAATTTTTGTTTACCAATCCTAGTCTTCATTAGGTATAAACTCGTTTTATTTAAGAAAAACTTAAAATTTGCAACCATTTTGGTCACTTTCATGTACTACAAAATATTGCATGTACCAAAAAAACTTTAAACTTCCCAACCCTGGAAGTGAAATTTTATTTTTTTTGTTTTTTTACCAATGCAACTCTTGATGAGGTATAAAGTAGTATTATTTAAGGAAAATTTACAAGTTTGAACCATTTCGGTCACCTTCATGAACTATAATATATTGCACTTGTCCAACCCTGGATTCGAAATTTAGATTATTTTGGAAATTTTTGATACCAATTTTGTTCTTCCTAAAATATCAAATAGTTTTAGTAAGCAAAAAAAAAAAAAAACAACGTCAATTGCCTCTTGAAGCCTGGAAGCGAAATTCAACTTTTTTTAAATTTTTTTTATCAATGCAAATCTTCATAAGGCATAGAGTAGTTTTGTTTCAGAAAAACTAAAATTTTGTAACCAGTTTGGTTATTACATGTACTACAAAATATTGCATGTACCAAACGAAACGTTAACTTTTCCAACCCTGGAAGCGAAATTTTAATTTATTTTATCAGGGCAACGCTTCATAAGGTATTAAGTATTTTTTTTAAAGAAAAATTTCACATTTTTAACCATGTTGGTCACTTTAATGTGCTATTAAATATTGCACTTGTCCATCCCTGGATTTGAAATTTTATTTTTGACTTTTTCATACAAATTTTGTTCTTCCTAAGTTATAAGACAGTTTTAGTTAGCAAAAAAAAACAAACATCAGTTGCATGTTGGATTACTTTCACGTATAAAAAAAATGGAATTTCCCACCACTGGAAGCAAAATTTGAATTTAAAATTTTCTTTTCTTTTTGCCACCGCAAATCTTCATGACGTAGAAAGAGGTTTTGTTAAAGAAAAGCTTGAAATTTTTAAGAATTTTAGTTACTACATGTACTGCAATATACGAAATGGGCCGAAAAAAATTATTATTTCCCATCACTGGAAACTTTTTTTTTTTAGTTTTTAATAGAACATTGAGGCTTCCCAAAGCACGAAATAGGTTTAATTTACAAACATTAAAAAAAATAAATGATTTTTGGTATAAATTTTGCGTCGAGAAATAGGTGTAAGCTTCCCAGCTCTGGAACCGTACTTCGGATCTTTCTGAATTTGAATACACCTCTATTTAAGTTCATTTCCAATCCAACGGTCTAAGACTGAAGACTCTGGCTCTTATGGTGGCTTGGGAAACCCGATTTCACGTACAGACGGAGATCGCTCAATCGTCATCACTATTCATAAGGATCCAGAATATATATATACTTTATGGGGTCCCATGTGCATATCGAAGAAATTACACACGGAATGACAAACCTATGTTCACCCTTTCACTTTTTTGTGAAGGGTATAAAAACGCAAAACATATAGCTCAAGGTAATAATTGCTCATAGCGAGTGCTATTTTAGCAACATGTTACTATTAAACATGTTCAGTTTGGTCTATAATTTAACCATAAATTGACTTATAGTCCGGTCAATTTAGACATTCGAAGTTACATAAAGTCCCAACAAGCTGAATTTCTGTGAAGTTGTTCAAAACATAATTATAAACAATGTCTAGAAGTTCCCCATCATTCCTCTGTAAGGAAAAAATTTAATTCAAGGCCAAAGGTCAAAAAATGAGTTTTTCGCGATTTTCAGCAAAACGGTAAGTTTTATCATAAAAGTACCTCAGACAAAAATTGTAGATGATAAAATTATCTATAAAAAATGTATCAATACTTTTTTTCTTACGAGCCACTGTTTCTGAGATATAACGATTCAAAAAGTTATAAAAGTCGTTATCGTCATAATATGCACACGTTTCCACACCACCTATGAGGTAGTGTACTTAGCGCGTTTTTTTTAACGTGGTTTCCCCAGTAGGCCTACTCCACGGGTCAGTTGTGATCCTGTTTAATGTAAAACTATTGAAAAATAACGGAAATTTTCAATGATTGGGAAAGATAAAAGCGATGTAAATGAAAAAAAAAGTGTTGAAGTTTATTCGTCTTAATCGTAAGTTTCAAATTCTTGTTCTTCTTCTCCTGCTTCTTCTTCATCTTCATTTTGGATGCAAGTAAATTGCGTCAATAGCCATGTATCGCATGATACTTCGTCGGAGTCAAACGAATCCTCCATTGTTTGTGATTCAATATTAGAGCACGACCGGCCTTGACAATTTGTGCATGCTAAAGAACAAGACAGTCCGACTTTTTTGCAACCACATTTAGCACTGCCTTCCTTTTTGCAGTTGCAAAAAATAGTGTTCAGCAGTTTTTCCGGCGCAGGTGGAAGTAACGTTTGAACTGGCTCTAATATATTGTTGACCAACTTCCAACCCCAGTCTGTAGGGTCTAGCTGATAACCAAGCCACACTTGAACTTGGTAATATACTCGAAAAAGATGTTGGTGAGCAGCAACTGAGGTTGGAGGTAGACAAACTAATTGAACTTGTTTTTTATTTTTAGTATTTTTAACGAAACATGCATATCGATGCTTATCTAAACAGGTAGTTTTTTTAGGAGCTCCGTACATAGAAAGAAGAAAGCGGATGCCGTTGGTAATAACTTCTTGTTGAGTTGAATTACTCTTTTTAAAAACTTCAGCACATTGAATTAAATCTTGTTTTTAAAACATTTTGAAAACTGCTGTTTTACCCCTCCTGTAAAATGCAGATGTTGTATCACAGCCAGTTATTGTATGTAAAAATAGTACATGATCTTTACACTTTACTAAAGTAAATAAACTTTTTGATTAATATATATCTGATTGATGCTGAGCTTTTCCTGGTTTTAAGAAAAAAATAGTTTTTTCAGTTGGCGTTCGAGCAGTGAGTAATACAAGTAAATCAACATCTTCACCAACAACAATAGTTGTATTTGTCAAATTGAATTGCTCTATTGCTGTTTCAATAATCAATACATCAGCTTGTTTTACCAATATATTTTCAGCCGTAAACTTTTCTTTCAACATTGAAATGAACCGAGACTTGTTGTGGGTATTTGTAAGAAACTTCTTTTGACTGGTTGGGACTGTCATAAGTACATCAAATAAAATATCAGAAGATGAAGATGTTGCTAAAGTTCGACGACGTTGTTCTGCAGCTTTGATATATAATATATATATATATATATATATATATATATATATATATATATATATATAATTAATATATATACATACACACACATATATATATATATATATATATATATATATATATATATATATATATATATATATTATATAAAATATTATAACTCTAGATGTATATACGTGGCGTACTCATGCATATTATGACGATAACAACTTTTATAACTTTTTGAATCGTTATATCTCAGAAACGGTGGCTCGTAAGAAAAAAAGTATTGATACATTTTTTATAGATAATTTTATGATCTACAATTTTTGTCTGAGGTACGTTTATTTTTTTTTAAGTTTTATCAACTTACCGTTTTGCTGGAAATCGCGAAAAACTAATTTTTTGACCTTTGACCTTGAATTAAATTTTTTCCTTACAGGGGAATGATGGGGAACTTCTAGACATTATTTATAATTATATTTTGAACAATTTCACTGAAATTCAGCTTGTTGGGACTTTATGTAACTTCACTCTCATTTTTTGGTCTAAATTGACCAGACTATTACAAACGAACAAACCTTGAAGATCACTGCAAGTTTTGTTCATTATTTGGTGTAGATTAAGTACCGGTGGCATCATTTTTCAACGACGAATGCAGGAACGTTACTGTGAAGTGAGCGCTAACGTTCGATGATAATAAACTTTTTTTGGGGCCGATCAATTCGCTGCCTAGATCGTATGATGTAACGCATTTAGCAATTTTTCTTTTTCTGGAGCTATATTAAGGTTCATGTCAATATGCAATTGTTCGCGCACTGGAAGACAATATTGAAAAATTTATTCGTTAGTGTCGTCACTGGCGGTGACTGTTGTTCATAAGGAGCGAATTTAACAACACCAAAAAATAACAAGACCAAAGTTATAAAATGGTGTGAAGCGTTTATTTCTATACAAAAAAAATTCAATTAAAATATATAAAAATTACAAAGTACTTTAAGTACTCACCGCACTGCTTTTCCTTACAAACTAAATTTTGTCTTTAAAATAAATTAAGTTGAGCTAAAATTCTTTATGTACAAAAAAACAACCTTTTAAATAACGGGCCAACTTAACGAGACAAAACCACTGCAGTAGAATGAACACACAAAAAGGAATTGATCATTTACACGTAAACAAATAGGCAAAAAAGGGAATACAAATACATAATATATTTGTAAATGATCAAGGGACAAATAAACATTTAGGCAATTCACAGACTGATAATAAAATGAACAAATCAAGTAAATAAGTTATATCAAATGAAAATATATATGTTGCAGTTTTATGACCCATTAAGCGACATACCCACCCCCGTGGATCGGCCACGATTCACTATTCCAGATCAAGGACGGCAAGTTTAGAAACAGGGCGCATTAAGACACCAGTGCTAGTACGGATATCAGCGCGACGAATAACACCATCTTTGCTCTTGTAGACCTCTTCTACTCTACCACGTCTCCAACCTCTTCGAGACGCTGACGGATCACAAATGAGAACCAGATCACCAACGGCAATGGGCTTCGTACGTTGGCACCATTTGGAACGTCTTGTCAATGTGGGCAAATATTATTGGATCCAGCGATTCCAAAAGTGGTCACGTAATTGGCGGGAGATGCACCACTGCTTTCTCAATACAATAGGCCTTTCTACTGGGGCTCCGGCAGGAGTTGGGGATGTATTTGGGCAACCAAGCAAAAAATGGTTAGGCGTTAGTGGTTCCTCGTCATCGTGGTTCAACGGCAAGTGTGTCAAGCGACGAGAGTTCACAATATTTTCTGCCTCAATCAGGAAACTCTGTAGTGTGTGTTCCCGAGGGGCAGACTCTTGCACACGTTTGACGCACTGTACCAAACGTTTCCATATACCACCTTCTGCAGGATTATGCGGACAATTGAATTGCCAGGCAACACCTTTCGATGACAGTTCATCTTCAAGTCGGGTCACATCAAACACTTTTTTAAACCTCTTAGCGACTTGGTCAACACCAACAACATTTTTACCATTGTCGCTTCTGAGTCTTGTAGGCACGCCACGCCGGTTTATAAAATTGCGTATGGCAAGAATGCACACATCTGAGGACAAGTCAAAAGCAACCCATCTGTTTAAATATCCAACAGAATAAACAAGCTTGATGAGTGATTTCAATTTAGGTAAATCCAGTTTATTTAATTATATATCACAATAAAAATAGAGAACTAGAGGTTACGATCCGAATGAAGCGAGTGGTTGCTAACAAGTAAAGTAATGAATTCAGTTAATTCAATCAGACAAAATGTATCGCAAGGATCGTTAAGTTTTTGACATGGTCGTAAAAATAGGTAAGTATATGTTTAGCTTAAGCTAAGTGTGTTTGGACAAACAATATCAGCCATAATATTAATAAAATAGGTAAGTATATGGTTAGATTAAGGTAAGATAGATACAGCAATGTAATTATATTTAACGTAAAAATAAAGGCAAGTACAAATGTGTAGACAAAATATGAGCACCTAGAATAAGTTTAAAATATAATTCAACTGGCTTGAACATATTGGGCGCCTTGGCCAAAAGGGCCAATAAAAAGAATAGAAGTAGGTTTCAATATTTTATGAATAATTCAACTGGTGTAAGCATAAACAAAGCATTGTTAATTAATTATAATTTTTTCATAACCTTTTGTTTTTATGTATAAATACTAGCTACGCGAATTCGTTTTCTTGTTTTCTTTGTTATGGCTTTGTAGCTAAATACTTTAGTTCATTTTAATTATAATTTTTCTTTTATTTGAAGATTTAAGGTGTGTAAAGCAGGAACGTTGATATGACAGCTTCACAGGAGGGTTGTCGTGGTACTTTTTCAGTCACTTACAGGTGATTTAACCGGTAAGTTGACCTCTTGGGCGCCTTGGTCAGCATGGGCAAATGACGGCGGGTCTACAAGGCATTGTGAAGACGTCTGAGCGCTCGCAATGCGCCCAGCAGGATTCGTCGCGGGCTGGATGGAAGTGCCCTGGTCTCCTCTTGACGATGAGTCGAGGCCCGCTCTGCCGTTGTGCGTCTATGTTGGCGTTGCATTACACTTGGACCTATACGATCCTGTACCTCACTCGCTTTTTGGGCGCCTTGGCTGTTGGTCTGGACTCCCGAGAAGCCCTTTCGGATGACTGGGGGCTTTGAGGCTTTTGGCTTCTATTTTGTGTCGGTTGGTGTAATAGAGTGTGATGCATCCAGCCACACTTCTGGCAGACATCGGCCGAAGTACACTCCCAGGTTTGATGGGAAGTCACCAAACAATTCCGGCAGTAGCCTCGTCTACCAACACTGCGCTCTCTCTCCTTTACCGTCATTTTCTTGAAGTCTGTGCAGTGCTTCAGCGCATGATACCGCTTGCAAACGCGGCATTGATGGCGGTTTCGACTGTTGTGTGACCTGTGAATTAAACGAGAAGTTAATCACCGCATAAGTATGCGAAAGTGATACGTTATAGTTCTAGATATGTATATATATATATATATATATATATATATATATATATATATATATATATAAACATGCGAGATTAGTAAGGAGGGATGGAGGAGATGTTTCTACAATAAGGGTATGCATTTGAGAGTCAATCTAATGGTAAACGAGGAGTTGAGGGTGTTTGTGGGCCTGTGTCATCGTGCGTAATGGGAAGGACGCACAATTTCGCTACGGCCCTCGTAATCGTTCCCGTTTGGGTTTTCAAATCTGCTACTCTTACATATCCGTCGTTGCCGAAGTATATCTTTGTAATACGGGCCAATTTCCATTCGTTTGGAGGTAAAAGATCGTCTCTAATTATGACGAGCTGCCTACTCGAATATTTTCTTCCGTGTGTTGCCATTTGTACCTTCTCTGAAGATCTTTGAGGTACTCATTTTTCCATCGCTGCGCAAAATGATGATGTATCAGTTTCAATTTTTCCCAACGATCTCGGAACGGGAGTGATTCTTGGGGAGCTTCTGGAAGCGCTAATAGGGGGCCTCCCCGTAAGAGATGGCCTGGGTTAATAGCTAGTAGTTCGTTTGGGTCATCTGACAGGGGGGACAACGGGCGGGAATTTAGAACGGATTCGATTCGGGCTAGCAGAGTTGTGAATTACTCGAACGTGTACTTGTGCGTCCTGGTCACATTTTTAAAGTGCATCTTAAATGACTTTACCCCTGCTTCCCAAAGTCCGCCCATGTGTGGAGCATTCGGGGGAATGAATGACCACTGAAGCCCTTGGGAAGCGTAGTTCCTTGCCATTTCCCTGGAGATTGACTTTAGAAATCGCTCATACTCCAAGCGAATCGCGCGTTCTGCTCCTACAAAATTAGTCCCGTTATCGGACATGACCTTCTTCGGTAGCCCTCGACGTCCGACAATTCTGGTAAATGCCGCTTGAAAGCTGCCCGCGGTGAGGTCTGAACACAGTTCCAGATGTATGGCTTTCGTGCCAAAGCAGATGAAAACACACACATAGTCTTTGTGATAAGGAGCGTTTCTCAAAATCGAGGTCTTGATTAAGAAAGGCCCAGCGAAATCGAGCCCCGCGTAAGTGAAAGGTAATGAGAACGAGCTTCTTTTGGGGGGCAGAGGTGCCATTATCTGTGATTTAACTCGCTGTTTGTATCGTATGCAATGACACATTTTCGAATACAATACCTTAAAGCGGGTATTAGACGAGCCACGAAATATTCCCCTCTGACAGCTCTTAACAAGAGGTTAATCTCCGCATGCATAAGGAGATTATGTGTATATTCAATGAATAATTTGCAGTTCGACGTCACCGGGAGAATTACCGGATGACGTGCATTAAAAATTCTACCGTTTGTGCGCATGACCTGTCTTTCGTCCAGGTACGGATTTAAATTGTAAAGCGAGCTTTTCTTGGAGACGGATTTTGCCTGTGCCAACGAGTTGAACTCATCCGGGTAGTACGTAATTTGCGTGAGGCGCACTAATTTGTATTTTGTGCCTGAGAACCCTTCAGAGCTTATTATGGGGAGTTGGTGGACTGAGTGGGTGGAAAGATTTGGAGAGGGACGATCTTGTGTCGGAATTGTGCGTCGCGATGGGTATCCTGACGAGTCTCGTTGGATTATCCTAACAGCATCGTTAAATTTATATACGTATGTCATTACCCTAATAGCTCTATCCCATTTTGAAAATCGTTCAAGCAGGTCTGCCTTCGGGTTTATCTCATCTTCACCTTGGGACTCGGTGAACATATGGAATGGCAACGTCTTCTGTTTTATTTCTAGATCATGTTCTTTGAATGTCAGGGGCTTTGGCCATTCTTCGGACGATTTTTCAAACCATTCCGGACCTCTCCACCAAAGCGAATTTTTCAGGAGATGCTCCGCTCTGCATCCTCTAGAGCCCAGATCGGCGGGATTATCACTAGACCGCACGTGGCGCCAGGGAGCGTTTTCCACATTTCTTCTTATTTCAGCCGCGCGATTAGCGATATATGTTTTCCACATGTTTGGGGGTTTCTCTAGCCAACCAAGCACAATTGAAGAATCAGTCCAAAGGTAAATATCGTAACTGTGAACCGGTAGGGAAGAAATGATTTTTCGCATTAGTTTCGAAACCAATACTGCTCCACACAGTTTGAGGCGGGCGAGGGTTACCGGTTCAATCGGTGCTACTTTTGTTTTCGCTACGAGTAACTGAGAAGTTATGGTGACCTCGGACTTGATACGAAAATAAATAGCCGCACAGTAAGCCTTTTCCGACGCGTTGCAAAACCCATGAAGTTGGATTCTTTGAGAGGGCGTAAAGCCAACCCAACGAGGAATTTCTAGGAGGGGGAGAATGGAAAGGTTTTCCAGGAATGTATTCCAGTTCTGCAGAATGGTAGGGTTCACCTTTTCATCCCAGCCGGTGCCTTCCAGCCACAAGTGTTGAAGCAAGAGTTTTGCTTGGATTATAACTGGAAATATCCAGCCGACCGGGTCAAAAAGTTTTGCCACGTGGGATAGGACTTGCCTTTTGGTTATGGAAGTCGCTGGGGGCACGGACTCAATTGTATAGGAAAAAGAATCTGAGAGTGCGTTCCATCGAATTCCTAGTGTTTTTGTTGCGCTGGCTTCTTTAAATTTCAAGAAGTCCGCATCTAGTAAATCACTCTTGGGGACTGCTTGTCCTCCACGGTGACTGAAGGTGCCTTTCCAGAGGGTTTGTTCACAATTGGTTCTTCCTTTCTGCCGTTTTAACCTCTTTCAGTTCTCTTCTTCTCGTAGATTTTATTGGTTTGCACTTTGTTTCTTATTTCTCTTTAATTTTTTAATATTTTCAACCACTGTTTTTTCCACCTTTAGTTTTCGGTTGCTGTGTACTCTTTTTTTTTAAAATCAGACTTGATCGTTTCTTAGTTAATTTCGTTCTTGCTTTTTCTTTGTATTTATTTCTTGTATTATTTGCTCTTTTAAATTTTTTGTCTCTTTTTTCCACTTTTCACAATTCCTAACTGTTTGTTTTAATTTTTCCAATTTTACAACAAATATTTATTTTAGCAACTTTTATACTTTTGGAGTTTGGAATTTTTTCACCATTTTCCTGAATAGCTTGCGGGTATTTTATTACAATTCACACAAATTCTTCACTGTTTGTTGTTTTGCTTTTGGGTTTTTTCTTTTTTTCTGTTTTCTTGACTAGTTTGCAAGTTTTTTATTATAATTCACCCTTATTTTTCACTGCCTGTTGTTTTGTTTTTGTTTCTTCTTCTTTTTTCGTTTTTTTAACAGTTTGCAAGTTTTTTGCTTTAATTAAATTTATTTAGTTCACTATTTTTCCTCCGCTCTTTGTTAAACCGCAATATTTTATTTCAAATGTTTTCACTTGTGCACTTCTTTTTAACAAAACCACAGCCAATAAAATCACAAATTTATTTTTAATACGAAGTCAACATGAGGTTTTATGACGCCGTTTATTTATTAACTCTATTGCGGACTGTATTTCACGAGTTGCCACTGGATCTTTTTTTTTTCTTGTGGCTCATAAAAGGACCATGTTTAAATATCCAACAGAATAAACAAGCTTGATGAGTGATTTCAATTTAGGTAAATCCAGTTTATTTAATTATATTTCACAATAAAAATAGAGAACTAGAGGATACGATCCGAATGAAGCGAGTGGTTGCTAACAAGTAAAGTAATGAATTCAGTTAATTCAATCAGACAAAATGGATCGCAAGGATCGTTAAGTTTTTAACATGGTCGTAAAAATAGGTAAGTATAGGTTTAGATTAAGCTAAGTGTGTTTAGACAAACAATATCAGCCATAATATTAATAAAATAGGTAAGTATATGGTTAGATTAAGGTAAGATAGATGCAGTAATGTAATTATATTTAACGTAAAAATAAAGGCAAGTACAAATGTGTAGACAAAATATGAGCACCCAGAATAAGTTTAAAATATAATTCAACTCTTGAACACCATCTCTTTTTATGGCGTCGACCTATGGTTATAGTTAGTGGCACGAAATAATTCAGACCAGTTTATGTAAATGGCCGAATATATGGCGTCATTTAGAAACATATGAAACATTTAGAAACACACCTACGCAAAATTTTTCTAAGGCGGGGGATCCAAAATGATCTTCTGATTTCACATATCGTTGCTTCGAAATTCTGGTGCTTCATCTTGCAGTGTACATGGGCCACAAACAACTCGGTAACGGGATGAGATGAAGGCAATATAATCGGACGTCTTATTTCCATGGGTAACCAACTAGCTGCGTCCACGAAGTAGTGAATTTTCATCCAAATATGGAGCCAACATAACCAATTCACTACCTTTTGGCAAACTTTCTTCAGATTTTAAATTTTCTATTTCGGCATTAAATCTATCTCATTGGGCTTGGCGGCAGAGATACATTTCCGCAGTTTTTAGTTCAGCAGCTGTCAAACCAGTTCTTCCTTCTGGAATCTCTTTCTTTTGGCATCGATTTATAAAAAGTAAGACCTAGGCAACGGTACGTTTCAGTTTCAAATAGGACGAAAATCTGCTGAATTCAATAAGAGGCGAAATATTAATCAGTAAGGCAAATTTTGGACGTAGCTCCTCAGTATCAAAGCTGGTAGGATTAATGTTGACAGATTTGGGCCACTTATCTTCATCATAATAAAGGAAACTAGGGCCACTAATAAAGCTGGATTCATTTGAAAAGTTGACTTGAGACTTCATCCCCGTGGTTTCATCAGCAACATTCAGATTGGTGGGCAGCCATCTCCAATCTGCTGTTCTAGTGGAATCTAAAATTCGTATTCATTAATCGAGTGCCCAAAACAGCAGCCTGAAGTTCGAGCATTGGGATACTCATCGGTTTTAGAGGGGCACATCTAGTTTTTGCAGCTACGAGGGACACTTCAGCATTTATGGACCTCCAATATGACACGGCACCAAATGCATCCTCACTAGCATCGGCAAAAACATGTAGCTCCAGTCGAGTAGGATCGCCATTTCCAAAATAATATCGAGGCACTTTTAGGTTAACAACATATTTGAGCTCTTGGTGCCAATTGTTCCACACGTCATATATTTCATCGGGAAAAGCGTCATCCCATCGGATATCATGTCTCCATACTTCATGCATCAACAATTTGGCTGTGACCATAAAATTCCTCAAAAAACCAAGTAGATCGAAGACAGACATGACCACATTTAGTAACTCACGTTTTGTTGGGGACCTCAGACCTTCTATGACGTCAACATTCACGTTGTGGAACTTTAGCTTAAACCTGAAAGTATCATCTTTAGGTTGCCAGTACATACCTAGGACCTTTTCTGATTGCAGCTCCTTGATATCGCTGGAAAAGTTCACCGGCTTCCCCACTGTACCTTTAAGAGCCACAATTACATCCGTCGAATTGGATGAAAAGTTTCGTAGCTCGAATCCGGCAGACTTATGGATGTCACGAACTTGTTGGGCGACCTCAATAGTTGGAAAGTTTCAGTAGTTGGAAAGCTGTCGACAAAGTCATCCTCATAATGACGATCCACTATAGACTTCACCGCACGAGGATATTCTTCACGATAGTTCAAGGCGTTGGTTTCTTTAACATAATGGGCTACGCAGGGCGAACAAGTAGCCCCAAATGTCATCACAAGCATCTCGTAAGTATCGGGTGGGTTCGTGTCATCTACACGCCAAAGAAACCGTTGGGAACACCTATCTTCAGGAGAAACAAGGACTTGGTGAAACATTTCTTTAATGTCCCCACAAACTGCAACAGCGCCAACACGAAAGTTGAACAAAATTGACGGCAAAGGCTTATATTCTTGAGGACCCTTCAACAGGATGGAATTCAGCGAGACACCTTCAACGGTTGTAGCAGCATCAAAAAATAGACGAAGCTTTCCAGGCTTATTTGGGTTGACCACTCCAAAATGAGGAAGATACCAAGTCCTAAGGCAAACACCAGAAGCTTCATTGGGCAACAATTTTCGTACTACCCCTTGGATACATAACCCTTCATGATGGACTTATAGGCATAACCAAATTCAGGAATCCTCTTCATCTTCCTCTCAATAGGTTAGGTTAGATCAGAGGGCCGTTGTCCCTGGCGGGACAATCCACTTGGGTCCGTCGATATCGGTCCCTTTGTGATGCCCTTAAGCAGAGGACCTCCTAAGGGATGTCCTCCGCCGTTTCAAACCATCCTGTACCCCTGAGGAAGGATGATACCCCTGAAAGCTCCATGTTTGCCAGGCTGTCTAAGTCTGACAGGAATCGGGAGCCCAACGCCACCCAGGACACTGACACAGAAGATGGAGGGCAGTCTCTTCCTCCTCTTCATCATTGCAGCTTCTGCAATAGTCGTTGTATATTAGACCCATCCTCCTCGCATGAGTCCCAAAGCTACAGTGTCCTGTCAGAACAGTCACCAGTTGACGCATGCGCCCCTTGTCAAACTTGAGAAGGTCGCGTGTTTTGCGCAAATCATAATGGGGCCGCGTGGCTCTTGCCACGAGACAGTTAGCCACGCTTCCCACCTAAGTTGAGCTAGTTTGTATGAATGCCAGTGAAGTGACTGATCTTTGAACTGTTCAATTCAGTCCCTTGTCTGGCAATCTCATCCGCAGTATGGTTGCCTGGACATCCAGAATGTCCCGGCACCCAAACCAGTGTCACCCTCGAATGTCTCGCTATCTCGTTGATAGACAGTCGGCATTCGACCACAGTTTTTGATGTACTGTACACACCACTAATAGCAGAGATGGCTGCTTTGCTATCGGTAACAATGGGGATATCATTCGATATCCTATAGTACCTTAGCCATCTCGCTGCCCGAGTAATAGCAGAGATCTCGGCTAGCAAGCCAGTACAACCGTCTTGGAGCCGGAATGGAGATCTTACATTGAAGTTCTCCACATAGAAGCCTCCGCCCGTTCTTGTTCCCCTTTTGGATCCGTCAGTGAAAACTCTAACTGAATCCTCGGGAAAGGAAAGTCTGTCCACCTGTTCCCTGTCAACGACAACCCGAAAGACTTTTTCAAAGGTCCTGCGATGAGCCTGCTTGTCCATCGCATTCCACCATACCAACACCCCGTAAAAGAGTACTGGTTTAATAACAGCCTCAAGGATCCAATTGATCCCCTTAGGGTTGATACCCCATTTGAGGCCTATTGCCCTTTTGCATGTATAAATAGCCACTAAGGCCTTTTCCGCTCTCGCCTGTATGTTCTGATTCCATGATAGCTTACTATCCAGAATCACACCCAGGTACTTGGCGGTTTTAGAAAAGTTCAAGGAGGTGCCGTTAAGCTTTGGGTGTGTAAAGCTATCGGTCTTGTACCTCCTAGTGAAGAGCACCAACTCAGTCTTTGCTGGGTTGATGCCGAGCCCACAGCTGACACTCCACCTACTCAGCAGAGTCAGTGCAGGCTCCATACACTGAGATATGGTATCCAAGTGCTTATTCGATATCGCCACCGCTACGTCATCCGCGTACGCGACAGTCATAATCTGTCTGCGTTCTAAACTTAGCAAAAGCGAATTAATGGTCAGGTTCCATAACAGTGGTGACAGAACACCTCCCTGTGGAGTGCCCCGATAGACTGCCCTATATTCAGTGACATCCCCAATCGAGGCCCTGACTACCCTGAAAGATAGTAAGTTTCTAACAAACCGGCATAAATTGTTATCAATCCCAACTGCTACCATCCCATTGATGATGGAGTCGGGGTTGACATAGTTGAAAGCACCTTCTATGTCCAGAAAAGCCCCCATAGTAAATTCCTTATACTCAAGAGATTTTTCTATGTGCCCCACTAGGGAATGTAGTGCCGTCTCCACAGATTTGCCTTTAGTGTAGGCGTGCTGTGATTTAGAGAGAAGCTCATTCGGAATGGTCATTTTTAGATGAATATCAATTACCCTTTCTAAAGTTTTGAGTAAAAAAGAAGTATGACTTATCGGTCTGAAGTCCTTAGGCTTGGTGTGCGACGTCTTACCCCCTTCGGGATAAAGACAACCTTGCACGTCCGCCAAAATATAGTTATATATGCCCTCCTAAGGCATTCACTGTAAATTACCGTGAGCCAAGGTAGGACAATGTCCGCATTTCTCTGTAGATCCGCTGGAATTATTCCATCTGGTCCCGGAGATTTGAACCGATCGAAGCTGTGTACAGCCCAGCGGAGCCTATCCATATCCAATGGAGTTGTGACTGCGCCTGTCGTAAAGCTGCCATCGACAGTGCCTGTTAAAGGTACCGCCTGGCTGCCAGGACTTAGCGCTCAGCGACTCTTGACATGGTCCAGCTACCACAGGGTTTCTGTATGTAGCTGGGTACAACCGGTGCGGTTGATAGCATCTTACACAGCCTGTTGGTTTCAGATGAACCCTCCACATTACTGCAGAAAGCCCTCCAAGACCTCCTTTTTGCGCTTCTGACAAGATTCTTAAAGCGATTCAACGAGATTTTGTATGTCGACCAGTCGCCTGATCGTTTAGCCTCGTTGAATAGCCTGCGACATTCTTTTCATGAATGTGCAACTTCCGGGCTCCACCATGGTGGTTTGCCCCAACCCCTGCAAACCGTTGGTTTGCAAGCCACATTAGTGGCACAGCGAAACGATTCACTTAGAATCTCCACAGCAGAGTCAATGTCCCAAATATTTCTAATAGTTGGAGTCGTCGATAAGGAGTTGCAGATTACATTGTTCTGTAGCTCCCAGTCAGTCTTCTTCCTGTTAACTAACTAACTATATCAATACCATTGAGTCTATTTAAAGCCATGGAATAACTGTCAGGCAGGACAATATCATCAGCGCACCACAAAAGCCGAGTTTGGAACCTCCATTCAACCTTTACTGTAGATGCCTTCATAATTTGACGAGCTCGTGTAACCTCCTTCGATTCTACGACTGGCAAAACCTTCACTCCAAATTTTTCGATTTCAAAGTAACTTCCCACCAAGTCATAGACCTTTTGTTCTGGCTGAACTGACAACAAACATAAATGAGAATTTAATGGCTTACCCTTTATCGGGCCAAAAACGACCCAGCCTAATGGTGTGTTGGCAGCATAAGGACCACTTTCTTCCAATGGCACAATTTCATCAGGAATACCAAGGTGGCAGTGATCCAATCCAATCAGGACCTTAGGGGCAACACCATTGTAAGTTTTCATAGGTAACCCAGGATGAGCACTTAAGTCCATATTAAAACTTTGAGCCAGCAATTTCAAATTTGAGACACCATAAAGATTTTTTAGAGAATACTTCCTTTTCTTGCCAATCTACCACAGATTGCCATTTCTTCAGATGCCTTCCCCGCGTACCAATGTAAATTCAATTTACTTTGTTGCCCCCCGGAGGCCCAGTTGCCTCACCAAGGAGCTGTCCACCATAGTAACAGAAGAACCTTCATCCAACAACGCATAAGTTTCAACCTTGTTACTAGGTCCATAAATCATAATTGGCACAACTCGAAATAGCAGCACACTCTTATCTGCAGCACGGGACACACAGCTTAGGACGGACGCACTTCCATTTGTTGAACCACCTGAGGCTCCCAACTCATTTGACACAGAATTATTTTCACTATTATTACTTTGACCATGATGTAATAATTTGTTATGTTTTCTTAGGCAACCATTAATGGGACACTCTTTTCGATTACGGCAACTCCTACTAGGATGCCCCGAGCCAAGGCAAGAAAAACATAACCTAAATTTTTTCACATTAGTCCATCTATTAGACACGCTCAATGAACCAAATTTTTTGCACTCAAACAATTTGTGGTTACCCTGGCACATAGGGCATTCTTGTTTACGTTGACCATCAACGGCATGGAGGACAACTTTTCTTTTTGGTCCACTATAATTTCGATTACCACTCACCCCTTGAATAGTTTGTACCAAATCAGCAACATCTTTGAGCCAATTGTTGAAATTTAAAACAGTTGGATAAGGCTCAATTGTTGAGGCATATCGGGCCCACTCCATTCTCTTACTCAAGGGAAGCTTGCCAACTAGTTCGTCCATTAGCGTAGGATTAGCCAAATGCTGTTGTCCATTAGCAGATTCCAAAAAGGCGGCAAGATTCTGCACCTTAACACCAAACGGCACAAGCCTGTCGATAGCACTTTCGCCAATGGGCTGAATTTCTTTCACTTGTTGCAGCTGACAACGAATAAACATTTCTGGACGACCATATCGAAAACGCAGTTGTTCCATCACCACACTCACATTATCCGGATGTATGAGCAATGATTTAACACTTTCACGTGCATCACCCTTTAATGTCTTTTGGAGGCGAACTCAATTCTCAAAATTATTATAGTTGTAGACAGAAGTGGAATTGTTAAAAGCTGTTGAAAACATGGGAAAATCCTCAGTATGCCACTAAACTCTGGTAAATCGTAAATTTTTCTATGCACTGCCGTCGAACCACCATTTTGAGACACAAGACTATTAGGCGGGAACATTTGTACTAATGGCGGTTGGCTTGCATAAAAACCAGAATTATTTCCATTGCAGCTAACACAAGAAAATGGCATACGACGACCAGCGCATTCGACGTTTGCTGAGGCTGATTTGCCAACGTTGGCATCACTGGGACCTGCAGCTGGTGGCGCCATATTGAATGGCTGGGGCATGTCAGTGGATGAAGACGAATTGGCATTGAGAGCGTTGGACAATACTTGCTGGGCAGCCAGCAACTGAACCTGGAGCGTATTGATTTGGCTTTGCAAGTTTTCCAAATTAATACCGCGATTTTGTTGATTCTGCTGAAAGGTGCTGGTCGCCATGATGGGCGCGGCAGTGAAAGTCGTGGCTATGATACCTGAGGTTCCAGCGGCGGTGAAACCAGTCAGCACACAGGCAGCGGCTGTAATCAACTTAATTTGTTCACCTGCATTGGGAGTACTTACGTTTGTATATGTGACACCAGATGTAGAAGGAACTACTAGCAACGGCACTTTTGTTCCGGTGGCAGAGGAACTGGTGGGCAACAATGGAGTTCCAGCGGCAAGGGGAGCGAATTTGTTCCGGCAGATGGAGGACCGTTACTATTTTGATTTAATGCTGACTGTAATCGAAGGTTTTTTCGTACAGGCGATCGTTTCATGGTGAACTCCAAAATTTTTCAAATTAATTGCTTAAGTGAGAACACAAAAAACGAAGACACACACTTAAGACACCACAAATTATTTTATATATGTCCCGGCAGATGAGGGAACACTTTATAAAAATTTCCAAAAATATTGTATTCAGCTGGCAGAATGAAGCACAAATATTTCTGCAAACTTTGAAATATTTCTTATTCCCACAGGCGAGGAACCTCTTCACCAAAAATGTATTTTCTCTTACTCAGAGAACCAATTGTCCCAGCAGGCAAGGGACAACAATAAATTTTTCCAAAATATCACCAATGTTCCGGCAGCTTGGAACTACAATATTTTTTGCAAAAAATTTGCGAAATAAAACACGTCTCTTAGGCAGAGAACCAATAGTTCCGGCAGACAAGGAACCACAAGGAACAGTCACTGGCGGTGACTGTTGTTCATAAGAAGCGAATTTAACAACACCAAAAAATAACAAGACCAAAATTATAAAATGGTGTAAAGCGTTTATTTCTATACAAAAAATTTCAATTAAAATATATAAAAATTACAAAGTACTTTAAGTACTCACCGCAGTGCTCTTCCTTACATACTAAATTTTGTCTTTAAAATAAATTAAGTTGAGCTAAATTTATTTATGTACAAAAAACAACCTTTTAAATAACGGGCCAACTTAACGAGACAAAACTACTGCAGTAGAATGAACACACAAAAAGGAATTGATCATTTACCCGTAAACAAATAGGCAAAAAAGGGAATACAAATAGATAATATATTTGTAAATGATCAAGGGACAAATAAACATTTAGGCAATTCACAGACAGATAATAAAATGAACAAATCAAGTAAATAAATTATATCAAATAAAAATAAATATGTTGCATCTTTATGACCCATTAAGCGACAGTTAGATTGTAGTATCAAAAACAAAAAAAACACTTGGGTTTTAAGAGGGCAATGGAAAGCTGGAAATGACTTATTGTATTGTCATTGCGTAAACAAGTTACCAACTTACACCACGGAATTTCCCCTTTTTATCACTTTAGTGAAACCTCACACACGTGCTCCATAAGCTAATTAGTTCGGGAATTGGGCAGGTCTCTTGTTTCCTAAGTGACCTTCAGTGTTACAATAAAGACAAATCACGTGTGCTGTTATATACCCTTAAAATAAAATGGTTTTACTCCTTACTTCTTCTTCACCTTTTCCCTTAGGGGGGAAGACCTTTTACGAACTAGATGGTGTCGTTCTTCACCTCTTTACCCACCCAACCAAACAATGGTTTTCCACGTGTTCATCATGATTATGTATTTAAGAAAACCTATTTTACTTCGTGTATCTACCTAAAACAAAGTGCGGATATATGTATGTATATATAATATATATATATATATATATATATATATATATATATATATTATATATATCTATATATATATATATTATATATATATCTATATATATATATATATATATATATATATATATATATATATATATATATATATGTATATATATACATATATATATATATATATATATATATATATATATATATATATATATATACATATATATATATATATATATATATATATATATTTATGTAAAAAAAATGTATACTGGTTACATACAGAGAGATCTTAGAGCTTTTTTTTCGGACATGCAATCAATTATTTCAATACAAACAACACTATAGCCCAATTCACAATCCTGTGCAAATGGTCTTGCATTATAGCATTTGCAAATTGAGAGAGTATTTGAGAGCATTTTCAATGTATTTTGTTGGTGTAGAGCACAATTATTTTGCAAATGCAATGATGCACGACCATTTGCACAAGATTGTGAATAGGGCTTATGTTTTAACAACTTTTCAAGCATATGTCTCTGCACAAATAAATAACCATTGTGGTGCATAATTAAGAATAAATATACAGAATAATCCTCATAACAAAAAAAAAAAAAGGAGTATCAACAAGCAATTAAAAGAAAATAATATAATAATTTAAACTTACCGTCTCTCAGTTCTCCATCGATGTATGAAGGCCTCCAACTTTCGATGAGTAGTAATCAATGCAAGGGATAATTCTCTTTTCTCGGTTGTTCTTGTTGTTAATAAAATTGTGCCATTATTACAACTTCATGTTAGCTAAAAGTAGGATTTTTTTTGACGTTCAAAAGTATTCTATTGATACAATTTCACTTAAAACTCAAATGAGCAATAAGTTGAAGACAGCTTTATCCCATGTGCTTGGTTAGAGCAACGTTCTAATCACAGAATACCCAAAAGTGACAGTTCAATTTGGCCCGTATCATATTTTTTTACTGGGAAGTCAAGACGAGTACAAAAGATATAACATTATGATGGCTTACGTATGTTAGAAGAAATGGCTATATATATCCATCTTTGAACACACGTTTTACAATTTTAAGCAAACAATGGTGGTTGAAAATAAAACAAAAATTTTCTTTTAGGGAAAAATGTGAAATAATTCATACAAATAAGTGTTAAGTGTTTTTAAAAATATATTAAACTGTTTCTAAAAAGTAAATAAATATTCTAAAAGATCTAAATAGTGGCTGGCGGTCAATGATGTTAAGAAAACATAAAAATGTGCCCAGATTTCCAATGAATTGGAATTCAAACATATGTAGATATTACTTTTGTTTTAAATTTTTTAAGAATATTAGTGCTCGAAAAAGCAATCAATAAAGTTAAATGAAATACCTAAATCAAAGAAAATCGTTGCAACTCAGGTTGGATATATGAAATGTGGCTAACTTGTAGAGATGCAGACACAACAAAGGAATGGTGATTAGAAATAACAAATATGTGAACAAACATATTAGTCTTTAGTGCATTCAAATGGGCGGATAGGCTGCTAAATGAACTTATCGAAAAAATGAATTCCAAATCAGGGGTACAATTTAAGTTAATCTAAACGCAGTTATTGAACTGCATATTGGAGAACTAAAAGGGCTGAATTTGGAAAAGCAAAAGTGTATAAAAATGTAAGTATTTCACTGTGTTTATTACAATTTATATAAAAATGTTTAGCAAAATTTGTATAACTCTTTCAGAGTAACGGTACCTACAAAGAATTTGCTGATGAAAAAGAGTTCTTTGAAGTCATCTTCAGTGATGTGCCAATTGTGATGATTTCTCAACCGACATGCTTGAATGGAGAATAGCAAAGTGTTAAAAGGTGTATCAATCGCCCCAGAAAATCTATACGTGGTGGCTATGATTCAGATGACTTCAATATTTAATTTCATAGTTAATTAATTTGCATTACACTTACTAAAAGTATATATACCAGTGCTTTGGTTATTGTGTGGTTAAGTACATATAATGTCATGCATTTGAAGTGAATGTGTAATTCTAAAAAATCATTGGCAAAGCTAAGATCAGTGGTAAAGCAGCAAAGTTATGCCATCTACATTTACAATGTTTTGAAACAAGTACATCCGCATACTGGCATCTCATCAAAGGTCATGAATAGATTTATGGATGGTATTTTTGAGCGCATTGCTGCCGAAGCATCACGTTTATATCACTACAAGAGTTCAACAGTTATCAGTCGTGAAATTCAATTGGCTGTCCGCCTACTGTGCCTGGTGAATTGGCTAAGCATACTATCAGTGAAGATACTAAAGGCGTAACCATATATACCAGTCCCAAGTAACTGCCATCCCTAAGTACGGGCGGCAACCGTTTTTTAGCTGTGAAAAGTTGTCATGTCCATACATTTTGTATGGAGCATACCGAAATAACGCGGCGACAACGCTTTGCTATTGGAAAATCCGATTTTGACAGAGCGTTTCCTAATGAAGTTGGTAGCAAAAGAAGAGAATTGTAACCAGAGAAAATGAGCAAAGATTTACAAAAGTGAAATATATAATAAAAGAAAAAATTTGTGCACTTCGTATTAGAAAATGGTGGTAAGAAAATATTTACAATATGATTATATACATACATATGTATGCACGTTTGTAATTTGTACAAAATTTCAATAACAAAATCACAAATGTCGTCCGTCCAGCTGTTAAAATAATCAGGGTTGTTTAATTTGTTTAGGTATGGCATTTCAGCGTTAAAGCTCAGCGGAAAAAAACGTTCCGCTTTCCGCCCGTATTTAGGTATGGCTGTAAATGCCAATGAATGTTTATTTTAACAAAAACCCGGAGAGAAAACACAAACAGCCCTTTGCAGGGCTACAAAATTAATTTCAAAAAGAGGTAGCCGATTTTGTGTCTACTAATAATAAAAAAAATTTATATTGTGAAATGTTTAGTTTCAGGTTGTTTGTAAATTGAGCTCTTTTTTAAAATATATTGTAGCCCTTAAAAGGGCTTTTTTATTTCGATTGTCGAAAAACAGTTTAAATTGAACCGAAAGCAATTTACTTGGTTCATGGGGTCACTTTCGCTGATGGTTTTTTGTAAGGGTCATCTTTTTCGGTTTCCCTTCTGTAGCACGTTAAGCTTTGGGTGCTTTTGGTTTGGTTGCTGGTATCATTTTGGCGGGTTTTGCATCCATGGTGCCAGTCTTTCTGGTGGATTTTGCTTTGCTGCTTTTCGAAGGTGAACATCAATTGTAATGGGATATTCACATTCTTAAGCACCAGTCTGGCTCCTGATGAAACGAATGATACAAATTTTGTAATGCATTCATGTGTAGAATATTTTTATAAAATATACACAATTGACCCACCTGGTCGGTTCTTGCGGGAATAGGTGTAGCCTCTGTCCTTGCATCCCATTACGCATTTACGGCTCCTGGAAGACATTAGAATTATAAGTTTTATAGAAATTAATATGCATAATTTTTACTTACATTTTGTTGCTGGTACCACTATTTTGTAGCTCATTTTATTAGTCTTCTGTTATTTATATTCGTACTGTGTTGGTAATTAGTGGATGAATCTATAGATGATATTTCATCCATAAATGACCAACTTTGAGCAATAAATTTGGCGCAAAACGAACTATTTTCTAATTTGCGCCAACATTCCTGCCGAGAAACTTCATTTTTATGTAAACACAAATTAAATGTCAAATTGCTTCGAATTAATAAAAAAGATAGCAAACAAATAAATTTGACGTCCCTCTCTTGACTTCCCAGTAACGAACATCTCTGTATTGGAGAAATTTAGCACCTCTGTCTTTTAGTTGTCGAGTCTAGTTAGCCTATGGTTCTAATAATAGCAAACTCTTTATATATCCGACAAAATCCTACTTTTACATAACATAAAGTTGTAATAATGCCCATAAAACTAATATGGGATTCATGGAAATATTATTTATAGCGGGGGATTTTCTGGAAGGTTTGGGTTTGTTTGGTTTGAGGTTTTTGTTTCTATTATTGTTAAGCGTTATTACCGGGATTGTAGGGAAATTTAGGAAGTTAAGTACTAATTTTAAGGAAAGGAAATATAAAATAGTTATTTGATAGGTCTCTGTGGTTAGCGATTTGTTCCACATAGAGTTTCCTGTTCGACATTTTCATGAGCTATTTGTAATCTCGTTAAATATACATAGGTGGAATTTACTAAGGTCAGATGAAAAGATGCCACCAGGTTAATTATTTAAGGATGAGTGAAAATGAAGTTCTAGATTAAGGTTTATAGCGAAAGCGATCCACTTATATAAGTGGTTATAGTTGTTATACCCTTCACAAAAAAGTGAAAGGGTATATATAGGTTTGTCATTCCGTGTGTAATTTCTTCGATATCAATATAGGACCCCATAAAGTATATATATTCTGGATCCTTATGAATAGCGATGACTATTGAGCGATGTCCGTCTGTCTGTAAGTGAAATCGGGTTTCCCATGCCCCAAGAAGAGCTAGAGACGTTGTTCTTGGACCGTTGGATTCAAAATGTACTTAAATAGAGTAGTATTGAAATTCAGAAAGATCCGAAGTACTGAGAAGCTTACACCTATTTCTCGACGTAAAATTTATACCAAAAATCAATTTCATATTTTTATGTTTGTAAATTAAACCTATTTCGTGCTTTGGGAAGCCTCAATGGACTATTAAAAACTAAAAAAATAAAAAATTTCTCTCCAGGGATGGGAAACTAAAAAATTTTTTCGGCCCATTCCGTATTTTGTAGTACATGTAGTAACTAAAATTGTTAAAAATTTTAAGTTTTTCTTTAACAAAACCTCTTTATACGTCATAAAGATTTGCATTGGCAAAACAAAAATGTTTTAAATTCAAATTTTGCTTCCAGGGGTGGGAAATTTAATTTTTTTATGCGTGAAAGTAATCAAACAGGCAACTGATTTTTTTTTTGCTAACTAAAACTGTCTTATAATTTAGGAAGAACAAAATTGGTATTAAAAATTAAAAAAAAAAAATCAAAATTTCAAATTCAGGGTTAGACAAGTGCAATATTTTATGGTATATCAAAGTGACCAAAATGGTTAAAAATTTAAAATTTTTCTTAAATAAAACTACTTTATACCTCATGAAGCGTTGCACTGATAAAAAAAAAACGAAAAATAATAAAATGTCGCTTCCAGGGTTGGGAAAATTAAAGTTTTTTTGGTACATGCAATATTTTGTAGTACATGTAATAACGAAAATGGTTGCAAAATTCAAGTTTTTTTTAAACAAAACTACTTTATACCTCATGAAGATTTGCATTGATAAAAAAATTTAAATTTCGCTTCCAGGGTTGGGAAATTGAAATTATTTTTATGCATAAAGGTAACCAAAAAGGCAATTGACGTTATTTTTTTTGCTAACTAAAACTATTTTATATTGTAGGGAGAAAAAAACTGCCATAAAAAATTAAAAAAAAACTGAATTTCGAATTCAGGGTTGGACAAGTGCAATATTTTATAGTTCATGAAGGTGGCCAAAATGGTTCAAAATTGTAAATTTTTCTTAAATAATAATACTTTATACCTCATGAAGAGTTGCATTGGAAAAAAAAACAAAAAATTAAAATTTCACTTCCAGGATTGGAAAGTTGAAAGTTCTTTTGGTACATGGTATATATGAAAGTGACCAAAATGGTTGCAAATTTTAAGTTTTTCTTAAATATAACGACTTTATACCGAATGAAGGCTAGTTTTGGTAAAAAAAAAATAAATTTCGCTTCCAGAGCTGGGAAATTGAAATGTTTTTTATACATAAAAGTAATCAAAAAGGCAACCAACGTCGGTTTTTTACTAACTAAAATTATTTTTTAGTTCAGTAACTACAAAATTGGTATCGGCTGGTTTGTTTCTATTCGTTTCTTCTCTTTTTTCTACTCTGCTTAAATTTTTGGACAAGAATTCGCACATTACAAGATACCGGCCGATATGTCGGAGAGAATATGCTAAAATTGAACTAAGCGTATGAACCATTTGAATCATGGTTCATCTTTAAACATTCAATTAGATAAATCGTTCTTGGGACTCAAATAAAGATTTCATACGACAGCTCTTGAGAAATAACCCATTAGATACACTAATTCAAAGTTTCTTAGAATTGCCCATACATACATAGAGTTTGAATAAAAATTAGTTTTTCTCTCTTTTTATTAATATCAAATTAAACTTTCGTTATAAAACAAAAATAGTAAAGATATATTATAAATTGTTTTGACTCGTTTGCTTTAAGCGCCAGACGCTTTTTTAATTAACCAAGGGCCCATGAAGAAATTTTTTTGAGATTTTATATTTGACCAGCATCAAAGTACTAGTATCAAAACGTAGCAATAACTACATAAACAAAACTTCACACTTACCACTTATATACAAATATTTTTCAACCGAAACACAACAGTGTATAGAAAGTTAAGATTAGAACTCAAAGAGAAACGAATCGAATTATCAGAAGGGTACAATTGCGTCAAGTACCTGTACTTAAAATCGGTCTGATTCTAATGAGGTGTCAATGGCAGTGACATCAAGAAACGAAAAAACCAATATTATTTCAAACTCTAACAGGAACTACTTTCTGGTCGATGAGTCACTTTTTCCGACATATATTGTTTAAAATTTTGTCTCAAATCTATACAACCGTCATAAATTTTATTGTGTCTGAAGCTAAATAGATACATCTAGATCAAATACCTTTTTTATAAAGAAGGTGTTTAGAGTGTTACCTTCTTCTGAAAATAATCTGAAACATTATTTGACTCTTTCAGAAAATTAACACTTATAAGGGGTAAAATCACACCCGATTTTTTACTGATTTTTATACTCTCCAAAAAAGAATTGTAGAGTATATTCACTTTGTCAATCCGTTTGTATCCCAGCTAAATATCCATCTGAGACCCCATAAAGTATGCATATTCTTGATCAGTGATGAAATCTAAGACGATCTGAGCATGTACGTCCGTCTGTCTGTGGAAATCACGATTCAGTCCAAACGAAAAGAGCCAGACAGTTAAAATTTAGTACAATTATATCCTGGAAAATAGCATAGGTCAAGTTCGTAAATGGGCTGAATCGGCCCAGAGGGAAAAAAGTTCCCCTAAGAAGAACTAAACCAAACTCTAAAAAACAACATAACCTTTAAAGTTTTTTCTTGTAATGTTGTCAAGCAAAGAATATATTTCTATGTCACAGAAAGTCTAATGCGTTAAACTTGGAGCCATAAATTAAAAACAAATTAGTTTTTGGACCCCGCCCATTTAGTGGGCGTTATTATATGCAAAAATAGTGTACAAATTTAACAAATTGTTTTAAGCCTACATTCCTTAAAAATAACATTTTTGAGCTTTAATGACGAAGCTGAGACGTAACCTGGTACTCCTCAGCCCTACCCACTCTTCCTCCTTTGCACCCTAACTGACCAAAAAAAAAAATATTTGATAAATTTTACATTTAATTATCCCAAACATTTATTTATAGAGTTTCATGACAAAGGTGGAATGTCTCCCAGACAGCCCTTGCCAGAGAGACCCTGACAGTTTTAATACCCTCCAAAAATTTAACCCCATGAAGTATATATGTACATATATTCTTGATCAATGATGAAGTCTAAAACGATCTGGCAATGCCCATACGTTCGTCTGTGGAAAACAAGATATAGTCTATTTTTTGACCCTGCCCCTTTAGTGGGCGTTGACGTGATATTATAAGCAAAAATAGTCTGAATATTGAACAGTTTGTATTCCCTAAGCCTATAAGAAACTGATCTAGCAAAGATGAAACGTCTCCCACGGCCCTTTCCGGAATGACTCTGTCAAAATAGAGATTTAAAATTGGGTACAGAGATGTCATAAAGGACCTCTGTCCCACCAAGTTAAACATTTTAAATCTATTTACTAAATATTTGGAGGGCATTTAAGATTCGACACAGTCGAACATAACTTTATTATGCGGTTAATTGTGCCTGAAATAGAAAAGAGGAGATAGTATTGAGAGGACATATGAAAAAAGATGACAAAATAGAGAATTTTTTGTAGCTATTACAATCTTTTACTTCGCAGACAGATTTTTTGCTGAAGGGCCGACGAAGGTGGGTCCTGTTCTTCTGCTCTTTAGTACACGACAGCGGCAATCGCTGGCAGTTTTATTCCGTGGCTAGTGTAATGGCTGAAAAAGGCTGACAGTAATTATCACGATCGTGCAATCATCCTGATTAGAAGTATTCAACACCATATTCATGACTTTACGCGGAGTCGTACTCTGGACCTTCCTCTTCATAGTCTCGTGTTACTTCAGCCAACAGCACTCGTAAAGTAAGCCAAAGTTGAAGAATTTATTCGTGACATACCGGCTGATATGTTGGAAAGTCTATGCCAAAATTGGACCCAGTGTAACAACCATTTTAAACGTGGCCGCGGCCACATTTATATGAAATCATCTTTAAGCATTGAATTATATAGATAGTTCTATCAACTCAAACAAATATTTCGGACATTTCTCCAAATTTTATGTGTATTTATTTTAATCAAATACCAATGCTCTTAAAAGTCACCCATTATCAACGAACATATGATACAAAATTTAGTAGCATAAAATTTTTTCACTTTCAAATTAAATGTGGTAAGACTCGCAACGTTATGATTATAACGGAACAAAAAGTATCAGTATTCCAAGGAAAATTAACAGCAATTAATTATCCGAAATACACAGCAACGAAGTGGTTATGTTCCCATCATCAATGTTCTTGTGTATGTAATATCGTTTACTGACTATCTAATCTGAATAGCGCTTTCTAACTAGACTAGCGCTTTCTAACTAGATTACCGAATTACTGTGGAATCATTAGGGAAGCAGTTAGAAAGAAGGCATTGCCTCAATATTACTCTTTTACCCATTCCCCTCAGAATTAGATATACAACCCTATATCTGTCAAAGTCCTGTTAAACCAGCACGTAAATGGCTCAACATAGATAGTAATTGATCTAAGATCTTAGCATAACAATAAGCCCTTGATTTTTTAGGCTAACTTGCTCGACTAATAAAATTAATAAACAAATTTTAAATAAAATGAGGACATGAATTGAAAAAGATATTGATTTCGTAAATGCTTGTATGCATAATTGTTGTTGTTGTATCACAATCCGGGCGTTAAATATATTTCGCTCACGAACAACTTGTAACATACAGATACAACATTCTAATGAAACATTTTACAGCATGCAACATGAATCTGAATATGTGTTAATGCTCTGATATTAATTCTATATATAAACAGTTTCTCAAATTAAGTATATGTACGTGAAGTTGAAGGCAACACGTGTTTACAATTCAGTTTTATTCTCACTTTAAGGTGAATAACCTTTCTAAGATAATGATGTTTGAGGACTTCTTCTTTACAAGCGACTTTAGTTATTTCCATTACAAAGTAAATATGTGTGCATTAGTGTGCCTGTAGTGCCACTTAGTATTTTCCATTTCCTTTGTGTAGAACAATAATAATTCTGGAGTTCTTGAAAATTAATAATCCTCCGTTTAAGTTACATGCTGTTGTTTTTTGTCGAGCTTATCTGTTTGCCAGACAGATCGAAGACAGCCCAAGAGTTAAATATGTACATATATGTTAAATATATAAATAAAACAAAAATTTTTAAATTTCAGAGGTATTTTAATTTGTACGTCTTGTCGATCATGTGTGAGAAGAATTGAACTTTTATAAAGAAACAGTCAGGAACAAAAAGGTCATTAATGAACTGTCGGGTGCTTTTTAACATGAGTAAGAACTATCATTTGACAACTGAGACCAACACTTCTTTTATTTTACAATAAACATAATCGGGCTAGGGATCAACCAAATTCGTGCTGTATTGATAATTTTCTCGCTAATTTTAGTCCAGATTGAAAAACATCATCATGCATTTACATTGACTGTATGGTGCGGTTTAAAAGTTGGTGGTATCATTATTACATTCCAAATGGCGAGCGCTGATGGGATTTTTGTTCCCCAAGTTAAAACATCAAAGACATCGCAATTTGCATTACAGCTCATTTCACATTCAATTTATTGCAAGTTCAATTTCTTCACAACTTTATATCCAGAAGTATTCCTTATCACTGGTACCCCGTTCGTGCGATTTAACCTCATAGGAAGGGCTACGTTAAGTCACTGGCGACAAACTAACTCGTCTTGAACCATTTGAAACCAATATTCAAGCCGCAATACGCCAGATTTGCTATAAAAGCCAGTAAAAAATGTAAACGTTCGAATATCCATGTAACTTGATATGCTCCCGAAATCACATTTAAAAAATAAATTCAATATAATCATTCCAACAATATTTCTGTTAACAAAATGTCTTTTTTTTTGGTATAGGTTAAGTGCGTAACAAACAAACATCCCAGATAAATAGTACATATTAAAAATATTTCTCTCTTGTAATATCATTTTAAGTTCAAAAATACCTATAAATTCAATGGAACTATTCACTCACACTTTCTACTGTATGGTTCACTTTGCAGTTCCTAAAAAAATGATTGCATTAATGCAAAAAATTTCAGTAGGTATTTAAAAAGAGTGACATGATCAATATATCTAACCAACACAGCAGCACTATTTTTCTAAACTCTTCACCAGTGTTGATTTATGATCACAATTATTAGCACTTTTGTCATTTGATTGAATATATCGGCCTAATTTATAGAAAATTGCGACATTTGATATTATTTCAATGGGATTATTAAGCTATTGTCCGTAACGTGATGTTTAATCTCAATATTAGATATAACCCAAACCAGAAATGTATGTGGAAAGGGTTACTGCCATTTTTATACCCTCCAAAAAAGAAGATTGGAGGGTATATTCACTTTGTCATTCTGTTTGTAAAGCAGCGAAATATCCATCTGAGACCCCGTCAAGCATATGTATTCTTGATCAGTGATGAAAGCTAGGACCATCTGAGCATGTCCGTCCGTCTGTCAGTGGAAATCACGATTCAGTCCAAACGAAAAGAGCCAGACTGAAATTTAGTACAAATATATCCTGAAAGATAGCATAGATCAATTTCGTAAATGTGCTGAATCGGCTCAGAGGGAAAAAAGTTCCCCAAAGAAGAACTAAACCAAACTCTAAAAAACAACATAATGTTGAAAGTTTTTTTGTAATTTTGTTAAGTAAATGATATATTTTTATGCCAAAGAAGGTCCAACGCATTAAACTTTGAGCCATGAAATAAAAAATATAATTTGTGGACCCCGCCCCCTTTAGTGGGCATTATTATATCCAAAAATAGTGTAAAAATTTCACAAATTGTTTTACTTGAGCCAACATTCCTCAAAAATAAATTTTTTAAGCTTTAATGACGAAGCTGAGACGTAACCTGGTACTGATCTGCCCTACTCCCTCCTCCCCCTAAATGACTCTATAAATTTTTTTTTTTTTAATTTTGTATATAATTATCCCAAATATTTATTTTTAGAGTTTTATGACAAGGGTAAAATTTGTCCCCCACAGCCCTTGCCAGAGCGACCCCGCCAAAATACAGTTTTAGTATCCTCCAAAGAGAATTGGACCCCATAAAGTCTTGATCACTGATAAAGGCTGAGACGATCTAGCAATGCCCATACGTTCGTCTGTGGAAAACATGATATAGTTTATTTTTGGACCTGCCACGTTTGGTGGGCTTGACGTACGATATTATATGCAAAAATAGTGCTAATATTGAAAAATTTTTATTCCTTAAGCCTATAAGAATCTGACATGTTCTCTGATTTTGCAGAGGTGAAACGTCTCCCCTACGGCCCTTCCCACAATTACTCTGTCAAAATAGAGATTTAGCATTGGGTACAGAGATGTCTTAAAGGAACTCTGTCCCACCAAGTTAAACATTTTAAATTTACTTACTAAATATTATGAAATTTTTTTATTTGACACATTGTTGTCACAATACTATTATATATAAATGAAATTTATTTTTTGTCAAATAAAAAAATTTCATAACAGTTTGATTTAGATTTTATATTTCATTTTGCCTTATAAATACTTTACTTGTTATCCAATGAATTTCTGATTGTATAAAGGTGTAAAAAAATAAAATAGATTCATATCGAATATACTTTATTTGATGGTTTAGTTTTGTATGAGTTTCAAGGCCTACTATTCTTATTCTGTTGTTATTTTTGAAAATAATTTGTAATTTACAAGTTGTGAATTCTCAGATGGTTTTCGGAAGTATATGCATAAGATAAGAGGTTTTTAACTTTTCAAAACTGTGGTTAAAGTCTAGTGACGATTTGGTAAAGCACCAATGAAATGCATATAGACATTGCTTAACCACCAACAAATAAATTTCATTTATATATAATAGTATTGTGACAACAATGTGTCAAATAAAAAAATTTCATAACAGTTTGATTTAGATTCTATTTTTCATTTTGCCTTATAAATACTTTACTTGTTATCCAATGGATTTCTGATTGTATAAAGGTGTAGAAAAATAAAATAGATTCATATCGAATATACTTTATTTGTTGGTTTAGTTTTGTATGAGTTTCAAGGCCTACTATTCTTATTCTGTTGTTATTTTTGAAAATAATTTGTAATTTACAAGTTGTGAATTCTCAGATGGTTTTCGGAAGTATATGCATAAGATAAGAGGTTTTTAACTTTTCAAAACTGTGGTTAAAGTCTAGTGACGATTTGGTAAAGCACCAATGAAATGCATATAGACATTGCTTAACCACCAACAAATAAATTTCATTTATATATAATAGTATTGTGACAACAATGTGTCAAATAAAAAAATTTCATAACAGTTTGGTTTAGATTCTATTTTTCATTTTGCCTTATAAATACTTTACTTGTTATCCAATGGATTTCTGATTGTATAAAGGTGTAGAAAAATAAAATAGATTCATATCGAATATACTTTATTTGTTGGTTTAGTTTTGTATGAGTTTCAAGGCCTACTATTCTTATTCTGTTGTTATTTTTGAAAATAATTTGTAATTTACAAGTTGTGAATTCTCAGATGGTTTTCGGAAGTATATGCATAAGATAAGAGGTTTTTAAGTTTTCAAAACTGTGGTTAAAGTCTACTGACGATTTGGTAAAGCACCAATGAAATGCATATACATAGACATTGCTTAACCACCAACAAATAAATTTCATTTATATACTTACTAAATATTTGGAGGGTATTTAATATTCGATCCAGTCGAATATAACGTTTTACTCGTTTGTAAATAAAATTAATATTTTTATTTGAAACTTACTATTGATAACTGATCTCCTAAATAAAAGTCATAATATTTCGCGGATGATATGATAATATATCACGCAGACAACGTCAGCAAAATTAATGAGAATTTGGAAAAATTCTTTAACATTGTACAAAAACATGCATTTCCAACTGTGAGACGATACTTATCCGCCCTGCGTAATAATGGGTGTGTGGCCATTCTAAGCGAACATAAGGCTGAAAGTTGATATTAAGAAATGTAAAAATTTAGGTACGCAGTTCAACAGATAACAAAATTCTGCATCGTATAGTGAATTTTCAAGGCTTTTGCTTGAGATTTGTCGTTTTGCGACACTGTTAAAATTAGGAAAGTTGAGTAAATTGCATACGCTTTTATTAAATTTTTATGGTTTTGAGTCGTTTACAATATATATTTTTGTGGCTAAACGAATAAACATTTCACATTAATTTGTTACTCCGTGAAAGACTATATTATCAGTTGCTTATATTAATTTCAAGGAAAATGTTATTTTACATATTTGTGATAACAAAATTTTTTCGAAATTAAAAACAAGTACAGTGCTGTATCAATACAGCAAATAGTACCAAATGAGTCGCGTATGTACCAACATACTTTTAAATTTTGAATTGTACCAAAAACAAGTAAAAGTGCTATATTCGGCTGTGCCGAATCTTAAATACCCTTCACAGATGTAATTCTTCTTTCTTTCTTTCGTGCTAAAACAGAAAGTGGGTTTAATTAAAAAATTAAATGATGTTATCGGTTACTTTTATATTTAAGAAAACGTTTAAATTTTTCGGCTAGGAAGCTAAATGTTTGGCTTTTCTTATATCTAATACCTATGAAAGTCTTTCAAAAATATGAAATATGTTTAAATTACAAACAAAACAAAAAATCCATTTCATGTACCCCAAAAAGTTCTAATTGTTCAACCGTAGAATCGTCTTTTAGATTTTGTTGGTTTTTAATACCAGTTTACTTCTTTCTGATGTATAAAGTAGGTATAATTTATCATAAAAATCAAAAAATAACGAATAAAATGGCTGCTTTTATGAATCGGAAAATGTCGATTTTCCAACCCTGGAACCGAATTTTTAATTTTTTAATACTAATTTAATTTTTTCTGATATATAAAATAGCTTTAATTCACTAAAAGCACAAAATTTTGAATTTATGTATGTACTATTTTGTACGAAAAATATTTCGATTTCCCAACTCTGGAATTTTTATTTTTTTACCAATGCAATTCTTAGTGAGGTGTAACATAGTTTTACTTGACAAAAAAATTAAAATTTTTAAACTTTTTGGTCACTTTCATGTACCATAAAATATATCATTTGTCCAACCCTGGAGTCGAAATTTTGATTTTTTAAGATTTTAATACCAATTTTGTTCTTCCTGAATTATAAAACAGCTTTAATTAGCAAAAAAAAAAACAACGTCAATTGCCTTTTTGGTTATTTTTATGCAGAATAAATATATCAATTTCCCAATCCTGGAAACGAAATTTAAATTTTTTTCCAATGCAACTTTTAATGAGGCATGAAATAGTTTTATTTAAGAAAAACTTAATATTTATAACCATATAGGTTATAAATATAGTTTTAATTAGTAAAAAACAACGTCAGTTGCCTTTTGGGTTACATTTATGTTTAAAAAAAATTTCAATTTCCCAACCCTGGAAACGAAATTTAAATTTTTTGAAATTTTCTTTATCAATGCAAATCTTCATGAGGTATAAAGTAGTTTTGTTTAAGAGAAACTCGAATTTTGCAACCATTTTGGTTATAACATGTACTACAATGTATTGCATGTACCAAAAAAAATTTAATTTTTCCAACCGTGGAAACGAAATTTTAATTTGTTTTTGTTTGTTTTTTTTTTTATCAGTGCAACGCTTCTTGAGGTATAAGGTAGTTTTATTTAAGAAAAATTGCAAATATTTTACCATTTTGGTAACTTTCATTTACTATAAAATATTGCACTTGTCCATCCCTGGATTCGAAATTTTATCTTTTATTTTTGAATTTTTGATACCAATTATGTATGTTCTTCCTAAATTATAAGACAGTTTTAGTTAGCAAAAAACAAAAACAACATCAGTTGCCTGTTTTATTACTTTCATGTATAAAAAAAATTCAATATCCCACCCCTGGAAACAAAATTTGAATTTAAAATTTTTTATTTTTTTTTTTTGCTAATGCAAATCTCTATGACGTATAAAGTGGTTTTGTTAAAGAAAAACTTAAAATTTTTAACAACTTTAGTTACTATTTATATATATTGTTACATAAAAAGAGCGCTAATTCTAGTAAAAATTAATCTAAATCTTAAAACTTCTTTTAATATTTTATGGCGGTATTTTTATCTTCCGCGTTACTAATAATTAGGCTTGTCCCGAACTCGTTCATTCCCTCGTTTTTCACAAGAACCTATGATCAAACCAATGTAATTTAAATTTGGTTGGTTAGAGATTCTTGTCAACAACGAGCGAATGAATTAGTTCGACACAAGTAGTAATAATAAACTAGAAATGTGCTTGATTTTAATCACTTATAAAAAAAACTCTTTAATTACTTCGAAATATAAATCTAACAAATTATTTTATTAGTTTTTATTCAGGACATCGTTATTTCTTTAGTTCTTGAATATTTACTCATGAATTACTTGTTTATCGTAATTATATGAATGGAATGATATGTAAATAATAAAAATTTTCTTTTGTTACATTAAGAAGTAACGAGTATGTAACGTACGGAAATTGAACATTTTTTGATACATGCAATATATTGTAAAAAAAAATTTTAAGTTTTTCTTAAATAAAACTTTATACCTAATGAAGAGTAGCATTGGTACTTCCAGGGATGGGAAATTGATTTTTTTATACATAAAAATAACCAATAAGGCAAATCAAAAACAAACAAACAAAAACAAATCAAAATTTAGATTCCAGAGTTGAATAACTGCAATATTTTGCAAAAAAGTGACCAAAATGGTTACAAATTTTAAGTTTTTCTTTAATAAAACTATTCCATGCCTCATTAAGAGTTGCATTTCGTTCCAGGGCTGGGAGATTTAAATATTTTTTATGCATAAAAGTAACCAAACGGCCACTTGACGTTGTTGTTTTTGCTAATTAAAACAATTTTATAATTCAGGAAGAACAAAACTGGTATTAAAAAATCGAAATTTAGATTTTATGGTACATGAAAGTTTCCAAAAAGTCTAAAAATTTCAATTCTTTTATCAAGTAAAACTATGTTACACCTCACAAAGAATTGCATTGGAAAAAAAATAAAAATTCGCTTTTAGAGTTGGAAAATCGAAAAATTTTTGGTACATAAAAGTACCCACATATATTCCAAATTTTGTTTTTTTAGTGAATTAAATTGATATTTCAGGAAAAATTAAATTAGTATTAAAAATTTTCCAATTAAAAATTCGGTTCCAGGGTTGGAAAATCGAAATTTTTGGTACATAAATGTTATCACATAAATTCCAAATTTGTTTTTTTAGTTAATTAAACTTATTTTATACTTCAGAAAGAATTAAATTGGTTTTACAAATTCTGTTCCAGTGTTGGAAAATCAAAATTTTTCGGTACATAAAAGTTCCCAATTTTGTTTTTGTTCAGTGAATTAAACATATTTTATACTTCGCTAAGAATTAAATTGGTATTAAAAATTTTTAAATTAATAATTCGGTTCCAGGGATGGAAAATCCATTTTTTTTGGTACATAGAAGTACCCATATAAGTTTATAATTTTGATTTTTTTATGAATGAAATCTTTTTTATACTTCGAGAAGAGTTAAATTGGTATTAAAAACCAAAAAAAATTAAAAATCCAATATCAGGGTTGGAATATCGACATATTTTTATATATAAAAGTAACCATATAATTTGCTATTTTTGATTTTTATGATGAATTATATCTGCTTTATATATCAGGAAGAAATAAATTGGTATTAAAAATCAAAAAAATTTAAAAGTCTATTCTACGGTTGGACAATTAGAACCTTTTGGGGTACATGAAACGGATTTTTATATTTTTCTTTTTATATTAAACAAATTTAATATATTTGAAAGACGTTCCGAGGTATTAGGAATATAAAAGTAACCGATAACATCATTTTGATTTTTTAATTAAGCCTACTTTCTGTTTTAGCAAGAAAGAAAGAAGAATTACATCTGTGAAGGGTATTTAAAATTCGGCACAGCCAAATGTAGCACTTTTACTTGTCTATCACACTATTTATTGTTTTCTTAAATTCAATTAAGATCGACATGTGTGTATGTCCATAAATATTTTCCTTAGTATTAAAAATTCAAAAAAAAAAAAAAATATCTTCTGTTTTGGCTGCTTGAATATTATACGTATTAAAAATCACGGACTATAATGCATGATTCTAAATTTTTAAATCACGCTCATGCACGCGAGCGTGATTTCAATCATTTATAATCACGATTCACGTGATTCAAGCGTGAATCACACGTGACGCGAAAAATCATGACATACCCACATCTCTAATGGATACAGGTCTTGTATCCTTGGGAAACCTTCGATGGCACTATCCTAAGGTTTTTTTTGTTACTACCGGCGGTTTTATTTTCAATCGGCTAATATATCGAAATTTTTTAAAAACTATCGATGGTAAGACTTAAACAGTGTTGCAAAAGCCTTTTCATTATTTGCCTACAAAATCGTTAAATTTATTTAAAAATATTCAGCTGGGTAAGTAATTGCGGCATTCGATATCGATTGAAATCGCAATATAATCGACAAACAAATTTCTATCGTTACCGAATGATGTGATTATTTTCCATCTTTTACGTTTTGTTGAAAAATATTTTATATTTTTTTTATACATTTCGTTAGTGCCTTACCAAAGCATCAATACACTTTAACCACAGACATAATCAGATATAGCAACAATGACAGATGGCAGAGGCCCATATGAGTTTTTGTTTTAACCCCTTATTGTGAAGAGCTAAACTATATATGGCATCCTGAAAACAATGTGTGTGAAGAAAAAAATATACATTGCCCAGTATTTTTATAAAAATGTAAACAAAAGAAATCAAATAAAATCTGATGTGTATAAAATTTTAATTTATTATAAAAAATATATGTACATAAAATTTATTTAAATGTGTGCAGAAAAGCATCTAAGTGAAATATTCACATAAGATGTGAATAACATAAATCGGCGGCTAAGGAGCACCCATTAAAAACATTCATTGCCAATCGAATCATCGAAAGCTAATGCTCCAAATGCCGCATCAACCGCAGCCAAGGGTAGTAATACGCTGCAAAGGACAACAAGAGCTCTTAAAACCAACATTCTAAATTTGGGAAATAACAATAATTCATTAAGTGTAACAAAAAACCATAATTTAGCTGCTCCAAACAAAGAAATTGCTGATGCTACGATGCTTTTGGTATTTTAATAAATAATAATGACTGAAGAAAAGTCGGCCAATCTCAACAACAGCCTTAACTCCACCAGCAAAAGCACAAAAAATTAAAAAGTCTCAAATGAAGCAAGATTTTCCGGAACTAAGTGGTGGTACCTTAGCGGCTGGTAACGACGACAAGATTCTTAATGGGAATGCTAATCATAACACTATTATAACATATTCTCAAAGTTTAACAACGTTGTAACAAATCCTACACAAAATGTTATATCAACTCAATGTCGTGCAAATATGGGTGAAGACTGCCTTCAGCAGCACTTATGTATATGTCTTCGTACAAGAGTAACAGTTTAGATCAACAATATCCAGCCCTAGAGAAAACAGTCAAACGCCATAGTTCGGCAAATATAACCATGATTGGAACAGCAACAAATGCCACCAATCAAACAACCTTTAACTTTGCGGCAGCTGCTAAGCAACTAATGTCGCCGAATAGCATATGAACTCAGCCTTAACTACCTCAAATACAACAAATACTAACAATGCAAATCAAGCGACATTATTATCCAACAGCAATATAATTGCAAATAAAAAATCCAAAGAAAAAAGTCAACCACTTACGTCGGCAAGCAATATAGCACTAATGGCCCAACAACAGCAAATAATTTCAAAGAGTTGTGCGTTTAACACAAATACAATTAATGCCACAGCAATAACAAGTTCGTCGTCCATAGCAGGAAATCCCAAAAAAGCTAAAAAAAGAACGACAGCAACAAAAACTGCAGCAGCAAAATCAACTGCAATAAAGTTCAGTGGAAAGCTGCCAGTCCAAGCAGAGTCAGAATCAAAATAATAATAGTAGTAGCGCAGGAGTTTCAGTCAAACAAAAACAAAAAGGAACATCGACCAAACTGGAGAAGTTTAGTACTCTTTTTCTTTCCTATAACAAATGTACAAGTGCTCATACATCAATGGATAATTTGAAACCACAACAACTACCACCGCCACAATAATTAGAGATATGCAATGATATTAACCCAATAAAAATTAATTAGTGGTCAACGATGAAATGCTTAAGTATATACACTTCTGATCAATTTAATTTAGTACTTACTTTTAAGGGAACAAAGTTATTTTGACACAATATCTACTACTATATATAAATTAAATTTATTTGTTGGTGGTTAAGCAATGTCGATATATATATAGTAGTAATAATAAACTTAAACAAAATGGTTAAAGTTCTTCAAATATCTGATTAAATTTTAGTTTATGTACCGCTTTTTTTTATAAAGTTATAAAAAAAAACCATAATCTTGTCCATAATCTCGTAGTGAATGACTAAAATAGTAACCTGAAAGCATATAACTTGTTATTAACTCTGAAAATTGTTATACAAATAGTTATGAGTAATTATTCATGAAATTATTATTAAATTTGAAATTATATACAATTTGTTAGTTAAATTGAACTTAATAACATTATATATTGGGCTATTGTAAGTAAAAAGTAATAGGTGTAGTAAAAAGATAGTGTAAAATAAAAAAATTGGAGGGATATCATATTTTCGGAGTTACGGACGCATAAAGTTTTATAAATGAGAAAGCATTCTGGTAGTTAATTTTTGATATAGCGCAACAATACTAAGAGAATGCTTGCGCATTTATAAAACTTTATGCCTCCGTAACTCTGAAAATATGCTTTTCCGCGAATTTTTTTATTTAACACTTTTTCTTTTAAATTGATTTTTCTCAATACGTGAGTGTACTTGGATGCATTGTTAAGGGTTGGTTTTCTTAATTGACTTGCAGACGAACATGATAACCTTCACAATTCACAAAAAGTTTAATTTTGTCTGACTGTTAATCAAAAAAACCAACCGACAGCACTTCCAAAAACACAAGGCACATAAAATAACACTTCTTGGCACACACTTATATTTCACACACTTACCTTGTCGGGTATTTCGGGAACCGATGAAGCCTCTCGAAGTCCGGACAACCAACTATACACCTACGGCTCCTGAATTATAAAATAAGCATTAATATTTAATTTGATTAAATACACTTCTTGGCACACATATATTTCACAACACTTACCTTACAGGGTTCTTCGGGAACCGGTGAAGCTATTCCACATCCTTCCAACTATACACCTGCGGTTACTGAAATATAGATTTCAGTTTAGTATTTCAATATAATTAAATAGTTTCACTTCAATTAAAACTTACGTTTTTCGGGAATATTGTTCAGCAGCTATATCTGTAACAAAATTGTTCCATAAGAAACTTATAAATAAATAGTATACAAATATACTTACCACTTTGATGTCTTTCCACACAAGGAACCACGGGCATAAAAAACAGTTAAAAATTTATCACAATTTTGTAAAAAGGCGCAAAATTTTGGATTTAAGTAAATTTGTGCGCCTTTTTACTGAAAATTTTCCAACTAAAATAAAATATTTATTTTGACTTTTAACCGGCTAGAAGTTCAGAGAAAGAGATATATTAAAGAATATCATTCTGTTCTTTAATAAATAAGGGGTTAAATGGTATTGCCATTTTGGGATGCCATTTGTCAATGTTATGCCCGTTCGTTATGGCTGAATTTTCCGTGTCCAATCTGTCTAATTTGTGATTAAGGCCTACTGATGATTTGGTGTAAGAACCAATGAAATGCTGGCATATAGACATACTAGACCACATAACAAACAAAAAGCTCTAAATAGTTTTAAAGTTATTATATTATAATATATAAATGAAATTTATTTGTTGGTGGTTAAGCAATGTCTATATGCATTTCATTAGTGCTTTACCAAATCGTCAGTAGACTTTAACCACAGTTTTGAAAAGTTAAAAACCTCTTATCTTATGCATATACTTCTGAAAACCATCTGAGAATTCACAATTTGTAAATTACAAATTATTTTCAAAAATCACAACAGAATTCTTTTCAAAACTGTCAGTGGTGGCAAGTGATGAAGCATGAAGCTCGTTACAGTTTTTAGATGTGGACTACCAGCATCGCCAGCACCACGATTTGTGGCGTGGATATGATGACCAGTGTTGCCAGTATATTTCTTGAAAAAATATCTACACATGCTAAGAAAAATCCGATTTTTCCCTACCCGTTGAAAGAATTTCCCTCACAAAAATTCCTATGCATTTTTGTCATTAAAATAGAATAGAATTATTAGTTTTAAGAAAATATATACATATGTCTATTGAAGCTTTGGTAAAATAATAAGTTAAAAACTGGAAAACAAATTATACATACATATGCGCTTTTAATTAAATGTAATTAAAACAAGATAATTTTTAAAGTTTTTAACAAATTGATATGAATAGTTCTTTTCAAATAAAATTTTATGTCATAGATTCAGTTCAGGTACAAAACTGTTTATTCTAAAATCAATATACATACATACATATGGAATTCCATTCAACTAATATGAAAATTAGAACTTTAATTTAATTAAAGTATAAAAAGAATGTAATTTTAAAATTATTATTTATAATTCTTTTGAACTAATTCTTTAAATAATAAATTTATTACAGGTGCACAAACAACAGGATAGATTAAAATTAATAATTCTCTTTGTTAATTTAATTTTCTAAAAATTATGAATTTAAACTTGTCTGGCTCGATTTGTTTCGCTTTTTGGTGCGAACATCTGTTATTACTGAATTGTCAAAATATATTTTTAAGCGATTTTAACGAATATATTTAAACCGTTTTGAAAATGAAAATATTACTGAAATAACTTTATGCTTGCATTTGTTTCATAAACAATGCGACATGACGAAAAAATCGCTACATATTGGAGAATATAAAAAATCTGCCCGATTTTCCCTACGCTTCAATATTAATATCAAAAATACCTACATGTAGAGGTTTTCCCCTAATTCTGGCAACACTGATGATGACTGAGGTTGTAGTGATGATAGTGACAGTTATTGTTAGCTGTATTTATTGTTAAGGTGGTATGATTGTTATTATTGTTGGCTAAAATGATGGACGATGACGTACCGTTGTTATAACCATGGCTGGTGCCTTTGGTGCTGTGGATAACAGCTGTAACGGCATATTGTTGTTGTCCAGCTTTTGTTGCTGATGATGTTGAACTGCCTGTTTGATTGCTGTTGTTGTTGGTATTGCTGTTATTTTTTACTTAGCGTTTACACATGCCACTGGGAGTTCGAAAAATGCAATGCACTTACTACTTTTTACTAATACACATACATTTTTTCTAGTGGCAGCTCCAGTGGCAGCTAATTTTGCATGCGAGTAAAAATTTGGCACTTGCATGCCACTAAATGTCAAAACGATAATCAATGTTACCCTGCCAAAAATTTAATGCAAACTTTCTGGATTACAGTAAAACTGTAATTAAAGTTTTAACTTATTTAATGTATTATTATGCAGTATTTTTTGAAATTCGCATAAAAAAGCAAGTTTGGTAATTAAAGAGCATTAATATTATTAAAATAATATTAATAATAATATATGCTAACCTCTTCCCCAAAAATGCGCCTATATGGTGAACTCGGTAACTCTACATAACAAACAAAACAAAAAGTTGAAATGAAATCCGAACTCTTTCATTAGCTCGTTTTTGACAAGAACCTTCAATCAAACCAATGTAATTTAAATGGGTTTGATCATAGGTTCTTGTCAAAAACGAGCTAATGAAAGAGTTCGGTACAAGTCTAGAAGAAACTACAAAGGAATTAAAACTTAAAATAAGGCCAGGTATGATTTTACTGAACGTTGAAACATTTGATACAGATGTAAAAACAAGCCTGAGGTTGTGGTACGAAATACTGTGAGGAAGAATATGTTAGAGCCCGGTAGGACTAGATTTTCAGTCCACTATTATCAAAAGAAGAATTTAAAAAAATTTTGTGTTACACTTACTGTATATTTGTGTATACTTAATACGTGTAATTCTATGAATAAATAACTATCTTCAACTTTTAAATCCTCTGTAGTGTATTCATTCCTTATTAGATATTTATGGTATAGGTGTCAAATGAAAGGTGTGAATGTCTTCTATTAATTTTAATATAAAATAAAATACCGTTATTTAGACCCCTTTTCGATTTAACGGTACTTTTGTAAAAAGTCAATATAAAAAAATGAATTTTAAACCCCTAGCCTTTCAAAATCAGTACAACCTTAGGCTGTTACGCAAGACCTTTCCAACGATATCCATAATAACCATGTAGCGTTAATATGGAGGATGTTATAGGCATATATATGTTTTAACTATAGAGAGCTATAACTCCCAAACTCCGCTCCAAAATTTTTCTACCATAATTCTTAGATTTAAGAGTACTACCCATGACAAAAGTTTCATAAAAATCGGAGCATGATACGGGATGTATATTTGTTCCCAATAGTGTCATAACTCAAAAAAAGACATTTTTCACTTAATAATGCAGAGTTAATTATATCGTTCTATATATTGTGTAAAAATTTCGTAAAATTATCTTGTATACTCACCTCTTGAGAGAAGAATGTACTTTTAACTTTCTATTAAGATGCATGTAGAATGAAAACTTTAAAGTCGTTTTCTGCAAAAGTAGTTTTTTTAAGTTATGACACTATTTAAGAACAATAATTAAAATTAAGTTTTTTTTGGTTTTAAATTTGTGGTGATTTTTAGAAACAAACAATTTGTTAAGTTAGCACGAAAAACACTTCACACTCTGGTTCCGAAAACGATTTGGTTTTTGAAATCACAAATTTTCAGGAAAGAATTCAATAAAAAGCCCACTTATTGCTTATAAATAAGTAAAGACATAAATATGTATTTGTAAGAACGTTTATTCTTTTTATTTACATATTCATACATACTATGTACATATATTAGATCTGTGACAAATCAATTAAACATAATGATTGATAGTGATTAATAATGATTAATGTTCAATTTCTTCCATTGAAAATCAACATTTCCGTCTGTTACCAAATACCTGGAAACTTCATCTCTTATCCTGCTGGCATATTTATAACTTTTGTTGCTCTGCTGACCCATGGGCGTAAATGTTGTAAGAATGCCTTCAGTGTTGGTTGTGGTATCTTGTGTTAGGGACTGGTTTGTTTTCTTTGTTAAGTAATTGTTTAGAACACAAGAGCCACCACTTTACCTTCGCCAAAACGGTGTATGGAACTACACCAGTTTTCCGAAAGAAGGGCCAATAGGTCACCCGTAGAGCGGTCTCTGCGGAAACCATACTGGCGGTCGTTTAGTGAACTGTTGGACTCTAGATATTTCACAAGATGGAAGTTAAGCATAGTTTCCATCACCTTCGATATAGCAGAACATATTGCAATCGGGCGGTAATTTTCAGGGGTATTAGCCACTCCCTTTTTGGGGATTGGCGTTACATTAGCAACCTTCCAGCACATTGGAAATTTACCGGAGTGGTATAGTGTACTGAAAAGTTTGGCTAATGGACGTGCTAACGTCGAAGAGCACTGCTTCAGGACCAGTGCAGGGATTCCATCCGGCCCAGGAGACTTCCTTGTGCTGAGTTCCGCAAGAACCCTTTTAACTGCACGCGCTCGAAAAAATATCTTAGGCATAGTTACGGATACTCTCTCGAGCGCGGGGAGTGGTTGAGAGCTATCAGACAAGTGAGAGTTACTTGCAAATATTTCAGCCAATATATTAGCTTTATCAACCGGGTCAGTAAATATTTGGTCATTCCTCAAAAGAGTCGGAATTGAAGAACTAGCACTTTCCTTAACACTTTTGACGAATGACCAAAAACTCTTACTACCCCTGGGGGCAGTGAGAATTCTAGTGCGAATACGCTGCTCGTATAAAGCCTTTTCGCGTCTTAACACTTTGGCACACGAAGATCTTACCTTCTTGCGTAGCAAATCAGTATTGGCATTTTTGTTATTACGCCAAGTACTGAATGCTGCCTTTATGGATCACAACGCATCTTTACATGCCTGGTTAAACCAAGACTTCGCCCTAGGTTTAACCGAAATTTACTTACAGGGAATAAAAGCTTTCATCCCCAGTAGAATTGTGTTTTAAACCATTTTCGCCATGGAATCGACATCATTGTCAAGAAAACATAGTTTCCAATTAAAATTCCGAAAGAATTCGTTGAGCTCGGCCCAACGACCCTTTTCGTAAATATATTTACTACGCTTCGTAGCTGCACGCGAAATGTTGCGATGTTTGGAGAACTGAAAGGTTGCCGAAATGGTGCAATGATCCGAGTTACCGAGAGGTGCATTGACAGTAACTTCATACTTTTCGGGATGTGAAGTTAGAAAAAGGTCAAGCGTATTATGTTGGTGCCCTTCAACACACGGAATATGTGTTGGTTCATTAACTAATTGCACAAGGTGATTGTGCGCGGCGAACAACTCAGCAAATTGGCCCTCTGAGGTTGTGTGGCTCGAATGGCGAAGCCAAGATGTGTTATGAACATTGAAATCACCAGCAACTACAATTTCACTGCTCGGACAACTATCAAGAATCTTCGATATGGAGTCGGAAAAAGTATCGAAGTCATGTATGGTAGCATCTCTTTCCGCGTTTGGACTTCTATACAGAAACCCGAAATGTAAAAAGTGTGTACCGACTTTGAATTTAACCCAAAGGCAGTTAAATTCTGCGTCAGACATGCCTAATGGTTGCGGGCATTGGTACACAACTTCATTACGTACGTATATTGCAAGGCCCCTATGAAGAATAAAAAGACAGGAGGTGATACCCGGGCAAATGAAAGTCCTATGGATCAGCATACTCATGTACCTGGGTTTCACATAAGGCGAAATCATCCGGCCGATGGAGACAAACGTGAGCATATACAGAAAAGAAATTCGCTCTTAACCCACGTATGTTACAGAAGTCGATTCTAAACTTACCCACCATCACAAGATGAGAGCAAAAAAAAAACCGAAATCCAAACTCTAGAATAGCGAATACGATGCAACGACAACAACTGCAGTGACCATTCACTAGTCAGTGTTATGCCTTCTCTAGTGATTGACCCAGCCGCTGTCAGTACACCGCACCAATAAAATAGAGTTTTATTTTATTTATGGGAAGAGGGATGGGAGGCGCATAACACTGCAAAACACAGGTCATAAAAGCCCTGGTCTGGTCCACTTCCGTTTTCCCATAGTGGCTCATAGTGCCAACACTGGTATGGGATGTCGTCACTGGTGGTGAGGAATGCACTGTTTATTGTCTGTTGTTTTGTTTTTTTTTTTGTTTAAGTTATTGATTTTGTATTTTATTATTGCAGTTGAAGGTATTTGTTGCTTTTATTTAATATTTGGTGCGTGCTTATTTAAAATTTAATTTATTTGTTTTTCTTTTTTTTTCTATTAATTGGTAGGATTTTTTTGTTCTTTATATGTTTGTGTTTATATATTTTTTTTGCTAAATGCTTTCAATTAATTTTTTAATTTGTATTTTTCTTAAATAACTAAGACACAGCCCGGACTGACAGACACAAAGACGAAAAACGTGTTAACGGCACGAGAGACAGAACACTACCTTTTATTTATACTCCGCGGTATTTTGAGGCAATCAATTATATAATTTTATGTGATTATACTTTACGAGAACCGGGTTAAGAACCAATATTCTGAGCTAGCCAAACACCTATTTTGCCTCTTAACTTTTATGTCTTGAACCATGTATATCTCTTCCATTATGATTTTATTTAGCAATTTTTGTTATTCTTTTCATGTATACGACGCATAACATATATGGCGCCCAACGTAAAGACCGCTTCATGACAAAGTCATGAAGACGCAAACTTTTGCTACGAGTTTTGAATAAGTCTTACATTTTATTTTAGTGGTTTTAGTGCAGTGGGAAACAACCATTTTTTTTCTAGATAACCTCTTGTTATCACTTCCTTACCATCTAATTCTGCATTTCATTTTGTATAAGTTTTAGGCTCCTGGAAACCATTTGAGTTCTAGATCTAAATGCGATACTAAAGAGTGCACTATTTTTAACTTTGTAACACAAACAACAATTTGTACATCAGTCTTAATTTCCGTATAACTATCCTTAGTTAATATTAATCGCGATGTATCGGTTGTATGTATTTTAAACTGCCTGCCATTTAACGCAAATAATGTTATGAAAGTCCTATATCTGTGGGATAAAGGTCGGATTTAGTTGCATCAAAACCACTATTTTATTGAATTCATTTGCAGTAAACTTTTGACCATTTTACTGAAGTCAAAAGTTTTGCAGTTGTGAAATCAACAAAGTAGTTATAAGACAGCTTTGCAATAGAGATAATTTTTTATCTTAGCCAAAAAAAAAAAAAAAAAATAACAGCAATTTCTAATTACCGACATGATTTAATAAAACTATACCTTGTTCAAGGCTATTCTTCCCCGCAGCCTCAAATAACTAAACTTTCATTATTAAACCAAAATATTTTATATTCAATATTTTTGTCTTAGATTTATTTGTATTTTCATATTTACGTATATATGTATATTATTGAAAGTTGAGCTAGTCCCTTGTTATATATAATTAAAGGATAGCACATGTCAAGTTCGTAAATGGGCTGAATCGGGACAGAGGGAAAAAAGTTCCCCTAAGAAGAACTAAAGCAACCTCTAAAAAACCACATCATTTCTAAAGTTTTTATACGCTTCAAAAAAGAATATGAAGGGTATATTCACATTGTCATTCCATTTGTAACGCAGCGAAATATCCGTCTGAACCCAATAATTTATATATGTATATTCTTGATCAGTGATGAAATCTAAGACGATATGAGCATGTCCGTCCGTCTGTGGAAATCGCGATTCAGTACTAATTTGATAAGTATTTGGTATAAGTATATCTTGAGAGATAGCACAGGTCAAGTTCGTAAATAGGCTGAATCGCGCCAGATGGAAAAGAGTTCCCCTAAGAAGAACTAAAGCAACCTCTAAAAAACCACATCATTTCTAAAGTTTTTATTCGCTCCAAAAAAGAATATGGAGGGCACATACACTTTGTCATTCCAATTGTAACGCAGTGAAATATTCGCCTGAGACCACATAAAGTATATATATTTTTGATCAGTAATGAAATCTAAGACTCCATTTTTTTTCTACAAATAAATTTCATTTAAAATAGAATTGTGACAATATGTCAAATAAAAATTTCATAACTGTTTAAGTTAGATTTTATTTTTCATTTTGCCTTATAAATTCTTTTCTTGTTATCCAAAGGATTTCTAATTGTATAAAGGTGTAGAAAAATAAAATAGATTCATATCGAATGTAATTTACAAATTGTGAATTCCCAGATGGTTTTCAGAAGTACGTGCATAAGATAAGGGGTTTTTAACTTTTCAAGATTGTGGTTAAAGTCTACTGATGATTTGGTAAAGCACCAATGAAATGCATGTAGACATTGCTTGACCACCAACAAATAAATTTCATTTAAAATAGAATTGTGACAATATGTCAAATAAAAATTTCATTGCAGTTAATTTTGATTTTATTTTTTATTTTGCCTTATAAATACTTTTCTTGTTATCCAATCGGTTTCAAATTGTACAAACGTGTAGAAAAATTAAATGGATTCATATCGAATATAATATATTTGTTGGGTTAATTTTGTATGAGTTTCGAAGCCTACTATGCTTATTCTGCTGTGATTTTTGAATTTAATTTGTAATTTACAAATTGTGAATTCTCAGATGGTTTTCAGAAGTATGTGCATAAGATAAGGGCTTTTCGACTTTTCAAAATTGTGGTTAAAGTCTACTGATGATATGGTAAAGCACCAATGAAATGTATTTATATATGTTGCTTGACCACCAACTAATAAATTTCATTTATAATTTTTAAAGTTTTTTGTAATAGGGTTAAGCAAATGGGATATTTTTATATCAAAGAAAGTCCAACGCGTTAAATATTGGAGGTATAAAATTAAATAAAAACTATTTTTGGACCCCGCCCCCTTTAGTGGGCGTTGTTATATGCAAAAATAGTGTAAAAATTTAACAAATGGTTTTAATTAAGCCCACATTCCTTAAAAATAAAATTTTTAAGCTTTAATGACGAAGCTGAGACGTAACCTCGTACTACTCTGCCCTACCCCCTCCTCCCCCTAAAAAACCCCATAATAAAATTTTTTTTTTAAATTTTGTATTTAATTATCCCAAGCATTTATTTTTAGAGTTTTATGACAAAGGTGAAATGTCTCCCCCACAGCCCTTGCCAGAGCGACCCCGACAAAATACAATTTTAGAGCCCCCAAAAAGATTTAGATCCTATAAAATATGTATATTCTTGATCAGTAATGATCGTCTTTGGAAAACATAATATAGTCTATTTTGGACCCCGCCCCTGTAGGTGGGCGTTGGCGTCCCATATTATATAAAGAAACTCTGTCCCACTAAGTTAAAGATTTTAAATTTACTTACCATATATTTGGAGGGTATTTAAAATTTGACCTTGTCGAATATAACGTTTTTTTACTTGTTTTTTGTAATTTTGTTAAGCAAATGATATATTTTTATGTCAAAGAAGGTCCAACACGTTAAACTTGGAACCATAAAATAAAAAAAATTTGGACCCCGCTCCCTTTATTGGGCGTTATTAAATGCAAAAATAGTGTAAAAATTTAAAAAATTGTTTTACTTAAACCTACATTCCTTAAAAATAACATGTTTAAGCTTTCATGACGAAGGTGAGACGTAACCTGGTACTCCTCCAACATTCTCCCCCCGTTGGAACATCTGTGTTTCAAAAGTGATTAGAACTCGGAAGAGGAGCAGTCTTATGTATTGGTCGTCTACAGGAGCAGTAGAAGTTTTTAATTCGACGACTCGTACGCATCCATCATTACCAGCAATAGTTTTCATGATTCGAGCAAGGTTTGCGGCGGTGTATTACCTTCACGAATAAGAATCAAATCACCAATCTTAATTATTTTAATAGGGGTAAAACCTACGGGATTTTTGTGGTCAACAATATTTATCATCAAATATGAATAAAAACTATATCATATTCATTTTTTTACCCAACGTTTCGTTTGTTTTTTGCAAACTTCTTCAGGGATGTTATTTATTTGTTGTATCTAGTAGGTTTAACCCCTATTAAAATAAGTAATAAACAATACATATTGGTCATAAAACCAAAACTTAACACCAATCTTAATGTTAGGCAAGATTTTAAAACATTTCGAACGTTCTTGTAGTGAATGAATGTAGCCACGTTCAGTGAATAATTCGAATTTGTGCGAACTGCCCCATCGAAAACTACACAAAGTTTTGTGGTTGTACAAAACGGCTTTTATTTATTTATTTTATTTTTATACCTTCCAAAAAATAATTTGGAGGGTATATTCGCTTTGTCATTCCGTTTGTAACGCATCGAAATATCCATCTCAGACCCCATAAAGTATATATATTCTTGATCAGTGATGAAATCTAAGACGAACTGAGCATGTCCGTCCGTCCGTCCGTCTGTGGAAATCACGATTCAGTCCAAACGAAAAGAGCTAGACTCTTGACATTTGGCACAATTATATCTTAAAGCTCAGAGCAGATTAAGTTCGAAGATGAGCTAAATCGGGCAAGAAGGAAAAAAGTTCCCCTAAGAAGAACTAAACCAACCCAGAAAAAACAACATCATTTTTAAAGTTTTTTGGTTATTTTGTTAAGCAAATGATATATTTTTATGTCAAATACTGTCCAACGCCTTAAAATTGGAGCCATTAAATAAAATATAAATATTTTTTGACCCCGCCCACTTCAGTGGGCGTTATTATAGGCAAAAATAGCTTAAAAATTTAACAAATTGTTTTACTTAAGCCTACATTCCTTAAAAATAACACTTTTAAGCTTTAATGACGAAGCTGAGACGAAACCTGGTACTCCTTCCCCTTCGCCCCCTAAATGACCATACCAAAAAAATTTTTTTTTTTAAATTTTGTATATAATCATCCCAAGCATTTATCTTTAGAGTTTTATGATTGCCGATTTCTGCCCTATTCCCCCCCCCCCCTTCTTCCTTTGCCCCCTAAATGACCCTACCAAAAAAAATTTTTTTTTTTAAATTTTGTATATAATCATCTCAAGCATTTATCTTTAGAGTTTTATGACTGCCGATTTCTGCCCTATCCCCCCCCCTTCTTCCTTTGCCCCCTAATGACCCTGCCAAAAAAATTTTTTTTTTAAATTTTGTATATAATCATCCCAAGCATCTTTAGAGTTTTATGATTGCCTGTTGCTGCCCTACCCCCTCCTCCCCCTTTGACCGCTAAATGACCCTATTAAAAATAAATAAAATTTTTTTTTAATTTTGTGTATAATCATCCCAAGCATTTATTTTTAGAGTTTTATGTCTACCTTTTTCTGCCCTACCCCCTCTCCCCCTTTGCCCTCTAAATGACCCTATAAAAAAAAGAAATTTTAATTTTGTATATAATTATCCCAAGCATTTATTTTTAGAGTTTTATGACAAAGGTGAAATGTTTCCCCCACAGCCCTTGCCAGAGCGACCCCGCCAAAATACAGTTTTTATACCCTCCAAAGAGAATTGTGATGAAGTCTAAGACGGTCTAGCAATGCCTATTCGTTCGTCTGTGGAAAACATGATATTGTATATTTTTGAACCCCGCCCCCTTTAGTGGGCGTTGACGTACGATATTATATAAAGGAACTCTGTCCCACCAAGTTAAACATTTCAAATTCACTTACTAAATATTTGGAGGGTATTTAAGATTCGACCCGGTCGAATATAACGTTTTTACTTGTTATTTATTTATTTATTTAGTCTATGGATTAATCCTTACAGACTGATACAATTAAAATATAACAATGTTTCAGAAATGATATGTACATACATATATAAATGTAATCTATAAACCTTTGTTTTAATAGCAACAAGACAAATTACAACAAAAACTAAAAATATGACTTTAACAAATGTCGATTTAACAAATTAAACATTTATTTATAATCAATTTTGTAAGGAGTTAAGATGTAAAACTATATAATTTTTTACGACATCAATACTTTTGTTGAAATCGATACAAGGGTAAAGTGTATTAAAATCACTGCAAATTCTCCGAAAGGGATCGAAGTTACTATAGTTTGTAGTGTAAGAAGCTATGTATAATACCTTGTTGGACGATTGGGTATATTCAAGTTTATTTTGCTCAGGAGAAATTGAGATGTGATGCAGCCGTTTATTAATTTCAGCAGAAAGGTAACATTTAGCATTTGCCGACGGCTCCTTAAGGTTGGAACCTTAATAAGTCCTAGGCGTCTCTCGTAAGATGGTAATCTTATATTAGAGTTCCAAGGAAGGCCACGAAGACAAATTAATAAGAATTGTACTTGTACTGACTCTATTTTATTTGAATGTGAAAGATATTTTGGGTCCTATACAACAGATCCGTATTCAAGTATTGGGCGAACTAAAGTAGTAAATAACATCTTGGTTGTGTAAGGGTCAGAGAACTCCTTAGCCCAGCGTTTAATAAAACCCAGAACACCAGTAGCTTTGTTAATAGTCGAAGTTATATGGCACCTGAAGTCCAGTTTTTTTATCTAAAATAACTCCCAAGTCATTGAATCAATCCACTAGGTCAAGAACAACATTGTTCATTTAATAGAGTCCATTGATTGGAGTTGTTCTTGAGAAAATCATGTATTTGCAGTTTTTCACATTTAGCTCCATTAAATTATTTGCGCACCAAGTGGTTAAGTGTATAATGTCAGTTTGGATACGGAACTGTTGGTCAATAGAGTCAAACGATAAGAATAACTTTACGTCATCTGCATAGATTAGTATATTTGAGTTTTAAACAACGGAAGATCATTAATAAATAACGTAAATAAAAGTGGGCCGAGATGACTACCCTGAGGCACACCTGATATAACATTTATATCAGTAGAAAGCATATTGCAGAACTTGACACACTGCATTTTCAAATAAGATTCAATCCATTAGAGACGTTCCAAATCCAATTCGATCAAACTTATGAATGAGTAAGTTGTGATTCACCTTATCTGTTTGTTTGCCAGAGACAAATCCATCGTTAACTAAGGTTGTTAATTCTAAGATATTCGTAATAGTTGATCGACCTTTACATAAACCATGCTACGCAGAAGAAAGAATAGATGTTGCTTGATAAGACAATGTATCGCATAAGAGTTGCTCAAACAACTTTGGTATAGCGTTCAATTTAGCTATACCTCTATATATCAGCTTTAAATCCAGATTTGAACAGCAAAATGATGAACGATTTCTTCCAAATTGGAGGAAAATAACTCAATTTGAGCGATTTGTTGAATAAATAGGTCAATGGAGTGCTTAGTAAATGAGAACAGTATTTTAAAATACTACTAGGAGTACCATCAGGACCGGGAACATACGAAAGTTTTAGATTTTTCATATAAGTTTGCTGCTCAATACGGTGTACATTAAAATTCACTGATTCAGGGATATCGTAAGAATACTGCTCGATATTGCTAAACGTAGACGATGAATAGGTTGATGCAAAAAAGTCAGCAAACATATTACTTATAACTTTATCATCTGACAACTCATAATCTTTAAACTTCATAACAGAAGGGAAATCTGACACACGCTTCTTCGAATTGACAAACTTATGAAAAGATTTGGGATCATTTTTTAGGTTATTTTTTATCCTGTTTAAATAAGCACTATAAGCCAGTTGATTAGCAATGGTATATGCAGATCTTGCTGAGGAGTACATAGAATAATTTAGTTGAGATGAATTTTGCTTCTACTTTTTGAATAGTTTACTATTTCGGTTTTTAAGTCTTGAAAGTTGTTTAGTGTTCCAAGGTGGACCATGGCAGGGGGCAGGTAGTACTCTAGATATTGAAGATAGGAAGCATTTGTGTAATATCTGGTAAAATTTTTCGATACTTTTGTCTAAATCATTGCCATAAGATAATTCATTTAACCAGTCGATTTGAGAGAGTTCACGTTAAAGTTTAATGTAATTTGCTGACTTAAAACAAAAAATTTTATTTTGCCGAGATGTATTTGACCGTCGAAGAGCTTGGTAGATATAAGTTAATTCAATCGTAGGATGATAACTATCCTCGGGATTTGAAAGCGGGGGATGCTGCGATTTCGAAAAGTCTGACGGGTCATTAACAAATACAAGGTCTAACAATTTATCAGAAGTATTTGTGATGCACTTGATTTGAAAAAGGCAGCACTCCAGTAAACTGTTAATGAAATACTGTGATAACTCCGAAGATTGAAGAGGTGACAAATAATTACAATCAGGCACAGATTTCCAGGACACGTTTGGCATATTAAAATCTCCCAGCACAAGTATAAGATCATTTAAATTTACTTTATCTGCAATAACATTTATAGCTTTTAGGTAGTCCTCATAGATAAAATATTGCGAGTTAGGAGGAATATACAAGCAAATAATATACTATACATAAGCTGTTTATGTATTTTCACTAATACGCATATAAACTCAATGTGCAAAAAATTATGCAGTATAATTTCTTCCGAAGAAAACATAGTTGCGACAGCAATTAAAACACCACCACACGTTTTTTTACAATATTATTAGCTGTTTGACAACTTTCTCTATCTTTTCTGAAAATTTTGGTATCTGGAACACATAATTTCGGTATTATTAATTTTACTATTAAGCCAGGTTTCAGTGAATGCTATAATATCGTTGTCATATCCAAAGCTGTTTCGGTAAATCGATGACAATTTTGAATTAATACACCCTGACATTTTGGTATAAAATAGATATTAGTTTTTTGGATTGGGATGCACTAAATTAGGCAAGCGAGCATTATTATCATCTTTATAAATGAATTCACGTACTAAAGCATTCTTAGGTCAAAACTCTTGACTAACAATTTGCTGAAACAATACCTCCGGTACAATTATTTTGAATGATGCTCTATTTCTAGAGTTTATTTCAAAAACGAGAATATCCCGTGGTGAGCAATTTTCAAATTTCCTTTGAATATACCATTTCATATCTTCAGCTTTTGTATCCGATGCGAAACGTGTATCAAATATGGTTTTTTTTGGAGGAAACGTACGCAACTCCCTTGCGGCTGTTGACGTATCAGTTATATTTTGATTATGAACTGTAGACGAGCTCACTATTGAGGTTAAAGGGACTGCTGTTGAGACATCAAAATTACTTAATTCAGCGGGGCTTAGAGATTTTTAAGCATTATTTAGAGGCACAGCCGGTGATGAGTAGCTCAGATCATTATTCATATCGTTGACATGAATAATGTTACCAACATTATCTGAGGCATTAGGCATAGTTGTTCTAGGAAGAGAATTTTTTTGTTAACCTAGATCCGTCATTAATCGTATTAACTACATATTGATTGATTGTTGTAGAAGTATTGTTATCTTTATTCAACAATCTGGGGCTTTTGCGGCGAATTGTGGATGGTGATTGTAAACTATCTAAAGTTTTAAAGTCACTAAAAAGTTTTCCATATTCATTAATTTGTTCAGTTAAATGGCCAAGGTTATCCTGGATTTGCAGAAAATTGTTGTTAGTGGTCTGGAAGAATTTAAAAAATTCAACACTGACTTTTCGGCAACTATTACAACGCCAATGAACGTTTGTTGCTATTGACTCGCCCACTAAGCCAGAAATACCAGCGCACTTAAAATGGTATGAACCGTGACACAACCAGCAGACTAGCATTCTAGCATCCGATCCTTCTAAAGTACATCCCTTTTTCAAGCATGCCATCTTGGGAATTAACGATGAAACAATCAAATATATGTATATAATTTTGAGTTTTTAGGAATAATCCGATGCAATTACTTTTGCTCACTGTGTAGTGATAAATGGTAATGAAGTTTACAATTAACAACGAGGGGTATTGCAGTGAATAAGCACTGATAATTCAATTGTTGTTCAGTATTGCCAGTATTATGATAGAATGAAACTGCTGTAGATATTTGCTTTGATATAATCTATCTATTTAGTTCGTCTTTCTTTGAGTAGTTTGATGAAACAAGCACAAACAACCAAACTTCCAGTGAAATAATAAAATAAATTAAATTTCAATTAACTTATAAAATCACTTTTTTGTGGAGGAAAACAACAGCGCAACTTGTTACTTATAAGCCGCTTCACACGATTTAACGATTTATACAGGTATTTACCCTTTGAGGTCAGACTTTACAGGTGATTTATTGGAGCTGACAAAAAAACACGACTTGATCCCAGCAAACACACTAAATGAGTACACAATGATGAGGTATAATAATATGGACAAAGAGGCCGACTAAAGTGCGACATATGACCAAGTTCCATATATTCATCCATAAAATCGATGTACATAGATTTGAGTATTGGATCACGTTCAAGTCCACGTTCGAGCGACAGCAATTGTTTCTTAGCATTTTCAAACGACTCACCCAAACAACCTGGAGTATATTTAAACGGCAAACGAACCTGAACTCTTCCATTCGATGGAACTGAAATATTTTTACAGGCTTGTTCCACGTCTGAAGATTTAACTGGACCATTTGCATACTCTTCTACCTCCCAAAATTTCTTTAATGTGGTATTCAAGGTATCATCGACAGAAGAGCATAATACCAAGTTACATGCTACTGGCATTGAAGTTGGCCGACAAGTGAATCTTTCACCAATTATCCATCCGAAAACCGTGTTAATAAGGGTAGACATATATTCTCCCAAAGAAATACGTCTATTGAGCACCATACCGAGGAATGTCTCTGCGCTTAACAACCTATCTATTTATTGTGGTTTGAAGAACCATGTATCCGCCAATTCTATGGCTTCGGGAATTTTAAGTTTCGAAGAATCTATAAATTCACCCGAATGTTGAGCCGAACTCGGTTTTGTAACAGCGAAGTTCGATGAGAACTCGTACGAGCCATTAGAGGATTTAAACTGGCAAAAACTGAAAATTAAATTTTTGTTTGCACTTCGCCTATTCCGGTGACATCTTGACAGATAGGTTGAAATTTAAGTCCCAATCGTTTAACAACATTTTTTGTAATGAAATTAGTTTCTGAACAAGAATCGAAAAGCAGTCTTACCGGTTGAAATGAACCACAAATATATTTTATGAGAACCACAGCAGTTGGTATTATGGATCTTCTAAATGATTTAGTAACTAGCGATACAGCAGGATTTTCTCTAGTTGATTGAGCCGGAATATCGCTGGGTGAAGCAGATTTTGTTTGGGCGAAAATGTGTAATGAGGTATGATGAGTAGATTAACAAACTCGACAAAGGCTCTGGGAGGGGCATTTCGATACTAACTGTCTGAAACTAGTAGTGACAAAAATGAGGGACAGGTTGAGCAGGATGGGCTTGGTGTTGATAAATGTGTTTATATGACGATTGATATTTTTGGTTTTGCACCTGTAATATTCTGATGTTTGCTTTCACTTTTCTTACCATGACTTTCCAGGAATTGACACAGATGACTAAAATTTCATAGCAATTTTCTCAGGAGGGCAATGATTTAAAATAATTTTTTTCGTCGTAGCATGTCGCAACCACCATGCGGATGATAATTGAGTTCATTATATCTATTTCTGAACCAAGCGATAAAAGTGAACCACGAACTGCTGTCGATTATGTGGCGTAAGGAGCTGCTGTCACCCTTTGACATATCAGAAATATTGAAGAGGGCTGTAATGTGTTCCAAAAATATTAGCAATTTGTTATCATACCGCTCCTTTAATCTTTCCAATGCTTTCGGATAGGGCTCAAAAACAGCAAGAGCTTGGCCAGAGAGACAATTCAATAAATAATTAAATTTATCGACTGGTGTAAGCGAAGAATCTTCATGAACCATATTGTTAAAAGTTACAATACTTTCCAACCAAATCGGGGCAATTTCAAAGAGGGCAATCGAGGTTGGCTAGGAAGTCCAATTGAAGTGTTGACGAAACTGTGGTCCAACGGAGCTGTATAATTGTTTTTATTCAAAATTGATAATATTTTTGCCATTGCCGAAACATAAATTTCCTCCAAGTTACTTCTAGCGACGTCTGAATGACATACCTTTTCGATTTGTGTTTGAAAGTGACAAATCTCTTTAATATACGATTCCAAAATTTCTAGTCTGCATTGCAATATTGTTGAATCAGCTCTGTCTTCATCTGTTTCAATTTTCGTCCGTATGCTCGAAATGTTTCGCTTAGTTGTGGCTCGTTGTTTTAATAAAAGCAGTTCTGAAGCACCAGAAACGTTGGACAACTCATCATTATTTGCCAAGATTTTTTACAAATGAAGAAATGGAAGAGCAACAAATTAACTGAATCGAATAAATTTTACACTTGCAGTTGCGCTACAAATGATGTATCCACTAGACTTATTGATTAGTACTTCCAATAAAAAAGCAGCAGCGTCTAAAGTTGATTCCAAGAAGTTTTCGAATGAGAATACTACTTTCTATACCAAAGGGTTGTGCAGGATGTAACCAAATGTTGCGGCTCAACGGGCCTAAGCTTCTTGTCACTATTTTTAAACAAATTAATTTTCATCTAAAAAACTTTAACACTACCGTCCTGTCACGGTCGCCAAAAATGTTGCGTAAAAGAAAATTAAACTACATTTTTGTTTACTTTAAATATTCAACTTTATTTAACGAAAGTTAAATTGACAATGGTGAAAATAATTCTTGTAAAAATACTTGAACCTTTACTAATTTATATACAAAAATATGTTGTCCGTTATTAAGAGCAACAAAAAATATGATCTTAATATTTAAGTTTACAAAATGATCAATTTTGTAAGCAAACAGATAATAAGAAATTAAACTAACAACAATGTGACTTGTATGTTTGCACATGATGTATAAGCAATTGCATATGCATTAATGTAATTGCAACACCAACATTAACACCATAAGGATTATGAATAGTGGCGACACTTCAATTAGAGATGGGAAGGTGACTCAAAGTGATCTCCTCCAACAAAGGGTTTTTAAGATTTGACCCGTCCAATACAGTTTTCACATGTTTTTTGTGGAATCTTCTATTCGACATATTGTCTCAATCAAATTAGTGCTTTTTGTTATATGTGGTCAAGTATGTCTATATGCCTGCATTTCATTGATTCTTACACCAAATCATCAGTAGACTTTAACCTAATTCTAAAATAACAAAACCTCTCAGTTTATACATAAACTCCCAAAAATGAATTGAGAGTTACACAAGCCAAACCATAGGGCTTGAAATTTTAGGAAACATATTATTTTTATACCCTCCAAAAAAGAATTTGGAGGGTATATTCACTTTGCCATTCCGTTTGTAACGCATCGAAATATCCATCTCAGACCCCATAAAGTATATATATTCTTGATCAGTGATGAAATCTAAGACGATCTGAGCATGTCCGTCCGTCCGTTTGTGGAAATCACGATTCAGTCCAAACGAAAAGAGCTCGACTCTTGAAATTTGGTATAAATGTATTTTGAAGCTTAGAGCAGGTTAAGTTCGGAGATGGGCTAAATCGGGCAAGGGGGAAAAAAGTTCCCATAAGAAGAACTAAACTAAACCAGAAAAAACAACATAATTTTTTTAGTTTTTTGGTTATTTTGTTAAGCAAATGATATATTTTTATGTCAAATACGGTCCAACGCCGTAAACTGGAGCCATAAAATAAAAAAAAATTATTTTTGGACCCCGCCCACTTCAGTGGGCGTTATTATATGCAAAAATTCCTTAAAAATGACGAAGCTGAGATGATACCTGGTAGTACTCTGCCCTACCCCTTCACCCCCTAAATGACCCTACCAAAGAAGAAAAATTTTTTGTTTAATTTTGTATATAATCATCCCAAACATTTATTTTTAGAGTTTTATGACTGCCTGTTGCTGCCCTACCCTCTCCTCCCCCTTTGCCCAGTAAATGACCCTATCAAAAAAAAAAGTTTTTAAAGTTGTATATAATCATCCCAAGCATTTATTTTTAGAGTTTTATGACAGAGGTGAAATGTTTCCCTTACAGCCCTTGTCAGAGCGACCCCGTTAATATACAGTTTTTATACCCTCCAAAGAGAATTGGACCCTATAAAGTAAATATGTATATTCTTGATTAGTGATGAAGTTTAAGACGCTCTAGCGCATACGTTCGTCTGTGGAAAACATGATATTGTCTATTTTTGAACCCCGCCCCCTTTAGTGGGCGCTGACGTACGATATTATATAAAGGAACACTGTCCCACCAAGTTAAACATATTAAATTCACTTACTAAATGTTTGGAGGGTATTTAAGATTCGACCCGGTCGAATATAACGTTTTTACTTATTTTCCATCAGGTCGGGATTTTTTTATAGGCATGGCAAACTTTCCTCGCAAAATTAGTCAGGTACGGAGACTTATTTCACTCTAACTCGAAAACGGGTCATCCAATTTTTAACAGTAAAACACCAAAAGATGCGTAACATTGGGTACCTGCGGTAAATTAACAATAAAATCCAAATTTTTTAACAGATTTTTATGGTTTATGGCTTATTTTATTTTTAAAATATGTAGTTTTCAGAAAAATTTGCAAAATGTTGAATATTTGTTTAATTTTTTTTCAATTCCATTTTTAAACTGAAAACAATTACGAATTTTGCACGAAAAAAATATTTTTCTCAATTAATTTCTGAATAATTTCAAAAAATAAGAGATAGAGAAAAATTATATTGGACAAAAATTAATGCAATTTTGTTACGCATCGGATGACTCGTTTTCGAGTTGGGGTGAAATATGTCTTCGTACCTGACTAATAAAGGGGGGAAAATTTGCCACGCCTATAAGAAAAAATTTCGATCTGATGAAGCAAGACCAAAAACGGATTTGAGTTCAGCGCATCAAAATCCATATACTCCACATAGTTTTATTTAAACCATAATTAATTTAAGTTAACCATAATTAAGCATCGCAAAAATTTGCCAATGCATTCTGAAAAATCCACTGGTTGGTGTCGATTGTGGGCCGGTGACATCAATGGACTGTAATTTTTCAGACAGGGGAAGGAACGTTACTGTGAATGGGGAGCGCTACCGTGCGATGATTACAAATTTTTGCCCAAAAAGGACTGGCTCGACGTGGGATCAACAAGACAGTGTCGCATGCCATAAACCACGCGAAACAATGACCTTTTGAGAGAAAGTGTTTACTTCAGGTTTGTGGACGGTCAATTGGCCGCCTAGACTGTGAGGCCTAACGACTTTAGACTATTTTTGTAGGGCTATATTAAGGGTCATGCCTATAAGGACAAACTCGCAGCGGTTGAAGCACTGTAAGCCAATATTGAGATTATGGCTAATATGTTGGAGAGAGTATTCCAAAATTGGGACCACCACATGAATCATTTGAGACGTAGCCGCGGTCAACATTTACATGAAACCATCTTTAAACACTGAATTAGATACATAAATCGTTCTTTTGCATCAAATATAAATTTTATACATTTCTTTAAATTTTAATCAAATCCAAAAGCTAGTAAAAAATTACCCATTAATTTACACATGCATTGGTAAATTTTTAAGCCCAGACAGTTTAGGATGTACAAAAGTTTGATTTTTTTAAAAATAGCTAAGAGGTTATAAAAACTATTTTTATATATTTTTAATTAAGCAGACAAATTTTATTCATTATATTTTTTTTCTTGCATTAGACGGCCATTCGTAAAAGAGTTAAGACAGACAAGTGGTTTCATTTATCACATAGTCTGACACATCCATACTTGCATGTGCGGACGTGCGTACGTGTGTGCTTGCCACATATGGCGGCATATAATATGCTGACACTTTGTTGGTTTAACAGACAAAAAATTATAGGAAAAATTAAATAAATAAACATCATCATGCATTTATGATTAAGGCTAGAATCTTCCTTGTGTCTTGCATGAGTTATGGAGTGGCCAGTCTTAATATATAAATGTCCGTCTATTAATATGCATACATGTGTTGTGAGATACTGTAAATGTGGGCTGTATTTATTGCCAGATTTTATGTAGGTTTCAACTTAATGAACGTTAAATAATCATTTTAATCACTTTAAGCTTAGCATTTGGTATTGGACTGATAGCCTCTCAATCTTCTCCTCAACATCTCTCTTATTATGTATTATTTCTTCTAAAAAGCATGATTAAATGAATGAATACCCTTTTTCAATTAATAATAAAAGCTGGCCAAATGGGAGGTTTAAAAAAATTCTAATTTTCTTACGTATACACCAGCAAGATTGCACTATACATACAATAACCTTATCTTATACGATGCTTGTATGATGTAAGTGGTAAGTAATATTTATTAGGAACAACGTAAAAACTTTTCAATTAAGATGTTGGGAATATTTTCTTAAGCCATATTTCTTTAGTAGAAATATTTCCAAATGAAAATGAGTATATAAATATAATTATAAATTTTTATGCCATTAAAAATAAAATTTCACATGGGCAAGACCATCATCAGTAACGTCACGTTCGTATACATATTTTGGTCAATATCTTTACAAAATACAATTATTTCTCCCAACTTGAGGCATATGAAAGTTCTCGTCATAACTGTTGTTTCATTCGCAGACAATTTTGCTTTATGCCGTTTTGTTGTGAAGCAATGACCATTTTAAGTCGTCAGTAACGTCACCGGATTTTGGAAGTGTATTTGGAGGTTACTGAACGTTTGTGTATAAATGAGCGAATTGAAAAGAGTTCATAAATTCTCCTGGTTTCCTGAAGAAGTCACATAAAGGAGTGACAAAATATTGAAATTAAAATAAAGAGACCTTATGCATAAAAGCAGAGCTGTTAAATTTGGATTACGATTAGTAATCAATTAGATTAAATTTTAAAAAGAATGGTATTGATTACATAATTCTCTTTTTAAAAATTCCTGATTATTAATTAATTATGATTACAAATAATCCAAAAATAATTAAGATTACTTAGGATTACGAGAAAATAATCAAAAATAAGCAAAAGTAATAAAAAAATAATTGACTACTTTCAAGGATTATTTTGGATTATATTTTAAAAATTTAGAATGCGTACATTTTATACATACATTTATTTTGAAAAATTTGCATTTAAAACATAAAAAAATTAAAGACAAGCATACATTGAAATATGTGATCATTTTACTTGTATTGGAGACGGACCTTCAATTTGGAACTGCGTTGATTTTGTGGGGTTGTTTTATAAGTGATAACCAAAAAAAAAAAGTTATTTATCATAATAGTTATTTTTAACCAAAAAAATTTTTTGATTGCTATAATGGTTATTTATAACCAAAATATTTTTCTGCTTGACATAATGGTTGTTTATAACCAAAATTCTATCTTCCTCAATGTTAATTAACCATAATGGTTAAAAATTCCCAAATGCATATAAAGGGCATTTTTGGGTAACATTTTTGCTCCGAATTAAAAACATAGCAGTTATTTTCGGTCCCTGCTTTATACGAACAGAGCACAAACCCTTGAACCCGTGATCAATAAGATGAATGCAGAATCATGAAAAATGTTGTCAATTGTCAAATCGATGCACATCAATAATAATAACAAAAAATAAAAAAAACAACTAACATTAAACAGCATTGCCATAATTTCGCAAAATAAAAAAAATAATCAAAAACAATCAAAAGGATCTTCGAAAGTAGTCAAATTATTTTTCGATTACTTTTTATTATTTTTGATTATTTTTTCGTAATTTTTATTAATCTTGATTATTTTTCGATTATCTGTAATCGTAATCAATTAGTAATCTTGCAAATCTGAAAATAATCGTAATATAATCATTACTTCACCTTCAAAAAATAATAATCTAATTACTAATTATTATGATTAGTAATCATTACTTAACAGCTATGCATAAAAGTATCAGAATATAATGAAAAGAGTTCATGTTATTATTGCCCAGTATGTTAAAAAGGAAGAAGGAAACATGATTTTTATCCAAAAGGTGGGCTTAATATTTTATGTTTTAATCACGTAAATGGCAGAAAAGCAGTGTCAGTATAAGTTTCGTTATGATTTTCGGCTATTTTTTCTCTTGGGTTAATAGAGGGGCTCTAAACGGCCAAAACATCATAGTAGAGGAGTTTTAAGGTGCAAACCTGGGGAGATATTAAGACAAAACCACTTTTCGCACTAATCTCATAAAAAAATTTTAGTAAATCGGGCATGACCGTTAGAGCTGATTTTTGTATGATAGAGTATTAGTTAATTAAAGTATCTCTTCAATATTGTCTATAGCTTGAGGGTTGAAATTGTTTTTTTTTTTTTAGGAGTAGGACCAGCACTCAGGAGATGACCCCTATATATGCAATGCATTGCGCCGGAACTGAAAACGACTGGATAGTATTAAGAGGACAGATTAGGAAAGATGAGAAGACAGACAGTTTTTTTTGTAGCTATTTCAACCTTTTACTTCGCCGGCTAATTTTTGCTACAGGGCCGACGAAGGTGGGTGCTGTTACTCTGCTTTTAGTACATGATAGTGCCAGTCGCTGCCAATTATGTTCAGTGATCAGTGACTATGCCTTCATCATTGAAACAGGCTGGCAACAACTAACACAACCACGCACTAATGCTGATCAGAAAAATTCAACACAATATTTCATGACTCAGCGCGGGCTTGAACTCACGACCCTCCGCTTCAAAGTCTCGTGTTCTACTACTTCAGCCAACAGCACCCACAAAATTTGTGTTTTTGACAAATTTTGCATCATTAAAATGAAAATTTGTAATTTTTCCCTACTTTTCAGCTTTAGCTGCTATTTAGTGCTATTTCATGTAGAATTGACTTAAGTTTTTCTTTTTTTTTTTTTGCGAAATATTTGTGAAATTTCTTCCTAAATGGTGATAAAAATTTTGTGTCAATATTTTGAACTAAAGCCAGGACACTCTGTAAAATAAAAACACGTTATTATCGAAAAATATCATCATCACATCTTTATTAACTTCAGTCTTGTCAATTTTTGCAAAATTAAATCAGTGTATGTAGTAAGAATTTTAACGAACATTTTATATTGCTATATTAAATTGAATAAAGATTCTATAGGCTAATTGTTCGAAATTTTAATTTAAATCTCAGAAAGACATGATAAATATTCCAAGGCACAAAGGCAAGTCAACATCAGTTTTTGTTATTCAACTTACACAGCAGAGCAGAACAGCTGTTTTCGAAAGACGCAACCCTTTCATCATCAGTGCTCATGTGTATTGTGTTTGTCACCACTTATTAGGTGGCTTAGTTGAATGTGATAACAGTTCCTATTTACACAAATTTTATTGTGAAAAAGAATCCGAGAACTGTATCAAGCTGATGTTAACATGTTATTGTTATAACATACAAATTTAAGCTATGGCTTGAGCTACCCAATAATAAAAATTGGAAAAACGTTCACATGTACTTAAGTATAAAATTCAAACCAAAAAAGTTTGACTTAGGTATGATGGAACAAAAAATTCAGAAAAATGGGACATGAAGAAAAATAATCAAACGGTAACACGGGTGTTAGAACAATAACATGTTAACATCAGCTTGATACAGTTCTCGGATTCTTTTTCACAATAAAATTTGTGTAAATAGGAACTGTTATCACATTCAACTAAGCCACCTAATAAGTGGTGACAAACACAATACACATGAGCACTGATGATGAAAGGGTTGCGTCTTTCGAAAACAGCTGTTCTGCTCTGCTGTGTAAGTTGAATAACAAAAACTGATGTTGACTTGCCTTTGTGCCTTGGAATATTTATCATGTCTTTCTGAGATTTAAATTAAAATTTCGAACAATTAGCCTATAGAATCTTTATTCAATTAAATCAGTGTAGTTTTTTTTAACATAAATATCACAAAAAAAAAAAGAAATTTTAATTGTATCCTTGCTGGGAAGTAGTATAAGCTACTATTTCGTCCCCAATGAAATGTCACGAATGTTTTTTGCGTTTGCGAAAATTGTGGCTGTATCCAAAATGATGTTAATTTTGTTAAACTTTTCTTCAGCAGCATCCGCAACTAATATTTGCGATTGTGTATTTTGGAACTGTTTACTATGCAGTGACGAGCTTTTATTTGATTGCGTACAACACACTTCACTGTGGCTCCGATTCCGTCTACGCACCCTTTTCCAAATGATTTGTATTCCAAACTTTTTTTCGAAATGCGGAATGATAGTGGCGATGAATTCGTTTTTAAAGTGTGATGAGGGACCATCGCGAGAAAACTGTGGATCCAGAGTTTTAAAATTTTCGCTGAGCTCGGCATGCTTGACTTGTAGCTTGTAAAAGTATGGGACAATGACATCTTTAGTGTGAGACAAATTGTCGGATACAAATACTTTGGACTGAAAGATGTCGTTGTGATAAAATGCTGAGCCAAAGCCAGTTGGCGCTGATTCCAATGGGCACTTTGTACTTCGTATTATGCTTCACATACGAAGTTTTCAGCGAAATCGATCAGCAGCAAAGCCTCAACGGCGTAGTCAGCATTGCTTTCGCGAGGAAAGGCATGTATATTGAATGCAAGCGATTGTTCACGTTATATATAGCAGTGCTTAAGGTGATAAAGCAGCAATAAGTGCGATCAGACTTTCTAAAGTTCCTTTTTTATGCTTTTCTATTCGCTTTGATTGTGCTCTATTTTTCATACAATCCATGACATAGGCGACTGAAGCGACACATTGCCGACTGCGCTTTTCAATGACTCTGCAGATATTCCAGAGCATTTGTTGCATTTTGCAAACCAGCAATCCATGGATGCCTCCTGGCACAAAAAATGGGAACAAAACCGTCATCATACCTGGGAACATTTGCAGCGCAGAGACATCTTCCATGACATTAGAGTTATACGAGCACATACATGTGTTATGGGGTAGCTTGTTAATGGGCTTCACGTGCTCTGGGCGAAGTTTTTTAGAAGATAGAAGCAGCACCCTGTAATTGAAAAATTTGATATTATTTCCATTTTTTACATAAAATGCTCTACGGAAGCTTGACTTACTTAGCTGTTTTATATTTCTTTCTTCGGTGAATAATGCAAACGCTTCCCTAATAGAAAGGGTTATGTGTGTAGTAGGAATCAAAATTTTTTCCCCTGTTTCAGCGCATTTATATTTCTTTACATGTCGCTTAGCTTTTGTTACAACACTGACTAAATTTTGTTTTTCAACTTCGCCCAAATTCGCAACAATGAGCGTTAATACCGCTGTTTTCTTGCGTGGTGAAGCCGGAAAAGCACGTGATACCTTTTTCACAGCTTTTCCTTATGTTTGTGAGCACCTGTAGTTTTTCTGAACGATTTCGCTGAGTCTGCAGCTTGGATTCGTCTCACTTTGGGTGTTTTTAGCTGATTGTTTTAATTTCTGTCGATATTTTTTGCTTCTTCCGCGGCCAGCTTATTGGCATTAGTTTTTCGTCCTCTTTTCTTTTAGTCCTCAATTGCTTGTCTCTTTGTGCACCAGGAATCTAGCAATTAAATACCAAATTATTCAGCAAAAAAGTAAAAAATAAAAAATATATAAAAAAATCCGTCAGTAACGTCACGTAATCTTTTTTTTGCAAAAATACCCTGCTATATGCAAATAATGCTTCATTTAAATTATTTTAAAAATACTCCAAAAAAACCAGCTGCGGCTTATTACTTGAAGCCCTTATTGGTCCAAAAGCCAAGCTTTGTACACAAATTTGCTTGCTAATCAACAGTTTGATTTATATTCTATCCAAAAAAAGTAATCATCTGCCTAAAGTACAAAAAGATAACAACAAAATTTACCTTTTTCGCCGATATTGCTATATTTTCCAATTACGCCTTGCATGTGCCACTTATGAAAATAATGTAAAATGTCAGACACAAATTTTGCACTGGCATATAGCGCTGCCATATTCTGTACATATTCGACATTTCAAATGTAAAAAAAATTGGCCTTTGTGACAGAAAAAAAATCGATTTTTCGTGGCCTTAACCACATCCATATCATGTTTGGTACGGTTTCAAAAAATTAAACTAATTAACTGACACCATCTTGAAGTTTAATATAAAAACTACTGTTTGTATTTTTATGAGTCGATTTCAAATAAAAACTATACAGAAACTTTATAATTATATACTGTAATTTATAACAAAGAAAAACTCTGTTTTGTTTTGAATTTTCCCAATAACTTAGAAAACTTACGGAAAAATTTATGAATTACTTTTTCATATTCAAAATAGCCAATGAAATAAAAAATATAGTAAAGGCCTTCCCTGCAATTTTTCTCAAATATTCAATTTGAAATTTTTCAAAAATTGTGAATCGCCATTTAAAAGTACGAAAAAAGCACTTCCAAGAAAAACATGTTTCTTAGTTTTTCTCAATCTACTATTCCAATCTATACTTGATACTCTTTGAAACGCTACTAGGTTGGTTCGATTCGGTCAAGCCGTTCAGAAGTTACGAGCGCTACACGACGACGATTGAGATGATAAAATCTTAATCGCTGAAAGTTCAACGATTTACAAAAATGTGCTTCGAGATTTGGAAAAGAACGCTGGGTCAAGTTTATTATATCTGAGGGGGACTAAATGAAAGAGGGCAAAGTAGAATTTGATGAAGAAATAATTATTTTTTGAGAAAAACGGAAATTCAACTAATTATTTTTTTAACATACCTCGTATTTACAACAATAATTCCTCTTGTGGCAACTATACCGCATGGTTTTTATAGCTAATGGAATGTCCCATCAACAATTTCCTATAATTTGTTATTTCATATAAAGAACGTCACACAGAGTTAAGGGATGCACTTTCTTGCTTCCGACACGCCAGCCAGCTACGCCAAACAATCTATATCCATTGTACTATTTTATAGCAACAAATTGTATCACAAGTCAAAGATTTTTTTTTTTTTTTTGTGAAAATATCTTTATTGTATCAAAATACAATTGGGGTATTCACACTTCGTGCTATTTAGGCATATTGTCATAAGGTCATAATATTTTAGACCAGTTTAAAAAAGTTGTTGTTGTGCTTCATACAAAAAAGTCATAAAATAATAGCACTCTCTCAGGAATGTTTATTTTTGTCATAAAATAGCTCTAGAGATCTGTGTCGAACGGCTGAAAATCTTTAGGCGAGACGGCGAAAGTATATGTTTGCCGCCGTTACTTATATATGATTCACGACAAAAAAACGGCTAAAAAATTATTCATACCTATATGTCTATACATTAAATCGCATTTTTATAACATAAAAAAATTAAGAGAACTATTATAAAATTTTCTATTTGACATATTGCCACAATTCTATTATAAAAATGAAATTTATTTGTTGGGTGGTCAAGCAATGTCTATATGCATTTCATTGGTGCTTTACCAAATTATTAGTAGACTTTAACCACAGTTTTGAAAAGTTAAAAACCTCTTATCTTATGCACATACATCCGAAAACCATCTGAGAATTCCCATTTTGTAAATTACAAATTATTTTCAAAAATAACAACAGAATAAACATAGTAGGCCTTTAAACTCATACAAAACTAACCCAACAAATAAATTATATTCGATATTGAATCTATTTTATTTTTCTACACCTTTATACAATTAGAAATCCATTGGATAACAAGAAAAGTATTTATAAGGCAAAATGAAAAAAAAATCTAAATTAAACTATTATGAAATTTTCTATTTGACATATAGTTACAATTCTTTTTTAACTTTTTAAAATAATATTAATATCGTTATACACATTTGGGGGATCCGCACTCTAGTCATAAAGTCATAAGTCACAAAATAATACCACGAAAAATTATGAAACTATTATGAATAAATTTATTTGTTCAAAAATTTAACTGTTTGAAATAGCATACTAAGTTATGACGGGCTGCTCACACTAATCATATTTTTCGCGCTATTATTTTAAGACTTATGACTTTATGACTACAGTGTGAATCACCCAAATGTGTATAACGATATTAATATCACTCTATTGCACAATTTTCAAAACCAATTGCAATTGAAATTATCATAACATAGAAATAGCAATATATTACAAGTTGCTCAAGATAAGTAATTTAAAAAAACAACAAGCAATTAAGAAAAATTAAACAAACACGTTTTTTATCAGAAAAAAATCCATCGGAATAGTGTTTGCAGATAATTTAATTTTCAGCACAGACATACTGACACCAGCTTATGTTTAAACAAGTAATAGTGCTATATTCGGCTGTGCCGAATCTTAAATACCCTTCACAGATGTAATTCTTCTTTCTTGCTAAAACATAAAGAAGCTTTAATTAAAAAATAATTAAAAAAACAAAATGATGTTATCAGTTACTTTTATATTTAAAACAACGTTTAAATTTTTTGGTTAGGAAGCTAAATGTTTGGCTCTTCTTACTTTTAATACCTCTGAACGTCTTTAAAAATATTAAATATGTTTAATTTACAAACAAAAAGAAGAAATCCGTTTCATGTACACCAAAAAGTTATAATTGTCCAACAGTAGAATCGTCTTTTAGATTTTTTTTGGTTTTTAATACCAATTTATTTCTTCCTGATAAATAGAGTAGATATAATTCATCACAAAAATCAAAAATTGCAGATTATATGGTTACTTCAATGAATCAGATAATGTCGATTTTCCAACCCTGAACCGAATTTTTAGTTTTTAAAATGTTTAATACCAATTTAATTTTTAGCGAAACATAAAATATGTTTAATTCACTGAAAAAAACTAAAATTGGGAACTTATATGGTTACTTTTATGTACAAAAAAAATTTCGATGTTCCAACCCTGGAACCGAGTTTTAATTTAAAGATTTTGAATACCAATTTATTTCTTAGCGAAGTATAAAATATGTTTAACTATGTACCAAAAATATTTCGATTTTCCAACTCTGGAAACGAATTTTTATTTTTTACCAATGCAATTCTTAGTGAGGTGTAACATAGTTTTACTTGACAAAAAAAATTAAAATTTATAAGCTTTTTGGTCACTTTCGTGTATCATAAAGTATTCAATTTGTCCAACCCTGGAGTCGAAATTTTAATTTTTTTAAGATTTTAATACCAATTTTGTTCTCCCTGAATTATAAAAAAGTTTTAATTAGCAAAAAAAAAAAAACAACGTCAATTGCCTTTTTGGTTACTTTAACCATTTTGGTCACTTTCATGTACTACAATATATTCCACGTACCAAAAAAACTTTGAAATTCCCAACCCTGGAGGTGAAATTTTAATTTGGTTTAGTTTTTTTTTTGCCAATGCAACTCTTCATAAGGTATAAAGTAGTATTATTTAAGAAAAAATTTAAATTTTCAACCATTTTGATCACCTTCATGAACCATAAAATATTGCACTTGTCCAACCCTGGTTTCGAAATTTTTATTATTTTTTATTTTTGATACCAATTTTGTTCTTTCTAAAATATAAAATAGTTTCAGTTAGAAACAAAAAACAACGTCAATTGCTTTTTTGGTTACTTTTATGTATAAAAAAATTTCAATTTCTCAACCCTGGATCCGATATTTCAATTTTTAAAATTTTTTTTATCAATGCAAATCTGCATGAGGTATAAGGTAGTTTTGTTTAAGAAAAACTCAAATTTTGTAACCAGTTTGGTTATTACATGTGCTACAAAATATTGCATGTACCAAAAGAAAAACGTTCATTTTCCCAACCCTGGAAGCGAACTTCTAATTTATTGTTTTTTTTATCAGTGCAACGCTTCATGAGGTATAAAGTAATTTTTTTTAAGAAAAATTTAAAATATTGTAATATTTATCAAGCTTGTGGTCGTTTTTTATAATATATTATTTCTTATAATTTTTATCCGATATTTCGTTAACAGCTTGTTAACATCTTCAGGAAATAAAAATATTACAATAAATATTACAATAAACTGATAAGGTCAATAAAAATAAATCAAAAATTTAAAATTTTTAACCATTTTGGTCACTTTCATGTACTATTAAATATTGCACTTGTCCGTCCCTGGATTCAAAATTTTATTTTTTATTTTTGAATTTTTGATACCAATTTTTCTTCCTAAATTATAAGACAGGCTTAGATAGCAACAAAAAACAACATCAGTTGACTGTTTGATTACTTTCACGTATAAAAAAAAATTCAATTTCCCACCCCTGGAAGCAAAATCTGATATTAAAAAAATTTTTTTTGGCCAATGCAAATCGCCATGACGTATAAAGACGTTTTGTTAAATAAAAACTTACAATTTTTAACAATTTTAGTTACATCATGTACTACAAAATACGGAATGGGCCGAAAAAAAAAGTTTAATTTTCCATCCCTGGAAAAAAAATGTTATATATTTTTTTAGTTTTTAATAGACCATTGAGGCTTCCCCACGCAAGAAATAGGTTTAAAATACAAACATTAACAAAAATATTTGATTTTTAGTATAAATTTTGCGACGAAAAATAGGTGTAAGCTTCCCAGCTCTGGAACTATACCTTGGATCTTTCTGAATTTCAATAGCACTCTATTTAAGCTTAATTCCAATCCAACGGTCCAAGAACGAAGTCTCTAGCTGTTCTGGGGGCTTGGGAAACCCGATTTCACGTACAGACGGACATCGCTCAATCGTCATCGCTATTCATAAGGATACTTTGTGGGGTCCCATATTGATATCGAAGAAATTACTCACGGAATGACAAACCTATATATACCCTTTCACTTTTTTGTGAAGGGTATAAAAACTTGCTTTTAAAATGCGAAGGTAACTGGTTGTTTAAACATTTAATTAAATAATAATTTAAACCAACAATCTAAAAATATATTACACAAAATAATATAGCGGTATAAATTGTATGGTGGTCTTAAAGTCGCAAAAAGAAAGAACTGCCAAAAACTATACACACACCCCAAAAGTTTTAGTTTGTAATTCGTGGCATGTAGATTATTGTTTAATAATAAATTACTGATTTCCTTTTAATTATGTCTTTTAGCAGAGTTGTGTATTTGAAAAGGAATCTGGGTTAGAGAGGTCTTTCAAACGAAGTAAGTCAATGATTAAGATACGGCAGAACTAATTGCGGGAAATCGTTACAAAAGCATTTTAAATTAAACAGTTGAAAACCCCACAAAATTACAATTATACGTACGTAATACGTCCACATATCGCTGTAAGTATTCAATGTGGCTTAAAGTGGTGGTGTTAACAAAAGCTTGCAATAAGTTTATATTTCTATGTTGAGAGTTAATTCTTTAACTGCAATTATTATACCCTTCACAAAAGTGGTATATGTATATATGTTTGTCATTTCGTGTGTAATGTCTTCGATATTAATAACGTTTTCTTAAATATAAAAGTAACTGATATCAGCATTTTGTTTTTTTTTTAATTAAACCTACTTTATGTTTTAGAAAGAAAGAACATATACTCGTACATGTGTGAAGGGTATTTAAGATTCGGCACAGCCGAATATAGCACTTTTACTTGTTAAATAATCGTTTCGAGGTGGATGCAGCTTTGTACCATTTAAAATTTAAACATCGCTGGAAGCCTTATATATAATATTTCTAGGCTGTGAAATACACATTACTACCAAAATAGTCGAATCGGAGCGGTGCATTTTCGGAAACTTTAAAAAAGTAAAAAAAAATTTTTTTCCAAAAGTGTTTTTTTATATAAGTTCTAAACGGCTTTTCCGATTGAAACTAACCAGATCTTGACAATCGGAGACTACGTCGAGCTACTAATCGGGTCAAAATCAGCTCACGAGTTAGTGAGATATCGTGAACGAAAATTTCGGAAAAATTCAGACACAAAGCTGTGTTTGCAAGTGGGAAGCGGCAATTCCATTTGAAGGTTGCAGCAGTTTTAAAACTAAACTAATACCATTTTTAGCGGCTAAAATTAGTGGGAAACTGCAGGGATGGCCTTTAGAATCAACCGTTTAAAAATATTTTTTTTAAATTATTTTAACCTTTACTTCGGTTATGATTTGGGAACAGTGCTATGCCTTCTTCACTGAAAGAGACCGACAACAACTAAAACAATCATACATTAATGATGGTTAGAAGAACGTTCGACTTCATAATCTCGTGTTAACTACTTCAGCCAAACGTACCCTCAACCTTTCACTTATTATGTTTTGCTATCACTTCGGTTCTTCTTAAGATAAATTGCTGATTTTTTTACTTTTTGTGGTTAGTATATACGGTTCGCGAAAGTTCGGAATATATTCAAAATATATGTATCTGAACTATAATATTAAAAGTATTTACAATTGCGAAAGGTAAGTATGCTCACCCTGTACGTAGTAAAGAATATTGTTGTGAATAATCGTCGAATCACTAGTTGAGAAATCGGGTGTATTTTTTTCGGAAGTTTTGAGCATGAAGCGGTAGGCATCGAAGTTGCGAAATTGCTTTATTTCTTCCTGTTACCAAAATTAAGGGGATAAATGAAAGAACAGCTTTTTGCAATGACCGAGGAGATAAATCGGTAAAAGAGTTCAATGACATAGCAAAAAATTGTTTCGAGGTTTGGAAAAATTTCTGGAACAAGTGAATTATATCTTTGAAGATAACAAAATAGAAATTAATCAATAAATATATATTTTTTGAGAAACATTAAGATTCATCTGATTTTTTAACAGATCTTTTATACATAATTTTGTATGCACAAACCAAAATCTTTAAAACCAGTTCTAAGATACCAAAATGTTTCATATGTCGAATCTTAAATAAACATATTTGTTACATCTGACATGTCAAATTTCCCACTGCAAAACACATACATGCCGTGTGTTACCTTTCAAACATTGCTTCTGTGAAAGTGAGACAAAAAGTCATCTGACAAAACTTCAATTAGAGCGTGTTATATTTTCTTCTGACCAACCTCCTGACATCAACTGTTGTTATTACGAATAATACGTTGTAACAATTCTATGCCGTGACGAAACAAGCTGCGGCGGGCCACGGCTAATGAAAGCATTAGCCGGCCAAACTTGTTATTTTACAATAATTATGCACATAAATAAAACTTTAGTGTTATATCCTGACTTAATATCTTCAAATTAAAAGAAAAATTCTTAAAAATGCGTAGACCAGCTGTTGAAGAAACCAGAAACTATGTCAGAAGCAATTAACATGTATGTTTGCGACCGAATATTATTAACTTTCTGTAAAATTGCTATTTTTCACAGACATGCACAATTACATATGAGTTGAAAAGTTGACAAGTCAGATGTAAAAAACATATCGTTTATGGTAGGCTTAAACAAATTTTTTTTATATCTTGGACCAGCACTCAGGGGATGACCCCTATATATGCAATGCATTGCGCCGGAACTGAAAACGAGGGGATTGTATTGAGGGGACAAATTAGGAAAGATGAGAAGATAGACAGTTGTTTTTGTAGCTATTTCAACCGTTTACTTCGTCGGCTAATTTTTGCTACAGGGCCGACGAAGGTGGGTGCTGTTACTCTGCTTTTAGTACATGATAATGTCAGTCGCTGCTAATTATGTTCAGTGACCAGTGACTATGCCTTCATCATTGAAACAGGCTGGCAACAACTAACACAACCACGCACTAATGCTGATCAGAAGAATTCAACACAATATTTCACGACTCAGCGCGGGCTCGAACTCAGGACCCTCCGCTTCATAGTCTCGTGTTCTACTACTTCAGTCAGCACCCACAATTAAAAATGTTTAACTTGCTGGAGTTCCTTTAACACATTTGTGTGTCCATTTTTAAAACTCTATTTTGACAGGGTCACTCTGGGAAGGGTCGTGGACCATTATTGTAAAAACTTGAAAAGTAAATTTTTGGGGTAATGAAGTGTTGGAAATTTTTTAATGTGGTCATTTAGAGGCTAAAGCTGGCTGGGGGGTAGGGCAGGGGAAGGTCGGAGAACATCTTACCTTTGTCTTAAAAGTTTATAGATTTACAGTAGTATTCACAAAAAAATAAAGTAGACTTGATCAACACTTTAAAATAAATTCTCTATGAAATTTTTACATTAAAGCACACTTGAAGTACACATTAATTTTTGTGAATACACCAGTTAATTTTTAAGGAATATAGGATTAAGGAACACAGTTAAATATTTACACTATTTTTCCATTTAATATGTTACTTTAACGCCTACTAAAGGGGACGGGATCCAAAAATTGATTTTTCTGTTTTTATGGATCCAGGGTCAAAGCCTTGAACGTTCTTTGATATAAAAATATATCTTTTGCTTGACAAAACAATTACAACAAAAAACTTTACAAATTATGTTGTTTTTTTAGAGACAGTTCCTCTTTGATTGACTTTTTTCCCTCTAGCTCGATTCAACCTATTTACGAATTTGACCTGTGCTATCCCTCAAGATATATTTATACAAAGTTTCAAGGGTCTGGATCTTTTCGTTTGGACTGAGTCGTGATTTCCACAGACGTATGGACAGGCATAGCTAGATCGTCTGAGATTTCATCACTGATCAAGAATATACATATGTATATACTTTATGGGGTCTCAGACGGATACTTCACTGCGTTACGCATGGAATAACAAAGCGAATAAACCCTCCAATTCCTTTTTGTACCGTATAAAAACAAAATTTCTAAGTATTTTTAACTAGAAACATTAAACAAAATGAAAATAATATTAAAAAAATTTTACTTTTTCCTTTCAGTGACACTAATCTTTCTCTAATCTACAAAAGTATCTAGTAATATTTTTTATACCCTCCAAAAAAGAATATGGAAAGGATATTCACTTTTTAATTCCGTTTGTAACGTACCGAAATATCCATCTGAGACCCCATAAAGTATATATATTCTTGATCAGTGATGAAATCTAAGACGATCTGAGCATGTCCGTCCGTCTGTGGAAATCACGATTCAGTACAAACGAAAAGATCTAGACTCTTGAAATTGGGTATAAATATATCTTGAAATATAGCACAGATTAAGCTCGGAGATGGGCTAAATCGGGCAAGAGGGAAAAAGATTTCCTAAAAAGAATTAAACCAACCTCTAAATAACAACATAATTTTTAACGCTTGTTTTATAATTTTGTTAAGCAAATGATATATTTTTATATTAAAGAAGGTCCAACGCGTTAAACTCGGAGCCATAAAATAAAAAATTTTGGACCCCGCCAAATGGACAAATTGTTTTACTTAAGCCTACATTCTTTAAAAATAAAATTTTTAAGCTTTAATGACGAAGCTGAGACGTAACCTGTACTACTCTGCCGTACCCCCTCTTCCCCCTTTGCCCTCTAAATAACCCTATAAAAAAATTAGTTTTTAAACTTTGTATATAATTATCGCGATCATTTATTTTTAGAGTTTTATAACAAAGGTGAAATATCTCCCCCACAGCCCTTGTCAGATAGTTAATTCCTTTTCCAAGGAATGAATTAAAACAAATATTTTTTATTTAGACGCACAGTAACGTGTGTACTTTATTTAATCGTATTTTAAGATTGGTTTACAATATTTTCTCTAACGTCTATTTATAGTAATAATTATGTTTAATATTTCTTATCTCGTATATTTCTTTATAAATAGATTTCATAATCTACACGAAAATATGTTTCCCACTTTATTCTTTGTTTTATTATTAGTAAAAATACATATTCGGTTTTCTTTGTTTCCTATCAGTAAAGATTTACCTTTATTACCCTATGTTCCTTGTCAGTAAAGATGTACCTTTATTACCCTTTGTTCCTTATCAGTAAAGATGTACCTTTATTACCCTTTGTTCCTTATCAGTAAAGATGTACCTTTATTATTTATTTATTACCCTTTGTTCCTTATCAGTAAAGATGTACTAAAGATGTATCTATGTATTACCTTCTGTTCCTTATCAGTAACTTAATGTGAATGTCTGAGTAATATTGAGGACACTTTTATGTGCTGCGTGTTGTTAGGCGTTGTTGTTGAATCCTGTTTAATTCGATATTATATAATTCGTTGAACCTTTCTTGTCTTCTTATCATTTGCCTTTTTTGGTAGCACTTGCAAGATTGTGCTAGGGAATAGATTATCAGTGCTGTTGCCAGAGTTCCTATTATGATACATACATATTATAGATTTTCCTCGATGGGAATGTGGATATTTCTTGTATGTTGTTAAATTTATAGCCTGAATTGGTTGTTATGATCTTCTGAACTTCAATTTGTTGATTGTAATATTTGTTTATGATAACTTTTAATTGTTGTTATGAGTTGTAGTAAATTACTCCATCTATATTTGTTGAGTAGTTGAACTGGATTAGGTTGGGTCCAGTTATTTTCACATTGTTCCAATGGTGTTCATTGTCTACCAGGATGTGTCCATTTTCCAAAACCTTTAATGGTTTGTGGTTGGTTTATTTTGCAAGATGTTTATGGTACAGTTGTCATTGTTTATTAACTTACAAATATAATTTCCTACGTAATTTTTACATTCTGATATTCTTTTAAATTGTTACCTTGTTACATTGAGCAATCTTAGGATCTGAGTTAAGTTACCTTATTTGTGTGATAAAAAGTATATATTGTATAATTTACATTTTTCTTTTAATAAAGGATATTTATAAATTGTTATGATTGTAACGTAGTTTAATTTTCCAGCTGAGATATGACTCAGTCACTCAAGGTTCGTATCAAAGGTCTACTTCCTTTGAAATAAAACACGAATATTTTAGGTGATGTTTATAATCGGAACAAATGTTTATTGAAATGAAACTTAAACTACTATATTAGATTATCTTAGCTAGTGGGTTAGATTTCAGTTATCGGGACTGCGCTGATTCCTCTGCGACACCACTCTGGTAATTAGACTGATAATACTCCCTTCTGTCCGGGCTCCTAGTGGAGTAAGACAGGTAATATTAAGTTGTATTCGGTTTAGAAATCGGCAAAACTACGAACTCAAGAGTATTCGGAGGCTTGAGCTCGGCTACGGATTAGTACGACTACAAGAGTATTCGGAGACTTGTAATCGGCAAAACTACGAATTAGTTTGGTTAAATATTAGTACTTGAACAAGAATCGGTCAAGCTCTCGGACGACAATTCAGGAATATTTTTCTCGTAATTATCGTTCGTACGATATCGTTAATTGCTCCCCGATTGTGTGCAAACCTTGTTTACTTATCGTTGTCATCATATGAAACCACTGAGAATTATTAGCAATGTTAGGTTTTGTTTACCTACATTTGCTTGTTTGTTGTTATGTATGTATGCGCGTGCATGTGTTTTCTTGTGTTACTTGTTTTGTCCCAGCTAGCATTTTAAGGATTATTTGACGAGCACGATCACTTCGCGACTCTTATTTTAATCGTTCAGACGATTGTCGGAGTAAAATTACATTTTGCTCATCTAAATGATACTTCTGCAAGGCGATTTGACGATTGTTGGACGAGTGAATCGCTTATTACGCAAGTTAACGACCATTGAATGATTGCTAGTAGTCAACGATCGTATTTGACTCTTCCAAATTGCGGTTTTACGAGTCATTTTGGTGATTGTTGAACGAGAGCTTTTTTTGTTACTCAAAAATCGTCATTTACGCATTTTGACGAACATTGCATGATTGTTATTTCTTTGCAATCGTATTATGTTCTTATACGAGTAAATGATGCTTTTGTGTTTCTTTTTTATGATTGTTGGACGTATATATGAATAAAATCAGTGTATGTTATTGTTACTTTCAAATCGCTGTTTACTCGTTATGACGATTGTTAAACGAATTTAACCGTTATGTTTACAAAATTTTATGAAAAAAGGAATGTTTTCGCATCTTTTACTAAGTTTTTGATCAGAGCAGACGTGCAGAATAAGCCTAGCATTCAGGACTTTAAAATAAAACATATTTTTACAGGTAAGTACTTTTTACGATATGCTCTTACAGAATACTAATCTTTTTTTTTAAAAGATGTGTGTCATTCAAAATTCCCTAATGCTGACGATGCAGGAATAAACAAAGTACATCAACAACATTTTGTTCACGCTAGTGACCGACTCAGGAAAGTTGATCGAACCAAAAAGGCTGACAGAACCCAGGATACACAATAAGCAGTATTTTATGTTTTTATACATTTGTACATACATATATGTATATTTATTTTGTCTTGAATTAATTATTAAATAATATAAAACACAAATCAAGTCTTCTCATTTTGTGGTTTACTTTCAGGCTCTTTAGGAAGACTCTTCCAAGATGTTTTTGGAGGATCGTGAAATAGGAATAAGAGAGTCTTGCATGATTATTTTATGCGAGTAGCAGACGACCCTTTGGGGCGATTATTTCAAGAGTCGTTTTAAGTAGGAACAAGGGAATCTTGCACGAATCATTAAAGCGAAACATAGACGATCCGCTTGGAAGTTTCGCTGTCTTGACACAGTTTCTCCCGTTGGACTGAACTTAAGCGATCGGAGCACGACATCGCATACGATTGATTCAATCGTCCGCTCCGATCGCGAAAGATTATTCTGCGACTGAAAATGCTAGCTGGGGTGCTGGTTGTGCTATTAGGTAAGTGTATTTGTTCTTTTGTGTGCAGTATTGCTAAGCAATGTGTTTTATAGTGAGTACATGCTATAAATACACTAACCAGCATACTCTACTAGTGGTATTGGGTGGGGGTATTTGTAACGGCACGTTACATTCCCTTCCTACTTTGGGGGAAAAAATGCGCTTGAGATACTCTGGGTAAGAATACCTATTATGATATATATATTACTTCAATATGTGTTTTTTTTTTATATATCCATATAGGTTTTATCGATTTTTTTCTTCTTATATATATATATATATATACATAAATTTTTTTTTTTAGGAGTAGGACCAGCACTCAGGGGATGACCCCTATATATGCAATGCATTGCGCCGGAACTGAAAACGAGGGGATAGTATTGAGGGGACAGATTAGGAGAGATGAGAAGATAGACAGTTGTTTTTGTAGCTATTTCAACCTTTTACTTCGCCGGTTAATTTTTGCTACAAGGCCGACGAAGGTGGGTACTGTTACTCTGCTTTTAGTACATGATAGTGTCAGTCGCTGCCAATTATGTTCAGTGATCAGTGACTACGCCTTCATCACTGAAACAGGCTGGCAACAACTAACACAACCACGCACTAATGCAGTTTAGAAGAATTCAACACAGTATTTCATGACTCAGCGCGGGCTCGAGCTCACGACCCTCCGCTTCATAGTCTCGTGTTCTACTACTTCAGCCAACAGCACCCATATATATATGTATATATATATATATATATATATATATATTTTTTTTTTTTTTTTATATATATTTTTTTATTATATTTTTTTTTATATATAATTTTTTTTTCTTTTTTATTATATATTTTTACTATTTTTTTTTTAAACGAAATATAATTCTTGGTGTATAAAACAAATTACTATAATTCTCTTCTTTTCTTTCAAAACGAAATATAATTCTTGGAATAATAATAAAAAAAATTACTATATGTTCTTGGAACTTAAATATAATTTCAACTTCTATAGCCATTAAGGTTCCCAACACTTCCGTTGGTTTAGCTCTCCAGGAAAAATATTTTGGTCTTCCCCTGGCTCTTTAAGTGGACCATTCCCTTTTTTTTCGACCGCTACATTCGGTCGTCCTTTGGGGTAGATCATCCAGCGTCCATGCTTTGCAGTTTGTGGTACGCTGATCTTAAGCCCTTTAAAGGGGTCATTGTCCGCTTCGTCTTCGCTAATATCGGAGATGCTTAGGTTGAGGACGTCGTTGTGTAGGTCTAGTTCTCTCTGCGTTCTAGGTTCTTCCGGAATGGTGTGGCATCTGGTCTTGGTGGTTTGCTGGGGTGTATACGGCTGGTGTAGATGGGAGTGACGACAAGGGTGCTAACGGAGGCGGTTGACTGGTGTAGTTTAGAGCGTGAATTGGTGCAGGCTTGCTCCTTTGATGCCATATTCGTAAGGCTAGCATATTGGCTTCCGGGTTAGCACCTCCAGCAATCGCAGATTTTTCCACTGCTATGATTTTTGGTCGAGCTTCGGGTGGCGGAACATATTCCGTAATGCGTTTGGGCATGCTGGTGTTGCGCAAGTAGCCCCTGATTTTTCCTGGGAGTATCGGTCTGGTTGGCTTGCGATTCATAATGATACTGGTAAAGTGACGGTGGTGTGGTGATACTTTTATAGTTTTATGTTGATATGAATTATTATTTTTTTTTTTTTTGGCTGTTCGCTCGTGGTATTTTTTAAAATCTTGTACGTGGACACGAACTTGCTTCTTCGCGGTGGTTTGCAGGATATAAATATTTGTGACTACCTTCCCAATTATCTCATACGGTCCAGAATATTTTGGCGCTAATTTACCTGCGAAGTGGTCAGGGGCTGACGAGATTGGATGTTCTTTTTTATACACCTTATCTCCTATCTTTGCAAACCATTCCCGTCTACGTAAGTTGTAGTACTTCTGCTGTGTTTTTGATGTTTTGGCTATGTTCTGGGCTAATTTTTCCCATTCAATTGGATCGGGGATGCTGACTGGTTGGCTAGCTTCGGTGTGTAGCCTGCCCTGGATAAAGATCTGGTTAGGTGATGGGAGTTCCCGGCTAAATATTATCCGTGCTGGTGATGCTTTCGTGGTTTCATTTACTGCGGAGTTGATGGCGAATGCTGTTTCCGGTAGGGCGTTATCCCACCGTTGGTGATTTCCTTCCGTGTTTTGGGCGATAAGGGTTTTTATTACGCGATTCACCCGTTCGGTGGGGTTTTCTTGGGGAGTGTAGGGTGCAGTGAACCCTTGTCGGATTCCACATGTTTTTAAGAAATTTTCAAGTGGTTTGCTGGTAAATTGTGCTCCGTTGTCGGAAATTAGTACCGCAGGGCAGCCGAATCTGAAGATTATTTTTTCTCTCAGGGCGTTAATTACGGCTGCTGCATTAGCTGTCCGCAGAGGGCTGAGTTCTACCCACTTACTAAACTTGTCCATGAACACTAGCAACCATTGTCGTCCGGATGCTGAGCGTGGCAGAGGCCCCACGAAGTCCCTACATACCATCTCCCATGGTCGTGTGGTGGGCACTGTCGTCATGAGTCCGGCTTTGCGCTTTTGTTCTACTTTGAACTGGGCACAGCTATGGCATGACCGAACATATCGCCATATGTCGTGGGTCATACCTGGCCAGAAATATGTTTCCTGTGTTCTGCGAGTCTTCTTATAGACTCCTAAGTGCCCGGCTGTCTTGGCCTCGTGTACTTCGGCTAGGACTCGGCCAACATCGTTCGGAGGGATACACAACACTTCCATTCGGGCGTGTTTGTTGGTTTGCGGACGTGGCGAAAGAAGCGGCCATCCACTATTTGGTAATCGGCTAGTTTTTCTGGGGTGGTCTGGAGTTTACAGTGCAATTTGTCATACCAATTTGGTTTCCCTGGATTTATGGCGGATAAGGGATCTGCCGTATTATAAGGCAGGGGATCCCTGGAAAGGTCATCAGGCACGACGTTGAGCTTTCCTCGTCGGTACTCGATTGCGAAGTTGAAATGTTGGAGCTCCAGGGCCCAACGAGCTAACCTACCGGACCGGTTGAAAATCGTATTTAGCCACTTTAGGGATTGGTGGCCGGTGATCACGGTAAAATGGTAGCCTTCCAAGTAAGGTCTCATTTTTCGTATGCCCCATAGCACCGCTAAGCACTGCTTTTCTGTGGCCGAGTATTTTCTTTCCAGGTCGGTTAACGTTCGGCTGGCGTAGGTAATCACTGTTTCCTGATCTCCGTGGCGTTGGAATAATACCGCGCCCAGGCCTTCCTTGCTGGCGTCGGTTTGCAGGTAGAAAGGTAGCTCAAAGTGTGAGCAACTGAGTATCGGTGCTTCGGTCAGTTTCATCTTCAGTGTTTCGAAGGCATTTTCTTGGTCGGGGCCCCACTGACAGGGGTTTCGTTTTCTTAGTAGGCGAGTTCAGCGATCTTTGAGAAGTCGGGAATAAATCGTCGATACCAGGACGTGATGCCTAACACCCGACGGAGTTCCCGAATATTGCTCGGAGGGTGTATTCCTCGTAATGCAACGACCTTTTCCGGATCGGTATGAATGCCGTCGGAACAAACAACGTGACCAAGATACTTGAGACTGGTCTGTGCGAATTCACACTTGTCGAAGTTTATTTGTAGGTTTGCTGCTATTAGTCGGGAGAATACAAGTTTTAATATGTCCAGATGCTCCTCAAACGTACGTCCTAGTACGAGGATATCGTCTAGATATGCGAAGAGCTGGGGATGTAGTTCTGGTCCGATGACTGTGTCTAAAATTCGTTGAAAGGTTGTTTCTTGACTAGTACTATGGTTTTTTCTTGACTAGTACTATGGCGGAGCTGTAGGGGCTACAAGAGGGTTCAATTCGCCCGGCTGTTAATAGCTCATTCACCTCGGCATCAATGATCTTTTGCATGGCGGGATTTCGTGGATAATATCGTCGTTTTATAGGATTATTTTGCCTCATGCGAATCACATGTTCACCTATATGTGACGGTCCGGTAATTGCTTCAAACGTTCTTCTGGCCATATGTTCTCCAATTTCTCTTCTTGCTGACTTGTTAAGTTGCCTCGTTGGCTAAGCTGGTGCAAGGTATGAAGGGAGGTGTGGATGCGGAAGGTTTTAGGTGGTGTGGATGCGGAAGGTTTTATTTCTATGCCTTCCAATGATAAAGTGGCCTGGCGGCGCCGTAGAAAATCCATACCTAGTATAACGGGCTCGGCTAGATTGTCCAATGCGGATGCCAGTAGTTGGGTGGTCGATCCATTAACGTTGATAGCGATGGGGTATACTTTAACGGTGGAGACACAGGAGCTATCAGCAAGTTGTATCGTTCGATGGTAGTTTCTAGCCCGGGCTTTATGCTCTTCCAATAATAGCCGTACTCTTTTGCCGATGTAAGTTAGCGTATAACCGGTGTCTATAAGAGCTCGTATGGGTGTGTCGCATATATTGATGGTAATAAAGTACCGATTGCCAATGTTTGTTTTGGGTGATGTACATCGGCAACTTCGCGACATAATGTTGTCCCGGCCACAGTGGGAGAAAAATAAGCGAGGCGTGTTAGTAAAAGTCCGTCTCCGATGGCCAGGTTGTTTGCAGCGCCAGCAGTGTGTATCGCGTTTGTAGGTTTTTGAACCTGTCGGTTGGTCCACGTATCATATCGTAGCCCATCATATATGCGATCAATATGGTCGCGTTTCTTGAGGTCGTGGTGTTGTCGGATTAGCGCTTGTAACGACATGATGTAGTCCTTAGCTTTCTCACGAAGTCCTTGTTTTCGGTGGTAAATGTTCTCCTCTAATTGGGTGAGGTATCGCTTGGGTAGGAAGAACTGTATGGCTTGTTTTTTAAAGTCTTTCCAAGACGTTATTTGATCCCTTTTAATACGGTACCATTGCAACGCCTTGTCCTCCAGAATTTCTAGCAGTGAGAAAAGCAGCTGCCTATGGTGATATCCGTAACACTGCTAGCTCTTCGAGTAGTTCGAGAAACTCCGTTAAATTATCACCGCCACTGTAACTTAGTTTCCACCTGCGGATCGTTGCCATAACTTCCGCGTCGTTTGCGGATGAGTTCATGGGTGCAGGATGATTGCGAGGTGGAACTAGGCTTACCAACCGTACTATAAATTATAATATTGTACTATATTTCATGTGTATGTACTATATACTGTTAAAAAAATATATAGTATGCAAAAATACTATATTTTGGAACCTATAAAAACAAATACATTAAACTTTTAGTGAGGTACACATTAACGAAACTGACTGTCATGCTCAAAAAACACAAACCCACACAGAGCAGTATATACGTATACATTTTATACCAGAATAATAATTCTCGTGTGTTTAAAAAAATAATGTTGTCGTGTAAATTGGCCCATTAAATAAATAATTCTGGCAACATCGCTTGTGTATTGCCTTACCATGGCAAAATTACCAGGTACAATTACTTCTACAGCTGATTGTTGTTTTAGACGACCGTATGCCAAAAATTCTGTTTACAACAAAACAAACACTATGCAATTTGTAAACAAATTCTTGACATTCGGTAGTCTAATGTTTGTTGTTGTTTTGGTTGTTGTAAAACTGCTTGTACCTGGTTAATGCTGCCATGGGCATTACCTTTTTTTAATATGTAGTGTGTCAAAGTTAAATACGAAAGAGGGGATTTTTCCATGTAGCTGAAAGGAAAGCAGTTAAGTCGTTTTGTTTTGCTTTTACATTTACAATACTATTTCGTACTTTAAGTTAAAAAGTTAATTAAAATATATATGGAAAGTAATAGTGAGTCAAGTGAAGGTGTGCCACAAACGCCCACAAAGAAAAAAAAGATACTAAAGAGGCTTCAAAAATATAAACTTGAATGGGAAAAAATATTTGATTGGATTACCAAAGATCCAGAAAATCCCTATAATGTGAAATGCACAATATGTAATATAAAATTTTCCATAGCCAAAAGTGGCATTGGTCAAGTAAGTTTTTTTCTTGTTATCATAAAAATGATGCATAATATAATCTTTCATAACAAATTTTAGATTAAACAACATGAACAGACAAAGCAACATAGCCTTAAACGTGACTCTTGCAAGAAAACTTCTACGTTAGACCTGTTTTTTAGCTCTTCGGGCTCTTCGTCTAATATAGATCTCGTAAACACATTTGATGACAAAATAACAGCTAGTGAACTTGCTCTAACATACCATGCTGTAAAGCATAATCTATCCTATAACAGCATGGATTGCACTGTGAAACTTAACAAAATTATATACGTTGATTCTAAATCTGCTTTGAATATACAATTAGGACGTACTAAAATGCAAGCACTTGTTCACGAGGCATTAGGTCCTTATGCATTAAGAACATTGCTGAGTAAATTAAAATCGCCTGATTTATATTTTTGCTTACAAACAGACGCTAGTAATAGAAAAAATATTAAGTTATTTCCATTAGTTGTACAATATTTTGATATTGAAAGTGGAATACAAAACATGTTATTAGACTTTTATGAAAACTGCGATGAGTCGGCAAATGGGATGTTCAACGCTATAAAAAAATCACTATCCCAATATGATCTTTCTTTTACCAGAGTTTCTGGTTTGAGCGCAGATAACACTAATGCAAATTTTGGAGTTCATCACTCACTCTATAAAAATGTAGAGCATTTAGTTCCTAATGTTATAAAGGGCAACTGCCATGCGCACATAGTGCACAACACTGTCAAATACGCCATGAACTTTTTAGAAGTTGATATCGAAAATATAATTTTAAAAATTTATAGTCATTTCTCAGTGTCTGCAATCTGAAGAGAAGAACTTAAAAAATTTGTTTCTGATGTTGATGGTGAATGGCACGAACTGAAAAGACATGTTGGTACAAGATGGCTTTCATTGCTACCTTGTGTTGATAACATTATTATAAATTGGGAGCCTTTACGGCATTATTTTACAAGTTTGGGTAAGGATTGTCCCGCTCATATCCAAATTATATTAAAAATAAATGAAATTAATGGAAGCGACCAAGTTAAAGTTTTTTTGAATTTTGCAAGCCATGTTTTACAATTCTTTCAAAAAACTATCAAACAACTTGAGGGTAATAACACCACCATCTTAGAAGTGTATGATATTATGTCTTCTTTAAAATCAGCCCTAGAGCAACGTAAAAAAGACTGTTTCTTTGGTTATGAAACTAAAAAAATTTTGATTAATATTGAAGCCAAATCTAATACAGAAAGTGATGATATAAAAAAAAATTTTATATTATTTGTTGATAAGTGTTTGAGTTATCTCAACAAATGGTTTGATTTCAGTGAAAACAGTTGGTTGTGCAATGTCCAAAAATTAAACTTAAAAGAAGAGATTTCATTTAACGATTTTGATACAATATTAGAAGTTCTTAAATTGAAAGGCAAATTATGTATTGATATGGATGAACTTTATTCTGAAATTATAATATTTAACCATATCTTTGAGAAAATAAAAGACTGCACTGAGTCTAAGACCAAAAATGGCAACATATTTTAAAAAATACCGGAAATAACTTTCCAAATTTGGTTAGCATAATTTCATACTTGCTCTCTATTCCAGCAACATCTGCGTTCACAGAAAGAATATTTTCAGTTATGAATTTAAAATGGCGTGAGGAAAGAAACAGAGCAAGTATAAGTTTAATAAAAAATTAGATTTTGGTTTACACAAATTTGAAAATTGATTGTAATAAGGCATTTGAAACTTTTATTGTAGACCGTAAGTTGATAAATGATGCAAAAAGTGCAAAAAAATATAGCTTTTATAAAAAATAAATAACAAAACTGGTTTTTATTTAATTCTTTTTAAAGTACTATATATTTTACAAATGTACTATATTTGTTTTGTAGTGTTTTTCACAAAATACTATATTTTCTTCCAAATATGTTGGGAACCCTAGGTGGAACTGATATTGTTGTTTGGCTTTGGGTAACGCTGGTTGTGCTATGCTGGTTAGCAATTTTAGGTTTTGTTTACCTACATTTGCTTGTTTGTTGTTATGTATGTATGCGCGTGCATGTGTTTTCTTGTGTTACTTGTTTTGTGCTGGTTGTGCTATTAGGTAAGTGTATTTGTTCTTTTGTATGCAGTATTGCTAAGCAATGTGTTTTATTGTGAGTACATGCTATAAATACACTAACCAGCATACATACTTTACTAGTGGTATTGGGTGGGGGTATTTGTAACGGCGCGTTACATGATTGATATTTTTACGACTGGCATGTTTAAAGTGTAGGAATAAAATTCATTGCTTTTCGCAAAATTTATTGTGTTTGTAATTAATTTCAGTTCGCCATGTACTTCGGAAATTATTAGATTCTTATCTACTATATTGGGGTCTATGGATTCAAACATTATTTTAAATTGAGAATTTATTATTTTTTGTTTGTAATTGTTTTCTATTTGTGCGTCTAGTGTTGTTTTGATTTCAAATAGATCATCGTGATCAGAAGTACCAGTGATGAATACTAATATTGAACAGAGAAAGTTTACTGATCTTTTGGTTATGTAATTGTGAGGTAATAATTGTGCTTTCAGTGTTTCAATTTTGTTCACTATTAGTCTTAATTTGAGTTTTTTGGGGTTGTCAATATTGTATGCTGAACACATTATATCCTCAATTGGAGCTAGTATTTTTGTTAGGGTGGCTATATGGTATAAAAATGTCTTGTTGTACATGTATGTTGGGTCCGAAGATCAGAAATATGTATCATTACATATTTCTGATCTTTTAAATTTATAATTTTGTCACAAAAGGCATGGTCTCACTCTAATGTTATCTTTACGTATGATTTGTCGTAGTTATTGTGATTCCGTTGTCTGTTTTTACGCAATGCTTCGCGTATTTGGCTACGTATTTGCTTCTTCTGTGTGTTTTTAAATATACGATGTCCTTTGGTTTGTATGTTATCTGTTTCCGACTTTTGTTGTGATACTGAATGACTTATTGTTGATTATTTTTTAGCTTTTCTTTAATGTACCTCGCTGATTAAAAAACACATCCTCGGGTTTGTGATTAGTTACCGAATGAATAGTTTTGTTATATTGTCTGACGGCCAAAAATTTGCTCATCTGGCTATGTTGCTTTGCTAGGAAGTTGGTTAGCTCGATTATCGTACTGTGTGTGCCACATATATAGTATATAGAAAGACAATGCTATCTGTCGTCGTTTTTGTTAAAAAATCCGAGAAAACTAATACAATATTTTTTAAGCTTAAGGTCTTTATAATATACATATATATATTTATTTTTCAATATTTCGTTAACCTTTGGTTAACTTCTTCAGGAAATTGTTATTATTTTTGATGTTTTCTTTCAATGAAAATATTTTTAATTACAATTCTAAAAAACCATGTGTGTTATAAAATTAAAATATTAAAAAAATTGCCTAATTGTGAAATAACTACATAAGTCTATATGCTCATGTATATGAATATTAACAAATATTTGTGAAAAAACTATATAAAATATTTCAATATACATATGCATGCAAAAATAAAAATGTTTTTTAAATAGCAGATATTTTTAATATTTTAACATAACAAACAATGAAAAATACACCGTGTGGCACTGAATTCCTAACTATTTTAAATATTACAAATACAAAATGTTAACATAAGCTGTGTTCCAGATGCAGCCCGAAACAGCCCGAACTCGCCCAAAGTTACCCAAATGCGTTCCAGATAACAATTTTAGTGCAATTTTGAGAGAAAATGAGAGAGTAATTTTCTTCATTTCCTGTACAAAGTTGCCCGAACTATTTCTTTGGATAAGTTTGGGCAAGAATTATATTATCAGCTGTTTTTTGTTTACATTTGAAAATTAAAAAGTAAAAAGAGAATTTACAAATAAAGGAAAGAAGTTGTTAATTGAAAATTGGTTAAAAGTAAAATGGAATATTTTTCAAAAAAACTTGAAATTGTTAGTACAATTGCGCATATTTGCCCCTTTGTTTAGTATACAAAAATGCTTTTTCAGATTAGTGAACAACTTATGGACACATCAAGTTAGTCCGTTGAAGAAGACATGTTACATATTTACAATGATGCTAATCTTTCATTTCATGATGTTGAGCCTTATTCAGTGTATAAAACCACTACAATAAAAATTAATTTAAAAAGTAAACAGCACTAGTTTTTCAAAAGATATAAGGTGTGTTCAATTACTTTACTAGTAAAAATTAGTAGCGAGAGAGTAACAAGCAATTTTCCACAATTACTCTCAAAAATGTGAAAAAGTAAATGAACACTTTACTAGCTAAAATTTGCAAGTTAAAGTAATGTTGTAATATATAGGTATATATGAGTACTCAATAACTACCCCTATATATTTTGGACAAATTATACATATATACATATTATTATAAAAATAATGTGATTATGGTCATTTATATTCAGCATCCTCGTGACTGGCGTTTTTCGAGTACGGCTTGTAATAGAATAATGAAAAGGTATGTAATTTTATTTAATCTAGTACTAGGCGTAATCGAAATACGCTAAACACGATAAGGGTAATTAGCTACTTTTGAATAAAATGAATTAATAAAATATCTTTTTTTATGTATGAATTTTTATTAGTCGAACTTTCTTATGTAAATTGTTAATTTTATCAACGGGCTTAAGTTCGAATCTGCAAGACTGCAAACCATTTTTTATTATTTTATTAATAAATGAATATGTTCAAATTCTATTTTTTATTAATTTATATTAAGATTGGAATATTAAGAATATTTTTCAATAATCATCAAACCAGCAGAACGGATCAGTACTGATTTCGAGGCCGCTACGCCATCTCATCAGCGTTCTTTGTTCAATTTTTCCACTTTTGCAAGTGGTGCTAGTTAGTAGGAATATCAACTATTTAACCAATATATTAACGAAAATTGAATATGAGAAGTTATCACATTCATATATATTTTAAGTTATTAAATTTTTGGTTAGTACGAAATTCCCCAACCCTGACGATTAATATTCCCAATATTCCATGTATCTCTTTCGCTTTTTCCAGAGCCATCGGCTGCTGATAACTAAAGCTTCTTTGTTATTTATGTTCAAGTAATTGAATTTAGTTGTCAATTTACAATGAACAATAAGTTGTCAATTACTTGAACATAAATAACAAAGAAGCTTTAGTTATCAGCAGCCGATGGTGTAAATTACCGAGTATCTAGGTACTCATAATATTTACAACACTAAAAATTCCGGAACATCCTTTGCCACTGATGTACCAGATACTGTGTCGCTTAGTTCAATTCCATTAGACATCTTATTTTGCTTCTGTAGTTCCTAAGTTACACAAAAATAAATTTGTTATCTTTTTAATACTTTTTATTGTTTTAAAAGTTTACATTTACTTACAATTTCATAAATTTTCCAAAATATTTTTATTTTCAACTTAATTTAGAAATATTGTTTTATAAACACAAACACAAAACAGCTGTTTGAATAATTATTACAAGTAAAAATTTTACTTGTAAAAACTTGCAATAATTTTTCTGTATCTCAATTTTTTACGCTCTTTCGCCGCTCTCTCGTTGCAAATTTTTTGGGTTAATGAACGCTTTCTAGTAACAATTGTTACAAATTTGTAAAAAATTTTAGTAAATGAACACAGCTATAATTATGGTTTTTTGCGTTCCAGCAAATTTGGGTAGATTTTGCACTTTGAGAGAGTAATTTTCTTTTTACTCTCATTAGCCTAAACTTGCCCGAAATTACTTGGAACAGACCAATAATATATTTCTAAATATTATGTTATTAAATATTAACATAATGTAAATTGAGAAATACAGAAGTTAACATACATGTATGTTTTAAATATTTTAACCAACGGAAATACATTCATATTATTTCAACATAACAAAACAATGAAAAACGATCAATATATATGTATTACAAAATGTTTATAAAAAACATAGCTGCGAAAAAACTAGCATATTTCTACTTTTCCTAAATTATATGGATTACATAAGATCCATAAAGATAATTTTCCGTTGAGACCAATTTGTTCTAATATAAATTCTCCTTCTTATGAACTTAGCAAATATATAACTCAAATTTAAAAAAAAATTAACAATGGGCTCAAAATATAACATATCCAATTCTTTAGATTTTAAAGACAGGAAAAAGAAAATAAAATTAGATATTGATGAGAAATTAATATCACTTGATGTTGTATCTCTATTTCCAAGTATACCAGTTGGTTTAGCAATGAATATTACTGATGAAAGTTGGAATAAAATTACACAATATACAGACATTAATAAGAGATTGTTTTCACGTATTGTAAAGTTTTGTATAGTGGATAGTAGATACTTTCAATGTAGACATAAAATGTATCAACAAAATAAGGTTCTTCCAATGGGATCTCCAGCCTCTCCGGTTATAGCTGATATAGTAATGGAAAAATTACTAGATGAATGTATTAGTAAATTGACTAATAAACCAAAGTTTTTAGTTAAATATGTTGACGAAATTTTTAAGTTGATCCCTACATAAACAGGAAGATTGGTTATGGAAAGGAGGATAGCAGGAGAAGTGCCAGTGGATATTCAGTTTGAACAATTTAAATTGTAAGTGGCGGGGTAGACATCTGCGGTCTGTTAGGCCAAGAAAGGAATTCCCCCGTAATGTGTAATGCGATTCGATGGTACATTACCTACAAACGAATGCGTTCTTAATGGGCATTGGAAATAAGCTCTCTGATTTGGTTAGAGCACATGGTTTATATTAATAACAGCAATAAAGTTGTGTCCTCTACTGTCTGCAATGAGTTTCTGCCGTCTCTTCTGTACGCGAGCACCTAACTTTAAAATAAACTTTGAAGTATCGACATAAGAGTTGTATTCCATTTTCGGCCGGATAGAGCCAGATATATGTATGTAAGTATAATAATCTTTATAACTCGACGCATAAAAAAGCGGTATACATTATGTCTTAAGATAAAAATAAGAAAAAGTGATGTTAATTAAGATATCGAAATGAAGCTCATTTTGAAGCAAATCCTCTAATCTGGCGACACTGGTTTAAAATACAAAAAGTAAAAGTGCTATATTCGGCTGAGTCGAATCTTAAATACAGATGTAATTTGTCTTTTTTTCTTTTTTGCTAAAACAGAAAGTAGGTTTAATTAAAAAATCAAAATGATGTTATCGGTTACTTTTATATTTAATAAAACGTTTAAATTTTTCGGCTAGGAAGCTAAATGTTTGGCTTTTCTTATTTCTAATACCTCAGAACTTCTTTCACATATATTAAATATGTTTTGTTTAAAAACAAAAAGTAAAAATCCGTTTCATGTAGACCAAAAAGTCCAAGTCTAATTGTCCAACTGTAGAATAGTCTTTTACATTATTTTGGTTTTTAATACCAATTGATTTCTTTCTGATATATAAAGTAGGTATAATTCATCATACAAATCAAATATAGCAAATTGTATGGTTACTTTAATGATTTAAAAAATGTCGATATTCCAACCCTGAAATTGAATTTCTAATGTTTTTGGTTTTTAGTAACAAGTTAACTTTCACCGAAGTATAAAAAAGATTTCATTCACAAAAAAAACAAAATTGGAAACTTATGTGTTTACTTTTATGTACCAAAAAGGTTTGATTTTCCAACCCTGGGACCGAATTTTTAATTTTCAATACTAATTTCATTTTTCCTGAAGTATAAAAACGGTTTAATTCACTAAAAACACAAAAGTTGGAATTTATGTGGGTACTCTCATGTACCAAAAATATTTCGATTTTCCAACCCTGGAACGGAATTTTGAATTTTTTAATACTAATTTAATTTTTCTGAATTATAAAATAGGTTTAACTCATTAAAAACACAAAATTTGGAATTTATGTGGGTACTTTTTATGTACCAAAAATATTTCGATTTTCCAACTCTGGAAGCGAATTTTTATTTTTTTACCAATGCAATTTTTAGTGAGGTCTAACATAGTTTTACTTGAAAAAAATTTAAATTTTTAAACTTTTTGGTCACTTTCATGTACCATAACATAAATATTCCATTTGTTCAACCCTGGAGTCGAAATTTTGATTTTTTAAGATATTAATACCAATTTTGTTCTTCCTGTATTATAAAATAGTTATAATTAGCATTAACATCAACGTCGATTGCATTTCTGGTAACTTTATGTATAAAAAAAAATTTCAGCTTCCCCAGCCCTGGAGGCGAAATTTTAATTTTTAAAATTTTTTTATCAGTGCAAATCTTCATGAGGTATAAAGTAGTTTTGAGTAAGAAAAACACAAGTTTATCCACCATTTTGGTTATTACATGTACCTTAAAATATTGCATGTATCAAAAAAATCTTTCACTTTCCCAACCCTGGAAGCGAAATTTGAATTTTCTTTATCAGTATAAAATAGTTTTATTTAAAAAGTAGTTTTATTTAAGAAACATTTTTAATTGTTAATCACTTGTCTAATCCTGGATTCAAAATTTTGGTTTTTATTTTTGAACTTCTGATACCAATTCTTTTTACCAAAAAAATCATCCTGAGGAAGGATGATACCCTGAAAGCTCCATGTTTGCCAGACTGCCTAAGTCTGACAGGAATCGGGAGCCTAGCGCCGCTGCCCTTGCATTTGCAAGAGCAGGACACTGACACAGAAGATGAAGGACAGTCTCTTCCTCCTCTTCATCATTGCAGCTTCTGCAATAGTCGTTGTATATTAGACCCATCTTCCTCGCATGAGTCCCAAAGCTACAGTGTCCTGTCAGAGCAGTCACCAGTTGACGCATGCGCGCCTTGTCAAACTTGAGAAGGTCGCGTGTTTTGCGCAAATCATATTGGGGCCACGTGGCTCTTGCCACGAGACAGTTAGCCACGCTTTCCACCTAAGTTGAGCTAGTTTGTATGATTCGCTTTGAATCAGAAACTTGCATCGCGCTAATGGAATGCCAGTGAAGTGACTGATCATTGAGCTGTTCAATTCAGTCCCTTGTCTGGCAATCTCATCCGCAGTATGGTTGCCTGGACATCCAGAATGTCCCGGCACCCAAACCAGTGTCACCCTCGAATGTCTCGCTATCTCGTTGATAGACAGTCGGCATTCGAACACAGTTTTTAATGTACTGTGCATACCACTAATAGCAGAGATGGCTGCTTTGCTATCGGTAACAATGGGGATATCATTCGATATCCTATAGTACCTTAGCCATCTCGCTGCCCGAGTAATAGCAGGGATTTCGGCTAGCAAGACAGTACAACCGTCTTGGAGCCGGCATGGAGATCTTACATTGAAGTTCTCCACATAGAAGCCTCTTGTTCCCCTTTTGGATCCGTCAGTGAAAACTCTAACTGAATCCTCGGGAAAGGAAAGTCTGTCCACCTGTTCCCTGTCAACGAAAATGGAACGGAAAAGTCCACCAAAGGGTTTAAGATAAATAAAACTTAAAATGCACATTGTTACTTACATTTTGCTTAATACGTTGCCTAAGTTATTTATAGCGGTGACAGTCTCTTTTAGGCCTTCCCCTACCGTCTTTATAGCAGGCATAGGCACAAACACATCAACATTTTGAGTTTGTGTGTGTGAGAGAAATTTTGCAAACAAAAGAGCATTCTCCCCACCACAGAATACGCACAGAACACCCAAAAGTGACAGTTCAATTTTGCCCGTATCAGATTTTCTTACTGGGAAGTCAAGACGAGTACAAAAGATAAACACTTTGCTGTTTTCCGTATGTTAGAAGAAATGGCTATACATAAGTATGTACTATAGCTGTGTTCATTTACAAAAAAATTTTTCAAATTTGTAACAATTGTTACTAGAAAGCGTTCATTAACCCAAAAAATTTGCAACGAGAGAGCGGCGAAAGAGCGTAAAAAATTGAGATACAGAAAAATTATTGCAAGTTTTTACAAGTAAAATTTTTACTTGTAATAATTATTCAAACAGCTGTTTTGTGTTTGTGTTTATAAAATAATATTTCTAAATTAAGTTGAAAATAAAAATATTTTGGAAAATTTATGAAATTGTAAGTAAATGTAAACTTTTAAAACAATAAAAAGTATTAAAAAGATAACAAATTTATTTTTGTGTAACTTAGGAACTACAGAAGCAAAATAAGATGTCTAATGGAATTGAACTAAGCGACACAGTATCTGGTACATCAGTGGCAAAGGATGTTCCGCCATTTTTAGTGTTGTAAATATTATGAGTACCTAGCTACTCGGTAATTTACACTAAGCAGGGAAATAATTCAATTAGTTCAGATATATATTTGCAAATAAGTTTAAATTAACACATAATTTATTAAATTACTTTTTTACTGCTTTTGGGGTTTTAATCGTGGCAGGAACATGATATTTTATTTTGGATAAAGCTTTTTATTACAATAAAAATTTATATTGCTTAAATTTGTTTCCTTTAAAATATATATTTTACCCGTTTCTCGCCGGCTGTTTATTATTATAGCCTATACGTTTTTGTGTTCAAACGTTTGGAAACGATTGTAAAGGCAGGGTATTTATGTTAGACAACAACTAACAAAAATTCTCCTTTTTAACTCACATTTGCTTGCGCAGACTGTTATAACGTATAAACTAATTTAAAAAAAGATATTTTATTAATTCATTTTATTCAAAAGTAGCTAATTACCCTAATCGTGTTTAGCGTATTTCGACTACGCCTAGTACTAGATTAAATAAAATTGCAAACCTTTTCATTATTCTATTACAAGCCGTACTCGAAAAACGCCAGTCACGAGAATGCTGAATATAAATGACCATAATCACATTATTTTTATAATAATATGTATATATGTATAATTTGTCCAAAATATATAGGGGTAGTTATTGAGTACTCAAATATACCTATATATTACAACACTACTTTAACTTGCAAATTTTAGCTAGTAAAGTGTTCATTTACTTTTTCACATTTTTGAGAGTAATTGTGGAAAATTTCTTGTTACTCTCTCGTTACTAATTTTTACTAGTAAAGTAATTGAACACACCTTATGTTTGAACACACGTTTTACAATTTTAAGTAAACAATTGTGGTTGAAAACAAAACAAATATTTTCATTTAGGGAAAAATGTGAAATAATTCATACAAACAAGTGTTAAGTGTTTTTAAAAATATATTAAACTGTTTCTAAACAGTAAACAACGAATCTCAAAGATCTAAATAGTGGCTGGCGGTCAATGATGTTAAGAAATCAACATAAAAACGTGCCCGGATTTGCAATGAATTGGAATTCACACAGATATTACTTTTGTTTTTAATAAAGTTGAATGAAATACCTAAATCAAAGAAAATCGTTGCAATGACCACCACTTACTCAGGTTGGAAATATGAAATGTGGCTAACTTGTAGAAGTTGCAGGCACAACAAAGGATCTCAATAGTGATTAGGAATAAGAAATATGTGAACAAACATATTACTGCCTATTTCTCATTGTCGAATAAATTCTTTCTTTCGTATAAATATATTTAAAACAGGAACAAAATTTTATAAATTGTTTTTGTATCAAATGTATTTATACGAAAGAAAGAAATCATTCGGCAATGAGAAATAGGCAGTTAGTCTTTAGAGCATCCTAATGGGCGGATAGACTGCTTAATGAACTTATCGAAACAAAAAACGAATTCCTCCAAATCAGGGGTACAATTTAAGTTAATCTAAACGCAGTTATTGAACTGCATATTGGAAAAGCAAACGTGTATATAAATGTAAGTATTTCACTGTTTTTATTGCAATTTTTATAAAAATGTTCATCAAAATTTGTATAACTCTTTCAGAGTTACGGTACCTACAAAGAATTTGCTGATGAAAAGGAGTTCTTTGAAGTCATCTTCAGTGATGTGCCAACTGTGATGATTTCTAAACCGACATGCTTGAATGGAGAATAGCAAAATGTTAAAAGGTGTATCAATCGTCCCAGAAAATCTATACGTGGTGGCTATGATTCAGATGACTTCGATATTTAATTTCATGGTTAATTTGCATTACACTTACTAAGAGTAAATATACAAGTGCTTTGGTTATTGTGTGGTAAAGGTAAAGTACATATAATGTCATATGCATTTGAAGTGAATGTGTAATTCTGAAAAATCATTGGCAAAGCTAAGACAAGTGGTAAAGCAGCAAAGTTATGCCATCTACATTTATAAAGTTTTGAAACAAGTACATCCGGATACTGGCATCTCATCAAAGGTCATGAATAGCTTTATGAATGGTATTTTTGAGCGCATTGCTGCCGAAACAGCACGTTTATCTCACTACAAGCGTTCAACAATTATCAGTCGTGAAATTCAATTTGCTGTCCGCCTACTATTGCCTGGTGAATTGGCTTAGCATGCTGTCAGTGAAGATACTAAAGGCGTAACTATATATACCAGTCCCAAGTAAATGCCAATGAATGTTAATTTTAACAAAAACCCTGTGAGAAAACACAAACAGCCCTTTTTAAGGCTACAAAATTAATTTCAAAAAGAGGTAGCCGATTTTGTGTCTACAAATAATAAAAAATTTTATATTGTGAATTGTTTAGTTTCAGGTTGTTTGTAAATTGAGCTCTTTTAAAATATATTGTAGCCCTTAGAAGGGCTTTTTTTTAATTTCGATTGTCGAAAAACAGTTTAAATTGAAGCGAAAGCAATTCACTTGTTTCATGGGGTCATTTTCGCTGATGGTTTTTTGTAAGGGTCATCTTTTTCGGTTTCGCTTCTGTAGAATGTTAAGCTTTGGGTGGTTTTGTTTTGGTTCCTGGTACCTTTTTGGTGGGTTTTGCGTTCATGGTGGTAGTCTTTCTGGTGGATTTTGCTTTGCTGCTTTACGAAGGTGAACATCAATTGTAATGGGATATTCACCTTAAACACTAGTCCGGCTCCTGATGAAACGAATGATAAAAATTTTGTAATGCATTCTTGAGTGTAAAATTTTTTTATAATATATACACAATTGACTGGTCGGTTCTTTCGAGAATAGGTGTAGCCTCTGTCCTACCTTGCATCCCATTACGCACTTACGGCTCCTGGAAGATATTAGAATTATAAGTTTTATAGAAATTAATATGCACAATTTTTACTTACATTTTGTTGCTGGTACCACTATTTTGGAACACATCTTATTGCTCTTCTGTGCTTTTGTTTATATTCGCACTATATTGGTAATTAGTGGATGAATCTGTAGATGATATTTCATCCATAAATTACCAACTTTAAACAGTAAATTTGGCGTAAAATGAATAATTTACCAATTTGCGCCAATATTCCTGCCCAGAAATTTCATTTTTATGTAAACAAAAATGAAATGTCAAATTACTTCGAACTAATAAAAGAGATAGCAAACAAAGAAATTTGTTGTCCCTTTCTTGACTTCCCAGTAACGCACATCTCTGTATTTGAGAAATTTAGCACCTCTGTCTACTAGTTGTCGTGTCTATGTTAGCCTATGCTCCCCACCCTTAATTAACTTTTTTCAACAAGCGCCCAAACAACTGCCTTGGTTGGAAGCTTGTGATGGACTGAATTGTGAATCACAATTTTTGTGATTTGTGAGTAACTACAAATACGTGTGACTCTCAAGAGCGAATTTATATACATGTTAAGCGCGCTCACCCACAATGCCTAAGTCTGCTTTATAGCATCGGCTATAACTTTTGTCATCGCTATATTTGATGCGGTACATTCAGCTAGCATCTGAATAAAAAAATAAATAATAACTTACTCTTAATAATAATTCAGATCACTTTGACAATTACCTTTAAGGCATCCGCCTGTTTGCTTGCGATCTCCAAGAACTGCTTCTTGGTATCGCTGCCTTCCTCGGCTCGCTTCTAGCCCTCTTCTTGATGTCCTATTAGAAGAACATGGAGTGACCCGCAAAACATTGTATTTAGTGTTTGATTTCGCTATTATCTAATAGCCATCTTCTAATAGCATTTGCAGATTCTAACGGCGATAGAAATTTACTATAGCCAAGCCATACACATTAAATTCACTAGAACCCACCTCTTCCATTGGAATATTTTTCGCAACAGATGCATGGCCCTCAACGTAAACGCTCCCGATTATTGCAACCACTTGCTTTTCCAATTCGCTAAAGTCCTCCTGCGTCACGGTCTTATTCCCAGTAACCGCCAGTTCCGGTCCCGTACCTTGGTACTGGTGCGTCTTTTTAATTTCTTCCACACCTTTGTGACAATGAATAATTGTACAATTTCTTGCATTTATTAATCAAGGTTTACTCGCCGCCTGCCACTGATTGAGCTCTTTAACTGCTCCACCAAGGCAATTAAGGGTTTCTGCCATTTCTGCCCACTTTTTGTCGCATTCCAACTTTCCGTGCAGTTTCTTAAATTACTTTGCACCACAAATGAACTTTTCTACAGAGATGATTTGTTTTTATACCCACCAAAAAAGAATTTGGAGGGTATATTCACTTTGTCATTCCGTTTGTAAAGCATGGAAATATCCATCTCAGACCCCATAAAGTATATATATTCTTGATCAATGATGAAATCTAAGACGAACTGAGCATGTCCGTCCGTTTTGAAGCTTAGAGCAGGTTAAGTTCGGAGATGGGCTAAATCGGGCAAGAGGGAAAAAATTTCCTCTAAGAAGAACTAAACCAACCCAGAGAAAAAAACAAAAACTTGCCTTTGTGCCTTGGAATATTTATCATGACTTTCTGAGATTTAAATTAAAAATTTCGAAGAATTAGCCTATTGAATCTTAATTCAATTTAATATAGCAATATAAAATGTTCGTTAAAATTCTTACTACATTATTTTTAAAGTTTTTTGGTTATTTTGTTAAGCAAATGATATATTTTTAGGTCAAATAAGGTCCAACGCCTTAAGCTTGGAGCCATGAAATAAAAAAAATTATTTTTGGACCCCGCCCACTTTAGTGGGCGTTATTATAGGCAAAAATAGCATAACAATTTAACAAATTGTTTTACTTAAGCCAACATTCCTTCAAAATAAAATTTTTAGGCTTTAATGACGAAGCTGAGACGAAACCTGGTACTACTTTTCCCTACCCCCTCCTCCCCCTTAACCCCTTAAATGACACTACCAAAAAAAAAATTAATTTTGTATACAATTATCCCAGGCATTTATTTTTAGAGTTTTCGGACTGCCGATTTCTGCCCTATCCATCCTCCCCTTTGCCCCCTAAATGACCCTATAAAAAAAAAGAAATTTTAATTTTGAATATAATCATCCCAAGCATTTATTTTTGGAATTTTATGACTGCCTGTTTCTGCCCTACCCCTTCCTCCCCTTTTTTCCGCTAAATGACCCTATAATATATATATATATATATATATATATATATACATATATATATATATATATATATATATATATATATATATATATATATATATATATATATATATATATAATTTTGTACATAATCATCCCAAGCATTTATTTTTAGAGTTGTATGACTGCCTGTTTCTGTCCTACCCCTTCCCCCCTTTGCCCCGTAAATTACCGTATAAAAAATATATAAAATTTTATTTTGTATATAATTATCCCAAGCATTTATTTTTAGAGTTTTATGACAAAAGTGAAATGTTTCCGCAACAGCCCTTGCCAAAGCGACCCCGCCAAAATACAGTTTTTACATATAAAAACTGTATTTTGGCGGGGTAGCTCTGGCAAGGGCTGTGGAGAAAATATTTCACCTTTGTCATAAAACTCTAAAAATAAATGCTTGGGATAATTATATACAAAATTAAAATTTCTTTTTTTTGGTAGGGTCATTTAGACCCAAAGGGGGAGAGGGGGTAGGGCAGAAACAGGTAGACATAAAACTCTAAAAATAAATGCTTGGAATGATTATACACAAAATTAAAAAAAAATTTTTATTTATTTTTAATAGGATCATTTAGCGGGCAAAGGGGGAGGAGGGGGTAGGGCAGCAACAGGCAGTCATGAAACTCTAAAGATAAATGCTTGGGAAGATTATATACAAAATTTAAAAAAATTTTTTTTTTTGGTAGGGTCATTTGGTGGGGGGGGGGGGGGCAAAGGAAGAGGAGGGGGTAGGGCAGAAATCGGCAGTCATAAAACTCTAAAGATAAATGCTTGGGATGATTATATACAAAACTAAAAAAAATTAAAAATGGTATTTTTAAGGAATGTAGGCGTAAGTAAAACAATTTGTTAAATTTGTATGCCTTTAATAACGCCCACTCTAACTAACTAACTAACTAACGCGGGGTCAAAAAATATTTTTATTTTATGGCTCCAAGTTTAAGGCGTTGGACCGTATTTGACATAAAAATATATCATTTGCTTAACAAAATAACCATAAAACTTTAAAAATTATGTTGTTTTTCCTGGGTTGGTTTAGTTCATCTTAGTGGAACTCTTTTCCCTCTTGCCCGATTTAGCCCATCTTCGAACTTAACCTGCTCTAAGTTTCAAAATATATATATGCCAAATTTCAAGAGTCTAGCTCTTTTCGTTTGGACTGAATCGTGATTTCCACAGACGGACGGACGGACGGACATGCTCAGTTCGTCTTAGATTTCATCACTGATCAAGAATATATGTACTTTATGGGGTCTGAGATGGATATTTCGATGCGTTACAAACGGAATGACAAAGTGAATATACCCTCCAAATTCTTTTTTGGAGGGTATAAAAATAATATTAATTAAATAAAAAAAAAAGCTATGAGTATTTAAATAGGTAATAATTTGTTTGTATAATAACTTTTCTAAGACTTTCGAAAGAAAACATAAAATTGCAATAGGTCTATGATCTCCATTCGCCTTGGGCAATGGCACAATTTTTGCATGCTTCCAATTAGCCGGGTATATACCTGACATTATGATTGAGTTAAACAGGTGTGTATGTAACATATGAGATAATTACGGGCATAAGTAGTCGAACAAATTTTGGGTGTATGTTATCACTTCCCACCGAATTTGATTTTACTAAAGAGCATGTTGACATGACGTCGTATTGCGTAACACAAGAAAAAGAGAAATAACCGTTTATTATCTCATCATCTGTATTTGTGGCATCGGAAGAAAATTCAAAGTAGTCAGGATCTGCTTGAATCATTGGAATGTTAGTGAACGTTCTGTTGAGCATATTTGTATCCACTTGGCAATCAACACTATTGTTAGCATTGCCAACACCTATCTCCCGAATGGTATTCCATGTTTGCTGTGAGTTAATAGCACTACTAAAACGATTAGAATAATATTCTGTTTTTGCATCCCTTATTTTCTTACTAATATTTTTTCTAGCAGTTGAATATTTTAAGTAGAGCTCAGAAGTTCTAAATCTCTTCCATCTGGCATATGCTATGTCCCTTTGATGTATGGCATCCTTGACTATATTGGAGAACCAAGGTTTTTGTTTGGGTTCTATTCTCTTCTGTTTTAGTGGTACGGTTAAGTCAAAAAGGTGCTAAATACTACCCTCTAAAAAAGAGGACTGTTCATCAACCGAAGGCATAAAATAAATATCATTCCAAGGCATGACCGAAAAGTAATCGTAGAGATGATTAGCATCAATATGTTTAAAATCACGATAATTAAAGATTTTTTCAACTTTCTGAAATTGAAAGTTGTAGTTTAAAAAGATTAAGTCATGTTTCGAAACACACGGAGCCGATAACTGATCATAAAAAATTATGCTGTTAGAGTTGGACACGAAGAAAAGGTCAATCAGAGTGCTATTTGTGAATGTAAAGTGCGTTGGATATGTTGTATTAACGGGAAAAAGACCAAGAGCTAACATATTCTCGGGCAAACTCAACTCTGTTAACACATTTGAATTAAAGTCACCGGTGATTACTAATCATTGTACTCTGACGTAAGATTTTCGAGTTTAGTGTAAAAAACTGTAAGGGGTATTCTCTTATTAGGCCGATAAACACAACCCACTAATAACTTTTTATCATATCAAACGATTTCAATGAAAATAAACACAATACCTTGTTCGGCTGAGCCATTGGCAAAAGGTGATTTATAGCACATTTTGCAAGATATACTATTTTTCACAAATATGGCAACACCACCACAGAGTGTTTCCCTGTCAGCTCTAAACACCTTATAGCCGTTAGGACAGATAAGGCCATCGGGTATTGATGCCGCTAACCATGTTTCCGAAACACAGATAACATCAATATTTGAGTTTTCGAAGACTAATTTAAATTCATCGTGCTTATTATTTAGGCTTTGGGCATTAATATGAACTATTTTAAAACCATCTTTGTACTTTGCCAAGATCCTGACCATATTCATAGTTAAATCTTTTGATCTTCCACCATCAACACTGTTATGGACCATGAAAATATGTTTTAAGATGTGCAATGCTAATAAAAACAAATGTTATAAAAAGAAACGCATTTATGTTAAGAACAAAAAATAAGATTAATTTTACAACATAAAGAATAAAATCATAATAATATTTTGAAAGAATAATATTGAGAAATGTTGTCAAATAAAGATTTGAGATCATATTGTTATTAAAAATTGTAAGAACAATTAACAAATTGATAAATAAAAATATGAGTAAAATAAAAGTTAAATAAAAAGTTACGGGCTTAAAATCAATTAAATACTTATTCAGATGACCGAAAAAACTGCTTTAGTTGCTCTGAGAGAATTATATTAATTGACTCTTCACTTCCGTTTTGCTTGACGTATACTAGACCTCGTAGAGTGTAAACTGACTTCAAAAGCTTATCCTTCTTTAGTTTAAGCGCTGATTTAAAAGTGCCATAATTATGCGGGGTGAGATTTTCGTTTATGAAGAATGAAGTATCGCTTTGAAATCCTGCATCCGATAAACGTAGCGGCGAGCTAATTTTGCGACGATGATTTGAAAAATTTTTTAGAAAATAATTTTTTTCATACGGCGTATTGAATTTTAGTACAATTGGCGGATCGTCAACGTTGCGTTGGTTTTTAAAGTTTTTTACCCTGAAGATAGATTTGATAGATGGTGGGGTAATATTTAGGGTTTTGCAAATATTGCCAAAAATTTCATTTAAATTTTCATTATCGTAGAAAGGAATACAAGTGATGCGCACATCTGACGCTACCACAGAATTCTCCTGATTTAAACATTTAATTTTTAGGGTTTCAACTTCAGACTTCAGTTTGATAATTTCGGTATTGTCTATTTCTAGCTTGTTAACTTTATCATTTAATTCCTTTACATCTCTTTTCACATCGTTTAAAATTTCAATTTTTATATTTTGTAATCTTTGCTCAATCTCATTTATTAAGCTTCTCTTACTTTCTGCTATTAAGTTTTTATAAGTATTTAAATTAAAATTTGGAGGATTCTCATTAATGAGACCAACTGGCGATAAGTAATTTGTATTTGACCAACTAAAATTTATTTGTTCGTTAAACGCATTTCTCATTATATCATTCTCGTGACTAGAAAGTCTTGCAATAAATTTCTTTAAAATATCACAAACGTAAAGACCAATGGGAGTAACCCTTGATTTATTGTAAATATAGACGTTAGAATATCGTTTACAAGATGATTGGAAGTTTCTTCCAATACAACATCTTAATATCTTTCTTTCAAAAATTTCCAATTCTTTCATAAAAGAAGATGAAACATTAAACCAAATAGGAAACGAGTAGAGAAATACTGGCCTTAAGCTAGTCGTGTACAGTAATAGTTTAGTTTTACAAGGCAAATTTTTGTCATATACAATTTTTGAAAAAGAACCCATAATTCTATAAGCCTTATTTAATACAATTCTTCCATGTGCATTAAATTTCAAAAGTTTATTGAAAGTGATACCTAAATACTTCATTTTATCACCAAACGCAATTTCAATATTATTAATATATAATCTAAGATATTTGCTTTCTGGAACAACAAAATTTCTGCATTTTCCAGAAGCATTTCTAATGCAGATTGCTTCACATTTATAAGCATTGATTTTAATACCCCATTTATCACAAAATTCTTTGACCTCTAATAAATGGCCAGAAACATGCGACAGAGCTGTTAAGGGTGATTCACTGTGTGAGTAAAGAAGTGAGTCATCGGCGTAAAGTAAACATAAAGAATTATCTCTCATGTGAGGAAAATCAAACATAAATATATTATATAAATGAGGAGCGCCACAATTTACGTTTCCAAAATCTGATAATCCCTCTTTAAAGCTAATGCAAAACTTTCTATCTGAAAAAAAAAACTTTTACAAGCAGCTTAATCATGTAAGAATCAAAGCCAATTTGTGTCATTTTATATAAAATACTTTTATGATTTGCGTGATCAAAAGCTTTTTCCACATCTAAGGATACTACAACTGTACAAAAACGTCTTCTAAGATTGCAAACTCTGAAACTTGAACAGTGCATCAATGGTTGAATGATTTCTCTTAAATCCATATTGAAGATTATGTATGTATTCTCCGTTTATTGCCATATCTAATTTATTTTGAATAATTTTTTCGAAAAGTTTTCCAATGTTCGAAAGCAACGATATCGGACGTAAATTGTTAATGTTTATATCGTTCGGTTTTTTCTGAATAGGAATTATTTTTGAAATCTTCCATTCAGATGGAAAGTAGGAATTATTTAGACAGTTATTAAAAATTATCGTTAAATACTCAGAAGCATTCATTGGTAGTTTTTTTATTATAAAATTTGAAATATTACCTAAACCAGAGGATTTTTTATTGTTAATATTTTTTTAAATAACTACTAATTCGTTCAAGGTCACAAGTTCTGAAAAATTTGTGTTATTAAGAGCTGTTGTATCTACATTAAATGAATATTTAAAGTCGGCGGTACTATAAATGATATTGTTAACCATTTCATCAACTTGTAGGGTATAACCACTGGGTATAGAACCTGTATAAATTTCCGAGAAGTGTTCTTTTAATTTCCCTAGTCCAAGATCAACATTCATTATCAATAGAAACATAATTTAATATTCTGTTCTTCTTGTAACCTAAAATATTGTAAATTTGTCTATGCGCTCCTGATCCCGGCTTAATATTTTCCATTTTCCTAGTAAAAATTGCAAACTGTTCTAATTCGACTTGTCTGTTAATCATAGTGCTTAAAAGTTGTATTTGTTTAGATAAAATTATATAATCTAAGTCTCGACGGTTTAGAGTTCGATGATAAATTCTCTTTAAATGTTTTTGCCAATTGTATTTAATCTTAAAAAGTGTTTTATGTACTCTGACACCAGCTATTTCCTACGATTCATATTTACTTCCTCAGAATGAATGTTAGTAAAGGTTCTTAATGTTAGTGAAAAATAATTTACATGATCATCAATCTCCGGTATAGAAAGATTTCTAATCCAAGACGGAAAATGACTTAATAGATTGTTTCTAGTGTCATTTTGAAAATTATCCCGATAGTTATTTTTAAAAGAAATAAAGTTTGATGGTGGGACCAATAACATTTCAAAATTTTCTAGATAAATATGAAGTTTTAGAGGATAATGATCTGAAAAAGATGGTAAGCTAGATATTCTAAAATTGGAATTTGTATTACTTATAAAATTTGGGCTTATAAGAAAGTGGTCAAGAAAGGATGTTCCATTCGGGTATGATGGAAGACTGTCACATATACGAACAAAATCTACTGGATTGTTTTCTAAAAAGTTAAAGAAAATATTACCATTGGAATTAAACGTTAAGTCACCCCAATTATTATGTTTTGCTTTGAAATCACCTCCAATAAATGTCGCATCATACATAATTCTGGGAATAAAAGCACAATCTATTTAATCCGTTATTTAATATTTGGGCATTACAGTTGCAAGGTAAATAAACTGATCCAATCAAAACCTTTTTAAAAATATTATTAATTCTAAAATATGTGGAAAATCTATTCCAGAAGTTTGCACAATGGAATATGTATAAGAATTTCTTAAAACAATAGCGACACCTTGTGGACTAAAATCCCGAATAAAATTGTAATCTTTATATAGAACTCTATGTTTTTTGTTAAGATGTGTTTCCTGAATAAACGCAATGTCAATTCTATTCGCGTTTATTTTCTATTCGCGTTAATTTCATTAGCTCTATTCTTCGGCTTATTGAAACGATCGATCCTACATCAAAAGTTGAAAATTCGAAGCCATTATGGGACATATTGATTATTTAATTCAGTTAATAGACAAAGACAATGTTGCTTTGCCTCCTCCCTTGTAAATTTTCTGTAATCATTAAGAAAATTAGAAATTTTATCTTCTATAGATAATGTTTCTGTAGGACAAAGCATTTTTGCAATTTTTAAAAATTCTTCAATAATTGGAGAATTCGAGGGCTTTTGTTGAGCTGATTTGGAATAATTATTATTAAAATGACTAGCAAATGATTTACCTTCTTTTATGAAACTATTATCTTGTAAAGTGTCAAAAACATTTTTTGAAATTTGATTATTTTTTCTAATAGCTCCTTCTCTAACTTTTGATTTCATTTGAACATAATTCAAGTAAGCAGGGCACCCTCTATAACTCGAGGGATGACCACGTTGTAAACAATTATTGCAAAATGGTAAATTATCTTCTGACGAAACAAATTTACATTCTCCTGGTCCATGATTTACTTCACATTTGACACATGTGTATGGTCTATTGCAATTATTTGACATGTGACGCCATTTTTGACAACGCCAGCACTGAACCTCTTTAGAATTCTTTTTTGAAGATTCCCAAAAAATTCTTTGATTTAAGATATATGTAATGTTGGTCAATTCATTAATATTTCATTAATATTTTGTTTCGTGTAAATTGTTAATATTTAAATCTGATAGATCTACCTTATTACTTCTTGGAATTCTTCCTCACTTTCTAAGATGGAAAAATTGTCGTATATTATCTGATTTTCCGAATTCTTCGTAGATTTCTCCGGTTGCATAACAGTTTTTGGCATTTCTTCTTCTTGTTCTTCTAATGGAATTGACCCTGACAAACTCAAAATTGTAGAATTGCTACCAATTATATGTGATATATTTCCAAGATTTTCTTTAAAAACTTCATGGTTTAAAGACGATGCTTCAAGATTATTAAAAGATACTTTATCCTTTGTATATTTATTGAAGATTTTATTCGAATTTCTAGTTCTGTTGCTAGAATCAATTATAAATAATATATTTGTTTGAGTCTTGAGGTTGATTTATATTAATATTTGTTATTCTTCGATATTTCGCTAACCATCGGTTAGCTTCTTCAGGAAATTATTTAGTGTTGTCAAAAATTTTCTTTTCAATTAGTATATACAAAATTTTTTTAACAACATAAATCAAAAATTTTAAATAATAAAAAAAAAAAAAAATACTAACTCTAAAATGTGTAAATAGTTTAAATTAATACAATTTTAAATATTAAAACATACTAAATCTAAAATGTATAATTATTATAAATTTTAGTAATATATAATAATATAATGAAAAACCGATGTGTGTGTATTAACAACAATTCTGTTAATGTTGTGTAATTAAATAAATATTATATATTAGTAAAATTTTAAATATTAAAACATACTAACTCTAAAATGTATATATACTATAAATTTTAGTTATATATAATAATATTATGAAACCGATCTGTGTGTTAACTACAATTCTTTTAATGTTACGTAATTAATTGTAAACAAAATTATAAAATTTTTTTTTTTTTTTTTTTATATAAAAAATTTTTTAAACATAATACGTCATAAAACTTATGGTAAATTATCTTAACATATGCATACAACGCAAATAATTTAACATAATTATTATTATCGATTTTAAATTTATACATGCATGCATATGTCAAAATATTTTATATATTGTGTATATAATTTAACATAAACAAATAATTCTAATAACTTAATTTCTATGAATTAAATATCTATAGTTTTTAGCTAAATTGTCAGTATCTATCTTAAAGTTCATTCGTTCTCTAACAGGTATATTAATAATTTCTAACATTTCTAACAAAAGTCTTCGTTTATAATTACTTTCTGTTCTTAAAACTGATGCATTTTCAAAGTCAGGATAGTGATTAAATTTAAAACAATGAGATGATAATGCTGTTTTTTCTGAATTAATGTGTCTATATTTTTGATTACTTTTATGTCCTGTTATTCTGGTTTTTAATTTATTTTTTGTTGTACCTATGTATACCTCATTACAATTGACAGATCCATTCCCTTTACATGGTATTTTATAAACTATATTTGATCTATCCCATTTTGTCACTCTATCTTTCATATTACTAAATAGTTTATTGTTGGTACTATATGTTTTGAAAGCCATTTTATATTTTTGAGTATCAAATATATTTGATTTCTCTAATCTTTCTGACATTTCTGGTATGTAAATTAAGGATTTATAACATTTTGGTTCTGTGTTATTATTTGTATTATTTGTTATCCTTTTCTTATATTGATTTATTAAACTATAAACTAATTTTTCTGGAAAGTCATTCTCAACAAGAATTTCTCTAATTTTTCTCTTATTTTTTATATGGAATACGCTATCACTAATTGTTAAGACTTTTTCTATCAAGTTTTTTGCTGTATTAATTATAATTCTTTTACTGTGTTTGGAATAATAATTAATTATCCTAGTTGAAGCTGTTGGCTTTTGATACCAATCCATTACTATATTGTTATCTCTCCTCATAACTAACGTGTCTAAATAAGGCAACTGTAAATTACATTCTTTCTCAATTGTAAATGTAATATTACTATTAAAACTATTTAATGTATCTAACATATCCTCAATTCCATTCTCAGATATAATACAAAACAAATCATCTACATATTTTGTAATAAATTTAGGTTTAATGTCAAGATTGTTAATACATGTATTTAACAACTCTTCCATAACAATGTCTGCTACAACTGGTGATGCTGGAGAAACCATAGGTAATCCTTTCTGTTGAAAATAAAATTTGTCATCATATTTAAAATATCTATTGTCATCTATACAAAATTTTAAAATTCTACAAAACAAATTTTTATCTATTTTAGTAAATGTTTCCAATAAAGTCCACTTTTCCTCTATTGCATTTATAGCTAAGTCTATTGGGACGTTTGGAAACAAAGACACTACATCAAATGAAATAAGTCTATCATTTGTGTCTAACTTAATTTTCTTTAATCTCTCTTTTAAATCCAATGAATTCTTTATATTATATACCGATTTTTCATTGATTTTTTTCAAAATATTTGTAATATATATAAATGAAATTTATTTGTTGGTGGTTAAGCAATGTCTATATGCATTTCATTGGTGCTTTACCAAATCGTCAGTAGACTTTAACCACAGTTTTGAAAAGTTAAAAATCTCTTATCTTATGCATATACTTCCGAAAACCATCTGAGAATTCATAACTTGTAAATTACAAACTATTTTCAAAAATAACAACAGAACAAGAACATAGGCTTGCAACTCATACAAAACTAAACCAACAAATAAAGTATGTTCGATATGAATCTATTTTATTTTTCTACACCTTTATACAATCAGAAATCCATTGGATAACAAGAAAAGTATTTATAAGGCAAAATGAAAAATAAAATCTAAATTAAACTGTTATGAAATCTTTTTATTTGACACATTGTTTTCACAATACTATTATATATAAATGAAATTTATTTGTTGGTGGTTAAGCAATGTCTATATGCATTTCATTGGTGCTTTACCAAATCGTCAGTAGACTTTAACCACAGTTTTGAAAAGTTAAAAATCTCTTATCTTATGCATATACTTCCGAAAACCATCTGAGAATTCACAACTTGTAAATTACAAACTATTTTCAAAAATAACAAACTATTTTCAAAAATAACATATCGAACATACTTTATTTGTTGGTTTAGTTTTGTATGAGTTGCAAGCCTATGTTCTTGTTCTGTTGTTATTTTTGAAAATAGTTTGTAATTTACAAGTTGTGAATTCTCAGATGGTTTTCGGAAGTATATGCATAAGATAAGAGATTTTTAACTTTTCAAAACTGTGGTTAAAGTCTACTGACGATTTGGTAAAGCACCAATGAAATGCATATAGACATTGCTTAACCACCAACAAATAAATTTCATTTATATATAGTATTGTGACAACAATGTGTCAAATAAAAAGATTTCATAACAGTTTAATTTAGATTTTATTTTTCATTTTGCCTTATAAATACTTTTCTTGTTATCCAATGGATTTCTGATTGTATAAAGGTGTAGAAAAATAAAATAGATTCATATCGAACATACTTTATTTGTTGGTTTAGTTTTGTATGAGTTGCAAGCCTATGTTCTTGTTCTGTTGTTATTTTTGAAAATAGTTTGTAATTTACAAGTTGTGAATTCTCAGATGGTTTTCGGAAGTATATGCATAAGATAAGAGATTTTTAACTTTTCAAAACTGTGGTTAAAGTCTACTGACGATTTGGTAAAGCACCAATGAAATGCATATAGACATTGCTTAACCACCAACAAATAAATTTCATTTATATATATTACAAATATTTTGAAAAAAATCAATGAAAAATCGGTATATAATATAAAGAATTCATTGGATTTAAAAGAGAGATTAAAGAAAATTAAGTTAGACACAAATGATAGACTTATTTCATTTGATGTAGTGTCTTTGTTTCCAAACGTCCCAATAGACTTAGCTATAAATGCAATAGAGGAAAAGTGGACTTTATTGGAAACATTTACTAAAATAGATAAAAATTTGTTTTGTAGAATTTTAAAATTTTGTATAGATGACAATAGATATTTTAAATATGATGACAAATTTTATTTTCAACAGAAAGGATTACCTATGGGTTCTCCAGCATCACCAGTTGTAGCAGACATTGTTATGGAAGAGTTGTTAAATACATGTATTAACAATCTTGACATTAAACCTAAATTTATTACAAAATATGTAGATGATTTGTTTTGTATTATATCTGAGAATGGAATTGAGGATATGTTAGATACATTAAATAGTTTTAATAGTAATATTACATTTACAATTGAGAAAGAATGTAATTTACAGTTGCCTTATTTAGACACGTTAGTTATGAGGAGAGATAACAATATAGTAATGGATTGGTATCAAAAGCCAACAGCTTCAACTAGGATAATTAATTATTATTCCAAACACAGTAAAAGAATTATAATTAATACAGCAAAAAACTTGATAGAAAAAGTCTTAACAATTAGTGATAGCGTATTCCATATAAAAAATAAGAGAAAAATTAGAGAAATTCTTGTTGAGAATGACTTTCCAGAAAAATTAGTTTATAGTTTAATAAATCAATATAAGAAAAGGATAACAAATAATACAAATAATAACACAGAACCAAAATGTTATAAATCCTTAATTTACATACCAGAAATGTCAGAAAGATTAGAGAAATCAAATATATTTGATACTCAAAAATATAAAATGGCTTTCAAAACATATAGTACCAACAATAAACTATTTAGTAATATGAAAGATAGAGTGACAAAATGGGATAGATCAAATATAGTTTATAAAATACCATGTAAAGGGAATGGATCTGTCAATTGTAATGAGGTATACATAGGCACAACAAAAAATAAATTAAAAACCAGAATAACAGGACATAAAAGTAATCAAAAATATAGACACATTAATTCAGAAAAAACAGCATTATCATCTCATTGTTTTAAATTTAATCACTATCCTGACTTTGAAAATGCATCAGTTTTAAGAACAGAAAGTAATTATAAACGAAGACTTTTGTTAGAAATGTTGGAAATTATTAATATACCTGTTAGAGAACGAATGAACTTTAAGATAGATACTGACAATTTAGCTAAAAACTATAGATATTTAATTCATAGAAATTAAGTTATTAGAATTATTTGTTTATGTTAAATTATATACACAATATATAAAATATTTTGACATATGCATGCATGTATAAATTTAAAATCGATAATAATAATTATGTTAAATTATTTGCGTTGTATGCATATGTTAAGATAATTTACCATAAGTTTTATGACGTATTATGTTTAAAAAATTTTTTATATAAAAAAAAAAAAAAAAATTTTATAATTTTGTTTACAATTAATTACGTAACATTAAAAGAATTGTAGTTAACACACAGATCGGTTTCATAATATTATTATATATAATTAAAATTTATAGTATATATACATTTTAGAGTTAGTATGTTTTAATATTTAAAATTTTACTAATATATAATATTTATTTAATTACACAACATTAACAGAATTGTTGTTAATACACACACATCGGTTTTTCATTATATTATTATATATTATTAAAATTTATAATAATTATACATTTTAGATTTAGTATGTTTTAATATTTAAAATTGTATTAATTTAAACTATTTACACATTTTAGAGTTAGTATTTTTTTTTTTTTTTTTATTATTTAAAATTTTTGATTTATGTTGTTAAAAAAATTTTGTATATACTAATTGAAAAGAAAATTTTTGACAAAACTAAATAATTTCCTGAAGAAGCTAACCGATGGTTAGCGAAATATCGAGGAATAACAAATATTAATATAAATTAACCTCAAGACTCAAACAAATATATTATTTATTAAAGAAAAAAGGTTAAAAAAATTAGACAAAAGAATCAATTATATTTAAATTACATTTCTTGTCTGACTTCTTCTTGATCGATTTGTCAGGAGGTAAATCATTGTCCAAAATAGACCCATTAACGTCCATTGATTATGTAATATAAATTACAATTCTTATATGAAATTTTTGAAATTATTAAAATTTATTTTATTATATATATTTTTTATTAGACAAAAACACGTCCGCTTGCTTCAATTAATTGAATTCGAATATTCTAGAATATATATACTTTAGAATATATATACTTTAGAGGGTCCCATATGAATGTCGATGAAATTACACACGTAATGACAAAGCTGTATATACCCATTCACTTTTTTGTGACGGCTATAAAAACAGAAATTGTTTGACGAAAGATTAATAAATGTACAAATAATGGCACACAAAATATATTTGAATCACTAAAACAGTTTTGCACAAGAGAAAATAATAAATCAATGAAAATTGCCAATACAACGACTTGCTGCAAAAACAAAAAGTAAAGCAAAAGACGATAAATTTATTACCAAAGACTATAAATATATCGTCTGTGTTATTAACTTGCAATTACAAGCCCACACAAAGCATAGAAAAGTAAAAGCGTATTTATTAAATGACAGCTCTATTTTTATTCTTATTAAAATTTGAGATATTTGTCACGTCGGTTTTTTACTAATTAAAACTATTTTTTAATTCAGGAAAAACAAAGTTTGTATCAAATATTAAAACAAATCAAAATTTCGATTCCAGGGTTGGATAACTGCAACATTTTGTGGTACATGAAAGTGATAAAAATGGTTACAAATTTTAAGTTTTTCTTAAATAAACCTCATTATTAAGAGTTGCATAAACCTCATTAATAAGAGTTGCATTGGTAAAAAAACAAACAAAATATATTAAAATTTCGTTTCCACGGTTGGGAAATTGAAATATTCTTTATGCATAAAAGTAACAAAAGAGGCAATTGACGTTGTTTTTTTTTTTGCTAATTAAAACTACTTTATAATTCAGGAAGAACAAAATTGGTATTACAATCTAAAAAAATAAAAAATTTCGATTCCAAGGTTGGACAAATGAAATATTTTATGGTACAATACATGAAGGTGACCAAAATTAACAGGTGAAATTAGCAAAATTAACAGTTGACCAAAAAGTTTAAAAATTTACTAAGAATTGCATTGGTAAAAAAAAATTCGCTTCCAGAGTTGGAAAATCGAAATATTTCTGGTACATAAAATTAACCACATAATTTCTAAATTTTGTTTTTAGTGAACTAAACCTATTTTATACTTCAGGAAGAATTAATTTGGTATTAAAAATTCAGTTCCACGGTTGGATAATCGAAATTTGTTGGTACATAAAAGTAGCCATATAAGTTCCTTTTTTTTAATTGATTATTTCTTTATTCAAATAATTAAATTTAAGCTATTATAAACTCTAGATAACAATAACAAATTCATTTATACAATGTCTCTAAATCGAGCGCTCTAGTACTATAATATAACTTAATAATAATTTGCTTTTTACAAAAAGATAACAAAAAAGTGAATATAATTTTTAATATATTAATTTTTAATATATAGTATAATGAAAAGTTACAAAAAACATTATTTTTATATCAAAAAAAAGGAGAAAAGTCAGAGGGGTAAAAAAAGAAACGAGAAAAACTTTAGTTTGGTAGCCACCAAAACATTTTGGCATTAGATTTTTGTGCTAAGTTTAGATCTTTTTCTGATATACTTGTATTGCATCTCATATCTAATTGATTTAAATTACAATTACTTGTTTTTATATTTGTCCGTCTATAATTGTGATATAATATGGGAACACCATTATCATTTTGGAAAAAACCTTTACTATCCAGGTACACAAAAGCTTCTGGGACAACAAATCGACTTACTAAGGAGCTAGTTATGTATTCATAGTTTGTGTAATAAGGAGCCATTATATAATTATTATCTGTACATTTGCAACACCGTAAAACGTGATTCCTTATCAGGTAAATTATAAAATTAACTATACGAATTATATTTGCATTGTTGTACAGAATTTTGTTAGAAATATTTTTATTGAAGTCACTATTTGCAGATCTATAAAGTGAAGTGCATGATCTTATGCATTTCCTCTCAAATATTCTCATTTTTTCCATATATGGGGGGGAAATATTGAACCAAATGGGACATGCATATGTAAGAATAGGTCTGATTAGGGATTGATACATTATTATTTTAATTTTTTTTTAATATATTTCGAGTGAAATAGAGGTATATATGAAAAATAAGCTCTTCTTGCTTTGGATAAAGTTTCTGCAATATGAAAATTGAAACATAAAAATTTATCAAGGTAAACACCCAAGTATTTTACTACTTCTTTTACTGGTATGTTGCAATTATGTAAATTAGATTTTATTTGAAAACTTTTCCAATTCTTCCTTTATCATAATTGCATTTATTCACTGGTGGCCTAAACAGTATAGTTTCACATTTTTGTACGTTTATTTTCAAGTTCCAATCAACTGAATATTGCTCTGCATTGTTGTAGGCTATCTGTAAATTAATGTTAATTTTTTCGATTTTGTCGTCATGATGGTATTGTAAAGGTTCAGTTTTCGATATAACTAATTTTTGACTGCCTATTTTTGTGCCGGCGCTTAAGAACGCCACGGGCATGAATTTTTTAGAGGCAATTTAATATGCCTATTTAAAGTAGCAAGTTTATATGCTTTTTAAATAAAACTGCCGATTTGAAGGCAAGATATTGATTGATTCTTTATTTGCAAAATTTGATCCTTTTATATGTAATTAACAGGATAATTCCAGATAAGTGTTTTATTAATTACAATAACTAATATTGATAAATGTTTAGATACATGTTTGTATTCAGCATAATAACTTTCTTAAAAATAAAGTAAAAATTGTTGGTGGCAATTAAAAAGAAATTCCTAAGTTTACACTCGAGAAAAAAATGTTCGTAAAAAGTGTGAACATTGAACATATGCTTATGTTTATTATTTTATAATACTCTACACCCTAACCCCTAAGAAAAATTTACATGATTTAATGGAAATTTTATAATTATGAATTTTTTTTTTTTTTTTTTTTATATATTGATAACAAATTTTCTAGTATAAAAAGTAATATTCTACGACTTACATATTTATAATGATAAATATAACAAAGATTTTATAATTATATATTTACGAATTATATACATTTCAATATTTCTTTAAATTATTATTGCGCATTTTTTTTGTTTTATCTCCTATTTCTAAGATAGAATTTACTCCTTCTGTTTTTAATACTTTATAGGGACCGTGGTATGGTGAGTGATTTTTCTTTCTGTTGAAATTTCTTACCATTACCATGTCTCCTTCTTTTATATTCAACGGATTTAATCTTGTTGAATTCTCTACGCGTTTTGTTTTCACAATTTTCATCAATTCTCTCGCTTTTGACACGGAAAATTTCAACCTTGCTCTTAACTCTGATGCGTAACTTTCTGTATCATATATTGGTTTGTTACTAATTATGTTGTCAGTTGGTAAATTAGGAAGTTTTCCAAATATTAGTTCAAATGGCGTACAGTTTGTATCTACATGAGGAGTTGTATTATAGGCAAAACAAAAGTATGGGATCCAATAATCCCATTCGACATTCTTACAAAAATTCAGTAGAAATTCATTAAGTACTCTATGATTTCTTTCTATGGACCCCATTGTTTCATGGTGGTACGGTGTGCTAAACTTTTGGTTTATTTCTAATAATTTACATACCTCTGACATCAACTCATTTACAAATTCGGTGCCTTTGTCAGATTTAAGAATCTTGAAGTGACCATATACTAAAATTAAATTTTCGACTAAAGCCCTAGCGATTGTTTTTGCTTCTTTTGTCTCAATCGGACATGCTATTACGTATTTTGTCAGATCGCATTGCATAGTCAATACATATCTGAAATTGTTAGTATATCGAAGAGGTCCTACTGTGTCTATTGAGACAACCTCAAAACTACCTTTTGGGGTATCTGTTATAATTAACCTTTCTCTCGTATGCTTTGTTTGTTTGTTCAATTTACATTCTTTGCAGTTTGATATGTACGCCTTTATCATTTTACTCATTCCTTTCCATATATACCTTTGTTTAAGTTTCATAATTGTTTTTCGTATGCCCAAATGTCCTCCTAACACCGAACTGTGGTGTTCCGCAATAAGTTTGTTCTGTACATCCTTATCGTTTATCCTTGTTGGTTCCCTGTATAACAAAATTACTAATTTCTCATTTTTGTTTCTTTTTAATTTGATAAATATATCTTTAAATGTTTCTTTCTCTACCACTTTAAATATTTCTTCACTATCTCTTAACGCAACCTCCTTTATATTCGACGATAGCATTTTTGATGAAAGCTTCTCCAAAGACATCTTAATGTTCAGAGGATTATCACTACACCTTACTATCACTTCTATCTCTTTAATTAAAATCTGTGGTTTCCGTAAACCTGGATCTATCTCGAAATGAAGTCTCTTTACGTTTTTTACGTCAGATAGTGATGCACATTCCCAAATGAAAAGTTGATCAGGTTTTTCATTAGGTTTTACGCCACTGTCCTGATGTAAATTTCCGTTATTATTCATGCTTCGAGTTATTGCTAAGATTTCTTTTGTATCTCTTTCTTTTTCCCTAGGCATCATTGCTCTTAATGCGTTGCTATCTAAAATTATCCTCGATAATGCATCCGCATTAGTATTCATTTTTCCTTTTTTGTATGAAATCTCAAAGTCATAATCACACAAATCTATCCTAATACGAGTCATCTTGGATGACGGATTCTTATGAGAAAATAAGGACACCAATGGTCTGTGATCTGTTATCACGTAAAATTTTCTGCCATAAAGGTATGGACGGAAAAAGTTTATGGCCCGATGTATGGCTAATAATTCCTTTTCTATAACTGGTTTATTCAAATCATGTTTCGAAAGTGTTTTACTGGCAAATGATATTGGTAAATCAGAGCCTATTTCTCCTTGCGACAAAACTGCTCCGAGTGCATAATTTGAGGCATCTGTTGTTAACACGAATGGTTTAGAAAAATTCGGATACTGAAGGATTGGCGGATTCATCAACTTGCTTTTTAGCTGTTCAAAGGATTCTTTACAACTTTTATCGAAAACGAAAGGTTTACCTTTCTTAAGTAAATTATTCAAATCTTTTGCTATATGTGCAAAGTTAGGTATAAAACGTCTATAATAGTTACAAAAGGCCACAAAACGTCTGACCTCGTCAACATTTTTCGGCACAGGGTAGTTTTTTATAACCTCATATTTCGTTGGATCTGTCCGCACTCCTTTGTTTGTTATTAGATGCCCAAGGTAAATTACTTCTGCTTGTAAAAAACAACATTTGCTGGGATTTATCTTCAAATTGTATTGCCTCAACTTTTTCAGGACTTTTGCTAAATTTTCGTTATGGTGTTGTAAACTACATCCAAAGACAATAATGTCATCTACATATAAAAACGCTTCTGCATTAAGACCACTCAATGCTATAGTCAACATTCGTTGAAAACTGTTCGACGATATTTTCAACCCGAATGGTAATCTCGTAAACTGAAAATGTCCGTTGCCTGTAGAAAATGCTGTCAACGGTCTCGAATCTTTTTCCAAACCAATTTGGTGGAAAGAACTTGTCATATCCAACGTAGAGAAATATTTCGCTCTACCTAATTTATCAAGAACATCTTCTATTCGTGTTAACGGGAATTTATCGTTCACGATCTTTTCATTCAACTTTCTAAAATCAACTACAAGTCTCCATTTTTTTTCCACTAGATGATTTTTTTGGTACCACCAATAATGGAGAATTGTATGGGCTACAAGAAGGTTCAATAATGTTATCAGTTAAAAGTTTATCCACCTGCTTATTTATTTCATTTCTTTGTGCCTCTGGTAGTCTGTAAGGTTTGATATATACTGGTGCAGAATCTATTGTTTGTATTTTTTGCGTATAAAAATTATTATTGGTTAGTTCCTCTCCATCCAAATGAAAAATATCACTGTAATCTTTTATCATCTCTACGACTGATTGTCTTGCCACAGGATCAATCGATTCCAAATGCAAACTGTTAAGTAACCTTTCTAACCTTTCATTGTTCACCGTGCTGCCATTAGAATAAGTGTATACAGTGTAATTTGCCAGACGTTCAACCTCAAAATCTACATCCTTTAACACCACATCTCTATCAGTTGTATTTAGTACTTTTACATGTGAAATGCCTGTAGATGGGATTATGCTGTTTCCTATATATACACCCTTGATCACCTCTTTATTCAAAACTATACTTTCCTCTTGTGGACGTATAATTGTTGGTACTATTACCTCCGAACGAGCTGGTACCGAAATCTCTGTTTTATAAATACGTTTGGGATTGATTGGTACTGATATTTCATTGCTATTAACTACAAAATTTATTAAATACGTTTCAAAATCTATTTTACACAAATATTTCTCCAAAATATCTCGGCCTATTATCCCATCTGCAGGTATTTGAAAATTATTTTCAACAACATGAAATTTATGTTTGATTTCTTCAGTACCAATCATTAAATGCAGCTCTGATGTCCCAATGCTATCTACCTTTTCACTTGTTATACCAGAAAGTGACGATATGATTTTGGTATCAATGTTCTTTAAATTCCCTAATTTACAAATAGATATCTCTGCTCCAGTGTCTACCAAAAATTTAAGTTCTTCATCTACACTTTTGCATGTTATTGTTATCGTATTATCCGTACTTGCTGAAAGTTTGAACATTTTCGGGCGCTCTGCATAACAATTTTTGTTATACGGCCCTAGTAGTTTCCCTCATAATTAGTATTTCTTCTCTGTGAATTAACGCGTGGTGGTAAATTTCTATTCCTAGCACCATTATTATACGTGGTATTATCTCTTACTCTATTTCCCATATAGCTACTCGAATTGTTGTTCCTGTTGTTGGTACGAAAAGTACTATGATTTTGTGAAGTGTGGTGATTGTTGGCGCTGTAACCTCTGTTGAAATCACGGTTTTGATTATAATAACCGTTGCCACGATTTTGTGTGTTATGGTTTCTGTTTCTATTTGTTGCAAAATTATTACTAGACCTTTCCACTCTAAATACTGTACTATCATTTGTTTTCATATTTCTCTCTAGTGTCACACACTTTTCTACAGCCTCAATAAAAGTTTTTGGTGAACTAGCCTGTAAAACGTTGTGATATTCCACGTTGACCCCCTTTGTGAAAACATTTAAGGCCATATTTTCGCTCATTTTATAAATCGCGTCTTTTGTTTCTACTGTTGGGTTCTCTATTGATTTTATCTCAAAATCACTTAGTTGTTCAGTCAACATAGCAAGTTTCTCTCTATATTCTGAAATACTTAATCTGCCCTGTTTAGCTGTACCTAGCTCTGTTAACACTTGTTGTAATGTTCTAGGATTCGGAAAACCTTTTTCCAATTGACTTTTCAATTCTATAAATGTTGTTGGTTTATTAGAGCGCCCCAAAATTCTGCGTACATGAGTCGAAAGCTTGAAATTGTAGACATACTTAATGAACATTCCTCTGTCCTCTGGTTTTAAAATATCATGTAGCAACTCTGTCTGTACTATAAAATCTTCCAACTCCTCATAAGTACCCTTAAAAATATGTAGGTTTTTACCTACCACAGATATGTCAAATTGCGCCATTTTAGAACTCAATAATTCTTCAACTTTCTTACCTACCTCCTTGACTTTTAAATTTGAAACTGTAGTTACTAATTTTTCATACAATTCATGAAAATTGTTCAACTCTTCTATCGGAATTTTTTTTGATAATAAATCTATTTCCGCATTTACTGTTTTCAAATATTCCAGTTTATCGCCTATATAATTTGCAGAGTAAATTCTATCTTTACTTTTTTTTATATTTGTGTATAACTTCCTTAATTCTTCATAATATCTATTAAATTCTTCCATATGTACTAATATTTACTAATTTCCTTATATATGCCGCCACTATACTAGACATATATGTTAATGTCACTGATACAAGTGTATTAAATACTACTTATTTTACAACACTGCATCGGAGAGCACTAAAATTGCATTTGTGTTTTCTATCAATTTTACTTTTTGCGGGCTTTCAATTCATATTATTTAATCTCACTTATTTATAATTTTATTTATATACTAGTATTATTTAAATTTGCCAAAGTGTTGTTTAACTCATAAAAAAAAGTAGAAAATTTTATTTCATTAAATTAAGAAACATTTTACAAAAAACATTAAAAAAAAAATTTTATTTGTGGTGGTAGTGCAATTTTTGTTTTTCCAATTGGTCGATTTGCAGCCACAGTTCACTGGCTATTTCCCAATGTGGTGGTGGATCTGCGTTGACTGCTGCTTTCAACGCTGCCAGCTTCCGCCTTATTTTCACCAGTTTACCTCCACGCCTGTGTTTCGGCTTATCCACTTTTGGAACTGCGGTAAGTCGTTGATCTTTTCTCTTTTCCTGGCGTATTCTATACTCTCCAAAGTTAGACGCTTCGGACCTGCCTCTTTATTTGCGCTATCCACGGGCACAAACTCCTCCACTGGTATATTTTTTTTTATATTATTTGGCAGGATCGCCATGTAAAGGTTCAGTTTTCGATATAACTAATTTTTGACTGCCTATTTTTGTGCCGGCGCTTAAGAACGCCACGGGCATGAATTTTTTAGAGGCAATTTAATATGCCTATTTAAAGTAGCAAGTTTATATGCTTTTTAAATAAAACTGCCGATTTGAAGGCAAGATATTGATTGATTCTTTATTTGCAAAATTTGATCCTTTTATATGTAATTAACAGGATAATTCCAGATAAGTGTTTTATTAATTACAATAACTAATATTGATAAATGTTTAGATACATGTTTGTATTCAGCATAATAACTTTCTTAAAAATAAAGTAAAAATTGTTGGTGGCAATTAAAAAGAAATTCCTAAGTTTACACTCGAGAAAAAAATGTTCGTAAAAAGTGTGAACATTGAACATATGTGTATGCTTATGTTTATTATTTTATAATACTCTACAGTATATTATAATATCATCAGCAAATGAAATGATGCTATCTGTTTGATTAAGTAGTTCTAAAATAAACAAGTTAAAAAGGATGGGTGAATTCACTGTTCCCTGCTGTAGCCCATTGATAATATTAAATGATTTATCGGTTTGAATATTCTGGTAAGAGACTTTGAATGTTTTATTGCTTATCATATTATATATTAGTATAATACTGGTTTAATGGTAGTCCGTATTGAAATAATTTATGTATTAAGCCATATTTCAAAAATTTTACTGATGTTAGGTAGTAAACTTATGGGTCGCAAATTTTTTGGGCTATTTGGCTCTTTATCCTTTTTAGGCAGTAACACTACTTTAGCTATTTTCCATTTGTTAGGAAAATATGAATTATTCAGCATATTGTTGAACAATATGCAAAAATCAAAAACCAATCGCTATGGAATATTCTGTAATATTATGTTATGAAAACGTCAATAGAATTATCTTCGTCAATTTTGTCGGCTAATATTGTTTCATTGAAATTTATAAGTGTGGTTTTGTTACTCTCATATTCCCTTTTCAATTCTAGAAACCTACTAAAATTGGACTGGACTTGCTGGTGAACAACATTATTTGGAATAGTTTCTTTGCACTTACGTATGGTCTCAAAATAGGATTCTATAGTATTTAGCATTTGAACCTGATCTTCAACAATATAATTATTTTGGGCATCTTTTCTTACACATTGAGGGTTTATCCCCACGTTATTCTGAATGAGTTCATCTTTTGTAGGAATTTTAATTTGTTATTTAAGGGTTTAAATATTTTAAAGTTTTTCTTAATTTGGTTGTACATATCTCTCGAATCTTTGGGTTCTATATTCGTTAATTTTTCTTGGATCTGTTTATTGATACTTATTGCAAAATTATCTTGGATTAGTTTTTTAATTATTTTTATTTTTGCCTTTGCTAACGTTAGTGTCTCTTCGGGAAGCATTAGTTGGAATCTGTTATGTTTTTAGACTAATGTTAATATCTTGCTCTTCTCAGAATATAACTTTTTAATAATTGAGCTGCTTATTTTTGAGAAGGTATTGATTGCCCCTATTATGTTTGGGAACTGTTTCCTCCGTTGCTTTAAGAATAACATCATTTAGTCTGTCTAAGTGATAGTCTATTTCTGCATTCGAAAGGTTTCAATTATTAGGAATTTGAGTATGTTGGGTGAGTTTCTGGTTAATATTTTTTTGAAATTTTTTCCAATTGGTATATTTATTGTTATTAGTAAGCTTTACCTTCTCGCTCAGAAGTTTTCTTTTTCATTATTCATGTAGGTTATTATCTGTACAGCATCATGGTCGCTATCATAATCCAAAGTTTTAAGTGAGTTTATTGTGTCATTTTCAGTAACAATATGAAGCCTGCAATCGACTAAACAAATATCTAGATAAGAACCAGTTCGCGGGTATGATGGACGACATGTAGCATAAAGTTTACATCTAAAACGTATTTCATTATCTAATAGCCATGTGTAAAGTATCTTACCCTTCTGATTATTAGTAGGATTGCGCCTTTGTGTATGTTAACAGTTGAGGTCTCTTGCTAAAATATAATAATTACTTGGGCTTTGAAAATTCATAGATTCAAAAAGACTATGGATCTTACTTTTCAAATGAGTATCATTATTGCCTGAAGGGTAGTACGCGGAAATAATATATAACATTTCATTTGTAGAGAGAAGAAGACGAATAATACAGGTTTCTAACGTGTTAAAAGAATTTATTACACTATTTGTATAATTAAAGAATTTTAAGTTATCCCTAATTAATATCATTGTTCCACCAGCTTGTGTTGCACCTTTTCTATCTCTTCTTATAACATGGAGGTTATCAATCCGAATTTTGTGTCTATGATTTAGTTTTGTCTCGTTTATAAGTACAATATCGGGTATAGTTTTCTTTATGAATTCGTGAACCTCATATCTTCTATCCATTAATATTAGAGAATTAACGTTAATGTGTATTATTTTAAGTTTTTTTGAAATAAAAGTTTTGTTGTTTCCATAGCTGTTAAATTTGGATTACGATTAGTAATCAGTTAGGTTAAATTTTAAAAAGAATGGTATTGATTACATAATTCTCTTTTTAAAAATTCCTGATTATTAATTAATTATGATTACAAATAATCAAAAATAATTAAGATTATTTAGGATTACGTACTTCGCCTGCTAATTTTTTGCTACAGGACCGATGAAGGAGGGTGCTGCCAATTATGCCTTCATCATTAAAACAGGCTGGAAACAACTAACGCAACCATGCATTAATACTTATCAGAAGAATTCAACACAATGTTTCATAACTCAGCGCGGGGTTGAACTCAGGTTCCTCCATATCTCGTGTTCTAGTACTTCAACTAACAGCACCCCCAAGTTTAAATACTAAAAAAGCAAAATTTTGTTATTCAGTTACTTTCATATTTAGGAAAAAGTTTAAATTTTTCAGTTCGGAGACTGTATTTTTAGCTTTTCTTATATCTAATTCCAATGACCGTCTTTCAAAAATATTATATATGTTTAATTTACAAACAAAAAGAAAAAAATCGTTTCAGTTGGTAACTTTTATGTACAAAAAAAAGGTAATAATTGTCCAACCCTAGAACCGCCTTCTAAATTTTTTTCGAATTTTCACTACCAATTCTCTTCATACTGAAGTATAAAATAGGTTTAAATCACTGAAAAATCCAAAATTCGTAATCTATTTAGTTACTCTTATGTATCAAAAATATGTTCAATGGTCCAACACTGGAGACCATTTACATATTTATAATTTTAACACCAATTTTTGTCTCCCTGAAGCATAAAATAGTTTTAATACTAAACAAAAACAAAAAATAGTAGCCGTTCTGTTTTCTTTTATGTACCAAAAACAATTCGATTGTCCAACACTGTAATAGAATTTTTGATTTCTTGTTAGGTTTTTAATACCAATTTAATTATATAAATAGTTCATTACAACTAAAATTAGGAATATTTTTACTTTTGTATACCAAAAAAAATCTATTGTCCAACCCACTATGTTTCAAAGACCTACTTTTTCCGTGCGAAATTAATATCTTTTAAAATATTAAACTTTTTAGAGCAAAATTGAAAGCGGAGCTAACGCAGGCATTTTTAAATAAATCTAAAAAAATTAACCCATTGGTGACCAATAAGATGCAAAAAAAAACAGTAATAAATAATTTATTTTATTATTTTTTTTTTTTATAAAAAAATTGTTTTATTTTAGTTTTGGATAAATCTAATCATTGGTGGCCAATTATATGTAAAAAAATTATTTATTTTATTATTTTTTTATTAAAAAAGTTCGATTTTTTTCAAAGTATAAGAATCTACAAAAAGTGATATTATTCGGATAGTGCAACTTTGAGCAATATGAGATAAATCCTAGTAAATGAACCAAACTTTAGTCTATTCAAATATGTTTACATTTGGTTTGCCAAACGTTAACATTTTTTTAAAAGTTTACATGAAATTAAAATTTTGAAAAAACCCATTTGCTTAAAGGTTATTTTAAAAAATTAATTTTTCAAAATCAAATTTTATATATTTTCAAAAATTTATGAGAAAAAACTTAAGTACTTACATGACAGATTATTCTCCATTACAAATTATTTATAAAATTTTAACACAATTTTCACAATAAATGCTCAAACTTTTGATTTAAAATTAATATTTTACAAAAATGTTTCAACACGTATGGGAACAATGACTTTGACTGCGCGCTGTCAAATAGTGTTTTGTATTTTTCAAAAAAAAATTGTCAATTTGTTTGAATTGGAGTGTTAGAAACTGCTTGGCAAAAAAAACAAAGCTATATTGATAGTTTTGAAATTTGAATTTCGCACGGAAAAAGTAGGTCTTTGAAACATGGTGCAACCCTAGAATCGAATTTTAGTTATTATTACTAATTAAATTCAGCTTAAAGTATAAAAAAATATACTTTTGATTCACTAAAATAACCATAACTTATATCGATATTTTTATGTACCAAAAAATTTTAGTTTTCCAACCCTGGAATTTTCGATTTTTTAACTTTTTACACGAATATAATTCTTTCTGAGGTATAAAAAATGTTTTGTTCGCCAAAAACAAAAGTTAGGCACATATTTGGTTACTTTTATGTAAAATAACAGTTCGGATTTCCAACCGTGGCTGAATTTTAAATTTTTTTAGTTTTTAATACCAATTTAATATTTTCTGAATTATGAAAAATATACCAAAAAATTTGGATTTTCCAACCCTAGAATCAAGTTTTAAATAAAATAGGTTTAATAGTATAAAATAGGTTTAATGCACTGAAATAACCAAACTTAGCTACTGTCGTCACTGGCGGTGACTGTTGTTCATAAGGAGCGAATTTAACAACACCAATAAATAACAAGACCAAAGTTATTAAATGGTGTGAAGCGTTTATTTCTATACAAAAAACATTTGATTAAAATATATAAAAAATACAAAGTACTTTAAGTACTCACCGCAGTGCTATTCCTTACAAACTAAATTTTGTCTTTAAAATAAATTAAGTTGAGCTAAAATTCTTTATGTACAAAAAACAACCTTTTAAATAACGGGCCAACTTAACGAGACAAAACCACTGCAGTAGAATGAACACACAAAAAGGAATTGATCATTTACACGTAAACAAATAGGCAAAAAAGGGAATACAAATACATAATATACTTGTAAATGATCAAGGGACAAATAAACATTTAGGCAATTCACAGACTGATAATAAAATGAACAAATCAAGCAAATAAATTATATCATATAAAAATAAATATGTTGAAGCTTTAAGCGACATCCCCACCCCCGTGGATCGGCCACGATTCACTACTCCAGATCAAGGACGGCAAGTTTAGAAACAGGGCGCATTAAGACACCAGTGCTAGTACGGATATCAGCGCGACGAATAACAAAATCTTTGCCCTTGTAGACCTCTTCTACTCTACCACGTCTCCAATCTCTTCGAGACACTGACGGATCACAAATGAGAACCAGATCACCAACGGCAATGGGCTTTGTACGTTGGCACCATTTGGAACGTCTTGTCAATGTGGGCAAATATTCTTGGATCCAGCGATTCCAAAAGTGGTCACGTAATTGGCGGGAGATGCACCATTGCTTTCTCAATAAAATAGGCCTTTCTTCTGGGGCTCCGGCAGGAGTTTGGGCTGTATTTGGGCAACCAAGCAAAAAATGGTTAGGCGTTAGGGGTTCCTCGTCTTCGTGGCTCAACGGCAAGTGTGTCAAGGGACGAGAGTTCACAATATTTTCGGCCTCAATCAGGAAACTCTGCAGTGTGTGTTCACGAGGGGCAGACTCTTTCAAAGTTGACTGTAGCACACGTTTGACGCACTGGACCATACGTTCCCATATACCACCTTCTGCAGGATTATGCGGACAATTGAATTGCCAGTCAATACCATTCGATGACAGTTCATCTTCAATTCGGGTCACATCAAACACTTCGTTAAACCTCTTAGCGACTTGGTCAGCACCAACAAAATTTTTACCATTGTCGCTTCTGAGTCTTGTAGGCACGCCACGCCGGTTTATAAAATTGCGTATGGCAAGAATGCACGCATCTGTGGACAAGTCAAAGGCAACTTCCAGATGGATGGCTCTGACGGTTAGGCAGGTAAATAGAGCAACCCATCTCTTTTCATGGCGTCGACCAATGGTTATAGTTAGTGGCCCGAAATAATCCAGACCAGTGTATGTAAAGGGCCGAATATATGGCGTCAATCTGTCTTCTGGCAAAGAACCCATAAGTGGTGGCACCGGCAATGTACTACGAAACCTGCAAATGAAACATTTAGAAACACACCTACGCAAAATTTTTCTAAGGCGGGGGATCCAAAATGATCTTCTGATTTCACATATCGTTGCTTCGAAATTCTGGTGCTTCATCTTGCAGTGTACATGGGCCACAAACAACTCGGTAACGGGATGAGATGAAGGCAATATAATCGGATGTCTTATTTCCATGGGTAACCAACTAGCTGCGTCCACACGGCCATAAACTCGAAGTAGTGAATTTTCATCCAAATATGGAGCCAACATAAACAATTCACTACCTTTTGGCAAAATTTCTTCAGATTTTAAATTTTCTATTTCGGCATTAAATCTATCTCGTTGGGCTTGGCGGCAGAGATACATTTCCGCAGTTTTTAGTTCAGCAGCTGTCAAACCAGTCCTTCCTTCTGGTATCCCTTTCTTTTGGCATCGATTTATAAAAAGTAAGACCCAGGCAACGGTACGTTTCAGTTTCAAATAGGACGAAAATCTGCTGAATTCAATAAGAGGCGAAATATTAATCAGTAAGGCAAATTTTGGACGTAGCTCCTCAGTATCAAAGCTAGTAGGATCAATGTTGACAGATTTAGGCCACTTATCTTCATCATCATTAAGGAAACTAGGGCCACTAAACCAGCTGGATTCATTTGAAAAGTTGACTTGAGACTTCATCCTCGTGGTTTCATCAGCAACATTCAGATTGGTTGGCAGCCATCTCCAATCTGCTGGGCTAGTGGAATCTAAAATTTCTGTGATTCGATGAGCAACAAAGGGCTTGTATCTACGGTTTCCTGAGCCAATCCAATTGATAACTGTCGTGGAATCGCTCCAACAGATGGTTCGAGACACCTTCATGGAATGCTCCATCAAAATCGTATTCATTAATCGAGTGCCCAAAACAGCAGCCTGAAGTTCGAGCCTTGGGATACTCATCGCTTTTAGAGGGGCACATCTAGTTTTTGCAGCTACGAGGGATACTTCGATTTTTCCATCAGCATTTATGGACCTCCAATATGACACGGCACCAAATGCATCCTCACCGGCATCGGCAAAAACATGTAGCTCCAATCGAGTAGGATCGCCATTTCCAAAATAATATCGAGGAACTTTTAGGTTGACAACATATTTGAGCTCTTGGCGCCAATTATTCCACACGTCATACATTTCATCGGGCAAAGCGTCATCCCATCGGATATCATGTCTCCATACTTCACGCATCAACAATTTAGCCGTGACCATAAAATTGCTCAAAAAACCAAGTGGATCGAAGACAGACATGACCACACTTAGTAACTCACGTTTTGTTGGGGACCTCAGACCTTCTATGATATCAGCATTCACGTTGTGGAACTTTAGCTCAAACCTGAAAGTATCATCTTTAGGTTGCCAGTACATACCTAAGACCTTTTCTGAGTGCAGCTCCTTGATATCACTGGAAAAGTTCACCGGCTTCTCCACAGTACCTTTAAGAGCCACAATTACTTCCGTCGAATTGGATGAAAAGTTTCGTAGCTCAAATCCGGCAGACTTATGGATGTCACGAACTTGTTGGGCAACCTCAATAGCTCTTTCAGTAGTTAGAAAGCTGTCGACAAAGTCATCCACATAATGATGATCCACTATAGACTTCACCGCACGAGGATATTCTTCACGATAGCTCAAAGCGTTGGTTTCTTTAACATAATGGGCTACGCAGGGCGAACAAGCAGCCCCAAATGTCATCACAAGCATCTCGTAAGTATCGGGTGGCTTCGTGTCATTTTCACGCCAAAGGAACCGTTGGGAACACCTATCTTCAGGAGAAACAAGGACTTGGTGAAACATCTCTTTAATGTCCCCACAAACTGCAACAGCACCAACACGAAAGTTGAACAAAATTTACGGCAAAGGCTTATATTCTTGAGGACCCTTCAACAGCATGGAATTCAGCGAGACACCTTCAACGGTTGCAGCAGCATCAAAAACTAGACGAAGCTTTCCGGGCTTATTTGGGTTGACCACTCCAAAATGAGAAAGATACCAAGTCCTAAGGCAAACACCAGAAGCTTCATTGGGCAACAATTTTCGTATATACCCCTTGGATACATAGCCCTTCATGATGGACTTATAGGCATCACCAAATTCAGGAATCCTCTTCATCTTCCTTTCAATACCATTGAGTCTATTTAAAGCCATGGAATAACTGTCAGGCAGGACAATATCATCAGCGCACCACAAAAGCCGAGTTTGGAATCTCCCTTCAACCTTCACTGTAGATTCCTTCATAATTTGACGAGCTCGTGTAACCTCCTTCGATTCTACGACTGGCAAAACCTTCACTCCAAAATTTTCGATTTCAAAGTAACTTGCCACCAAGTCATAGACCTTCTGTTCTGGCTGAACTGACAACAAACATAAATGAGAATTTAATGGCTTACCCCTCATCGGGCCAAAAACGACCCAGCCTAATGGTGTGTTGGCAGCATAAGGACCACTTTCTTCTAATGGCACAATTTCATCAGGAAGACCAAGATGGCAGTGATCCAATCCAATCAGGACCTTAGGGGCAATACCATTGTAAGTTTTAATAGGTAAACCAGGATGAGCACTTAAGTCCATATTAAAACTTTGAGCCGGCAATTTCAAATTTGAGACACCATAAACATTTTTTAGAGCATACTTCCTTTTCATGCCAATCCCACTTACGTGCAGATCTACCACAGATGCCATTTCCTCAGATGCCTTCCCAGCGTACCAGTGTAAATTCAATTTACTTTGTTGCCCCCGGAGGCCCAGTTGCCTCACCAAGGAGCTGTCCACCATAGTAACAGAAGAACCTTCATCCAACAACGCATAAGTTTCAACCTTGTTACAACTCGAAATAGCAGCACACTTTTATCTGCAGCACGGGACACACAGCTTAGGACGGACGCACTTAAATTTGTTGAACCACCTGAAGCTCCCAACTCATTTGACACAGAATTATTTTCACCATTATTACTTTGACCATCATGTAATAATTTGTTATGTTTTCTTAGGCAACCATCAATGGGACACTCTTTTCGGTTACGGCAACTCCTACTAGGATGCCCCGAGCCAAGGCAAGAAAAACATAACCTAAATTTTTTCACATGAGTCCATCTATTAGGCACGCTCAATGAACTAAATTTTTTGCACTCAAACAATTTGTGGTTACCCTGGCACATAGGGCATTCTTGTTTGCGTTGACCCTCGACGGCATGGAGGACAACTTTTCTTTTTGGTTCACTATAATTTCGATTACCACTCACCCCTTGAATAGTTTGTACCAAATCAGCAACATCTTTGAGCCAATCGTTGAAATTCAGAACAGTTGGATAAGGCTTAATTGTTGAGGCATATCGGGCCCACTCCATTCTCTTACTCAAGGGAAGCTTGCCAACTAGTTCGTCCATTAGTGTAGGATTAGCCAAATGCTGTTGTCCATTAGCAGATTCCAAAAAGGCGGCAAGATTCTGCACCTTAACAGCAAACGGCACAAGCCTGTCGATAGCACTTTCACCAATGGGCTGAATTTCTTTCACTTGTTGCAACTGACAACGAATAAGCATTTCTGGACGACCATATCGAAAGCGTAGTTGTTCCATCACCACATTCACATTATCCGGATGTATGAGCAAAGATTTAACACTTTCACGTGCATCACCCTTTAATGCCTTTTGGAGGCGAACACAATTCTCAAAATTATTATAGTTGTAGACGGCAGTGGAATTGTTAAAAGCTGTCGAAAACATGGGCCAATCCTCAGGTATGCCACTAAACTCTGGTAAATCGTAAATTTTTCTATGCACTGCCATCGAACCACCATTTTGAGACACAAGACTATTAGGCGGGAACATTTGTACTAATGGCGGTTGGCTTGCATAAAAACCAGAATTATTTGCATTGCAGCTAACACAAGAAAATGGCGTGCGACGACCAGCGCAGTCGACGTTGGCTGAGGCAGAGTTGCCAACGTTGGCATCACTGGGACCTGTGGCTGGTGGCGCCATATTGGATGGCTGGGGCATTTCAGCGGATGAAGACGAATTGGTATTGAGGGCGTTGGACAATACTTCCTGGGCAGCCAGCAACTGAGCCTGGAGCGTATTGATTTGGCTTTGCAAGTTTTCCAAATGAATACCTGGATTGTGTTGATTATGCTGAAAGGTGCTGGTAGCCATGATGGGAGCGGCAGTGAAAGTGGTGGCTATGGTACCTGATGTTCCAACGGCGGTGGAACCTATCAGCACACCGGCAGCGGCAGGGATGGACTTATTTTGTTCACCTGCGTTGGCAGTACTTCCGTTTGTATTTGTGACACCAGATGTAGAAGGAACTACTGGCAACGACATTGTTGTTCCGGCGGCAGAGGAACTGGTGGGCAACAATGGAGGTCCAGCGGCAGATGGTGGACCATTATTATTTTGATTTAAATCTGACTGCAATCGAGGGCTTTTTCTTACGGGCGATCGTTGCATGGTGAACTCCAAAATTTTTTTCAAATTAATTGCTTAAGTGAGAACACAAAAAACGAAGGAACACACACTTAAGACACCACAAATTATTTTAAATATGTCCCGGCAGACGAGGGACCACTTTTATAAAAATTTCCAAAAATATTGTATTCAGCTGGCAGAATGAAGCACAAATATTTCTGCAAACGTTGAAAATATTTCTTGTTCCCACAGGCGAGGAACCTCTTCACCAAAAATGTATTTTCTCTTAGGCAGAGAACCAATTGTCCCGGCAGGCAAGGGACCACAATAAATTTTTTTAAAATATCACCAATGTTCCGGCAGCTTGGAACTACAATATTTTTCGCACAAAGGTTGCGAAATAAAACGTGTCTCTTAGGCAGAGAACCAATTGTTCCGGCAGGCAAGGAACCACAAGATTTTCCGCACAAAGCTGCGAAATAAAATTTTGTCTCTTAGGCAGAGAACCAATTGTTCCGGCAGGCAAGGGACCACAAGATTTGCCGCACAAAGTTGCGAAATAAAATTTGTCGTCACTGGCGGTGACTGTTGTTCATAAGGAGCGAATTTAACAACACCAATAAATAACAAGACCAAAGTTATTAAATGGTGTGAAGCGTTTATTTCTATACAAAAAACATTTGAATAAAATATATAAAAAATACAAAGTACTTTAAGTACTCACCGCAGTGCTATTCCTTACAAACTAAATTTTGTCTTTAAAATAAATTAAGTTGAGCTAAAATTCTTTATGTACAAAAAACAACCTTTTAACAAACGGGCCAACTTAACGAGACAAAACCACTGCAGTAGAATGAACACACAAAAAGGAATTGATCATTTACACGTAAACAAATAGGCAAAAAAGGGAATACAAATACATAATATACTTGTAAATGATCAAGGGACAAATAAACATTTAGGCAATTCACAGACTGATAATAAAATGAACAAATCAAGCAAATAAATTATATCATATAAAAATAAATATGTTGAAGCTTTAAGCGACAGCTACTTATGTGGCTATTTTTATGTAGCAACAAAAATTTCGCTTTTCCAACCATGTAATCGAATTTTTATTTTTGTTTTTTTTTTTGTTTTTTATACCAATTTAATATTTGACGAAGTATAAAAAATGTTTAATTCACTGAAAAAGCAAAACTTAGGAACTGGTATCGAATTTGTTTTTAACACCAATTTAATTCTTCCTGAAGTACAAGATAGATTTAATTCACTAAAAACCCAAAATTTTATTCACAAAAAAAAATTAAAATTTTCCAACCGTGGAAACGAATTTTTAATTGTTTTGTTTATTTTTTACCAATGCAACTCTTAATGATGTATAAAATAGTTTTACTTAACAAAAATTAAAATTTGTATCTGTAGAGCATTAAGAATTTTTGAAACAAGTTACTGCACTAACTTTCCGTTTAGTAAGTATGCTAATTTATTAACTAATAAATTTAGTTAATCAAAGTTATTGGACCGGATTTCAAAAGAATCTTTAGTATAATATCACAAACTGTAACTATTTATTGTATATAATTTGCATGTATTTTATCTTATTTTCAGCTAAACAGTTTTAAATCACCAAGGGAATATGTTCCAGCTATTTATTATAATTAAAAAAAATTCATGTATGCAAACTTGTAATTAAGTTTTTTCTATGATAATAAAGTTCATTAGCTTTAAGCAGTTTAGTAGAGGTATTACTTGATATGTAAAAATTAATAAAATGTTAATATTTAATAAATACTATTTTTTTAAAAGAAATATATAAGAATGAAAAAAGGTAAGTATTAAATTAAGGGTCCGATTATGGTTTACAACAGTTGTTAGTTCAATGTTGTATTTTTGAAAAAGCGATTATGGTTACAACTGTTGTCAGTAATGTTGTATGTTAAGTTGTTTGCCTTTGACAACACCGATTATCGTTTACAATATGTGTATTTATGTGTTGTCAGTACTGTCAAAAAAGTACAACAGCTCATAAGCTGTTGTTTCGCGAGCGTTACAAGTTCAAAAAGCAAAATGAAGAAAAATTTGTAAGTAAACATATAAAATCTAAAAAAGCAGAAATATAATTAATTATTAATTGTTCTTAGCAAAATTACAAATAAAAAACAAATGGAAAAACTGGTTGATCTTATGTAAATGAATCCAGAGATTGGCCGAGGGAAACTGCCATTTGGATGTAGCAAAATGTATCTCAAAGAGATATGGGATAAATTTTCTGACCAATTAAATAGCTTAGGACCTCCTATTAAAACTACCAAAGAATGGCAACGAGTAAGTAGCAGATCTACTGAATAATTTATTTTACCTTACGTAAAATTATTTCTATTTAATCACAGGTATGGACCCACTATAAAGCCAATTTGAAAAGAAAATTGGCTTCAAACAAGAGAAAGCACAAAGTACTGGTGGTGGCCCATCTACTGAAGTGAGCTTGAGCCCATTGGAACAGGGGACTGTGGAGCTTGTGTCAATGCAAACACAAGTAAACCCAAGTGGTTCTGCAATGGGCTTGGCAACTCAGCATGATTCCGATGGGGCGGAATCAACATTTGGACCTGAGGAGCCTTCAACTTCCGTTAAATGCACCGAGCCGCCATTGGCAAAAAATAGAAAAGCATTAAGCAATAGTCGGGAGGACGAACGATTAGCAATATTAAAAAGCCAATCGAAAAACCAAGAGGAGATTTTAAAAACTTTAAAACGCCTGGAATATATGTAATTCATATACAAATTATCAAATAAATAAAAAAAATTTATGAAATAAAAAAAAGAAGTCTGCTTATGAAATAAAAATGATAAAAGCTAAACTAGAGTTAATAAATAAAAAACTACAAGAAATGTGATGATTATGTACTATATTTGTATTATATACTTTTTGTTTAGTATTAAGACTTTTTATACTTTATATGAATTTTTTTATATTGTTTTCTATGAATAGCTTTTTAATGTTTTTATGTATTTTAATTTTTTATGTTATATTTGCGATGAATTAAAGCAATAAATATGTTGAAAAATTTAGTCACTTAATATATTAAGCATTATATTTTTTCTAATTTGTTGTGCAGAATCTTCAATGTTTGTTTCTGAAGCCTCTCCAACTTCTACCTCTGTGTCTAATGGGAAAGGCATTTCCTCATTGTGAAGTGCGCAACACACATTCGTGATTTGCGCTGCTTTTTCGGGAGTATAGTGGAGACCTCTTGCAGAGAGAAAACATCGAAACCGATTTTTAAGAACTCCAATTGTTCTTTCAATAACGTTGCTTGCGTTCGAATGAATGGTATTAAAACGTCTTTCGCGTGACCCTTCAGCAGTACTTCGAAAGGGCGTTATTAAGAACGGTTGCAATGGATTGCCAGCATCACCTAGAAATTTGTAAATTTATTGAAGAAATAAGTAAAATAAAAACAAAAAATCGCCTACCTAAGATCCAAGTATTATCTTCCAAATTTTGCTGTAAATATTGTTATAGGTCACTCATATTCCACACAAAGGAGTCATGATTTGAGCCGGGGTACCGAGCATCTACATACCGTATATTCATTTCGAAATCGCACAAGTATTAAAAGAAATATTTAGTTTTTAATAAATACAATTGAATATTACAATCATGACATTCAGGCTGTAGTATCCTTTCCTGTTTAAATACAAATGTTGTAATTCCTTTGAAGCCGCTACAATTCGTACGTGCTTACCATCTATATATCCGACTACTCCTGGAAATGGGGTTTTTGAAAAAAACGACGTTTTATTCTTATTTTTTTCTTCTTCGGTCATCCCAGCATTTATACACTTCTTGCAAATTTTTCGCTCAAAGAATTTAATTATTTCATTTAATATGCAGCAAACAGTTGGTTGTGAAACTCCAATATTAAAATCATTGCCGCTGCTTCTTTGATAACTACCATAAGCAAAAAGCCTTAATGCACAACACAATTTTAAAACCGGTAGAATGGCAGAGCAGCGCATTGAAGGTGTTAAAAAAAGAGTCAAGCTTTTGTAACAAAAACAAAAAACCATCCTTGTTTATCCGGAACAATTTTATAAAACTATAAAATTTATGTGTAATCAATACATTTTAAAAATTTGTTATTTTAGGAAAATCATACGTACTCAGTATTTGGTAACTCTAATGGATTTGTCGCGAATATTTTTCCGAATATTGAAAAATTGGAATTGAATATAATAATTATACATGTATGTATAATTGTTATTTTCAATTTCATCATCAAAATATAAATCATCGTTAATATCCATAATTCTTTTTGTTTTGTTTATGTATTTCAGACGAAAACTACGTTTATTCTATTTTTTACCTTGATATTTGTTGGCGCACAGGTATGCATTTTTATGGAAATATCTACTACAATTACATTACAACACTGTGACATACACAACTGCTAGCTGTTGTAAACCATAATCGCAAAAAGGGTTAGTGTTGTGTTGTAACTAAAACAACACAACATTTTTGAACAATGAACAATGACACAAGTGTCAAAATAAAAGGGAACAAGTAAAAACCTTATATTCGACCGGGTCGAATCTTAAACACCCTCCAAATATTTAGTAAGTAAATTTAAAATAGATATATTTTGCCGGGGTCGCTCTGGCAAGGGCTATGGGAGAGACATTTCACCTTTGTCATAGAACTCTAAAAATAAATGCTTGGGATCAGTATATACAAAATTAAAAAAAATATTTTATGTATGAATTTTTTATTAGTCGAACTTTCCTATGTAAATTGTTAATTTTTTCAACGAGCTTAAGTTCGAATCTGCATGACTGCAAATGATTTTTTTATAATTTTTTTATTAATAAATGAATTTGTTCAAATTCTATTTATTATTTTTTATATTAAGATTGGAATATTAAGAATATTTTCAATAATCATCAAACCAGCAGAACGGATCAGTACTGATTTCGAGGCCGCTACGCCATCTCATCAGCGTTCTTTGTTCAATTTTTCCACTTTTGCAAGTGGTGCTAGTAAGTAGGAATACCAACTATTTAACCAATGTTTTTAACGAAAATTGAATATGAGAAGTTCCCATATTCATATTTTTAAGTTATTACCTTTTTGGTTAGTACGAAATTCCCCAACCCTGACGATTAATATTCCCATATTCCATGTCTCTCTTTCGCTTTTTCCAGAGCCATCGGCTACTGATAGCTAAAGCTTCTTTGTTATTTATGTTCAAGTAATTGAACATAGTTGTCAATTTACAATGAACAAGTGCGCGTGCCCCCGCAATGTTTTAAATTATGTATGAATTTGTTATTAGTCGAACTTTCTTATGTAAATTGTTAATTTTTCAACGGGCTGAAGTTCGAATCTGCATGACTGCAAATGTTTTTTTATAATTTTTTTATTAATAAATGAATTTGTTCAAATTCTATTTATTATTTTTTATATTAAGATTGGAATATTAGAATATTTTCAATAATCATCAAACCAGCAGAACGGATCAGTACTGATTTCGAGGCCGCTATGCCATCTCATCAGCGTTCTTTGTTCAATTTTTCCACTTTTGCAAATGGTGCTAGTAAGTAGGAATATCAACTATTTAACCAATGTTTTTAACGAAAATTGAATATGAGAAGTTCCCATATTCATATTTTTAAGTTATTACCTTTTTGGTTAGTACGAAATTCCCCTACCCTGACGATTAATATTCCCAATATTCCATGTATCTCTTTCGCCTTTTCCAGAGCCATCGGCTGCTGATAGCTAAAGCTTCTTTGTTATTTATGTTCAAGTAATTGAACATAGTTGTCAATTTACAATGAACAAGTACGCGTGCCCCCGCAATGTTTTAAATTATGTATGAATTTGTTATTAGTCGAACTTTCTTATGTAAATTGTTAATTTTTCAACGGGCTGAAGTTCGAATCTACATGACTGCAACTGATTTTTTATTATTTTTTTATTAATAAATGAATTTGTTCAAATTCTATTTATTATTTTTTATATTAAGATTGGAATATTAGAATATTTTCAATAATCATCAAACCAGCAGAACGGATCAGTACTGATTTCGAGGCCGCTACGCCATCTCATCAGTGTTCTTTGTTCAATTTTTCCACTTTTGCAAGTGGTGCTAGTTAGTAGGAATATCAACTATTTAACCAATGTTTTTAACGAAAATTGAATATGAGAAGTTCCCACATTCATATTTTTAAGTTATTACCTTTTTGGTTAGTACGAAAAATTTTTTAATAGGGTCATTTAGGGGACAAAGGGAGAGGAGGGGGTAGGGCAGAGTAGTACCAGGTTACGTCTCAGCATCGTCATTAAAGCTTAAAAATGTTATTTTCAAGGAATGTAGGCATAAGTAAAACAATTTGTTACATTTTTACACTATTTTTACATATAATATCGTCCACTAAAGGGGGCGGAGTTCAACATATTTATTGGACCTTCTTTAATATAAAAATATATTATTTGCTCAACAAAATTACAAAAAAACTTTAGAAATTATGTTGTTTTTTTGAGGTTGGTTTAATTCTTCTTAGGGGAACTTTTGACCCTATTGCCCGATTTAGCCCATCACCGAACTTAACCTGTGCTATCCTCCAAGATACATTTGTACCAAATTCCAAGAGTCTAGCTCTTTTCGTTTGGACTGAATCATGAATTCCACAGACGGACGGACGGGCATGCCCAGATCGTCTTAGATTTCATCACTGATCAAGAATATGTATACTTTATGGGGTATCAGGTGGATATTTCGCTGCGTTACAAACGGAATGACAAAGTAAATATACCTTCCATATTATTTTTTGGAGAGTATAAAAAATAAATATTACACAAAACCACTGCTGTGGAGAAAACCTCAATTGGCCTAAATATTCCACGCCGTTTTTTGTCTTAACTTCTACCACTCTGACCTTGCCGTATTGACCTTCGTGCACGCTCTACTTTTCCGATCAGCCACTCTTGGGGCGGGAGATTGTCTTCGTGGACCTTTGGCTGGGTTGGAGGTTGGACTCTTCCTTGAACCATTTACCTTTGGGCTGTCACCCTAGGACGTAGTCTTTAGACCAAAATCGCATAGCAGCCGCAATCGCTTTAAGTATCGCAGTTTGTTGTCGCTGACGTCTCCGACGGATTCTGGCGGCAGCTAACGCAGGCTCTCTCTAATTAGAAGATGTGCCGGCGTAAATTCATCCCCGTCGTTCGTATCTGGTGACAGCGGTACTATTGGTCTGCTGTTTAACACCGCCTCTACTTCTGCGAGAATTGTTAACATTTCTTATTGTGTAAGCATCGCATTGCCCACAGCTCATATTAGTAGGTGCTTCGCTTGTTTTACGGCCGCTTCCCATAGTCCTACGAAGTGCGGTGCGATGGGAGATATGAAGCTGAACCTTGTATGACACGATGTCCCCACTCTGCTTCTCTAACGCCTTGACTAGATACTCTGCTGGCTCCTACAAAGTAGGTCCGATTGTGGTAGTGCACTTTAAGGGGGAGACCTCTCCTGACAGTTAACCTTTTAAAAGAAAAAATAAAAGCGTCAGAAGATAAATCAGATACCAAATCTAAGTGGACAGCCTTTGACGTGAACCAGACAAAAACTGCTATAGACATTTTAATTGGTGGTCTACCGCGTATTCGCATTTAAATTTGTACCGGGCCACAAAAATTTACGCCAACTATCAAAAATGGCCGCAAAGTTTTTAACCTATCGCCGGGCAAGTTTCCCATTATTTGAGTCATAACCTTTGGTTTATAGCGATAACAGTGAACACAGTTACGTACGATCTTACTGCACTCCTATTTGGCATTTATAACACAAACGTTTTCCCTTGACAGGGATATTAGTGTTTTCGGACCAGCGTGGTTATTTTCGAAGTCCAGATTGCGTAAGTATCGCATCACGAAAAGATTCTTCTTTGTCAGCAGAAGTGTGAATTTTGTATTATACAATAAAGTTGCATTAAGCAACCTCCCACATACCCTTATTAGTGAAAAGTTTCGGTTATGTTCTGTAAATTCATGGATAAATGGTATGAGTCTTTGAATATTCGATAGCAATACCTGAGATTTCTTTAATGTATTAATCTCATCGGAAAAATTTTCTCTTTGGAAAACTTCTACTAGGCTATAGAAAGCCCAGCTTAGCTCTTGTGTAGTAGGGTTTTTTAACCTGCAGGTTTCTAACTTCTTGCAGAAGTCAATGAATCTTAACATAAAACAGACGATTCGCAAAATCTTTTTATTTGAAGAATGATGTTTAATCAATTCTAAATAAACATTTTCTAAATTAAACGAATTCTCTACCGCAACCAGAACATGAGATTTTTTTTCTTTCCAGAGATAATTCAATTTCTGTTAACTCAAAGTGATGATTAAAAGGCCACATCGAATTGTTCTTCAGGAAGAAAGAAGGGCCGCTAAGCCAGACAGATGTCGTTAGATCATCTACATTACATCCAATGTCAGCAGGCTTTCCTCGTGTAGGTACATGGTGCCATGAACCATTCTCTGACCATTCTTGTACCTCGGCAACTATAGTTTCGGAAGAGATTTTGTTTTGAGCGGAACTACTTTTGATTTCGCCGTCAACAAAGTGCATGACACTCTAGATGAATCACAACTTCTAACATATAAACAGCATCCGTAAGCCTGAATTGAGGCATCAGCAAACCCATGAATTTGAATTTTGGCTGATAATGTAGTTTGAACCAAGAAGCTGTAAATATCAAAGATATTATAAAAAGGCTGCCCCTACGCTCGGCAAAAAAAAAATATATATCTTTTTTTTAATAGTTCTTTTGGAACTATTGAAAAACTTCCTTAGCAAAAGTTTAATGATTTTTTGCGACCTTTAATTTTCTGATATTAGGGGGGGGGGGGCACATTAAGGTGGTAGGAACTGAGATCTAGTGGGTAAATACAAGAGCGGTATATTTGAGACCAATGACTATTAAAGCAAAACATTGGCCTCCTTAAGACAGAAAGATCGACATATCACTCTTTGAGATCCGACTATAAATGTAGAAGATATAATGAAAAATGTATTTTGGGGACCCTACTTTCGGCAAAAAGAAAAGAAAATTTATATTCGAAATCACCTTGCTTATATTCGGTGGTGTACGGTGAATTTTTTTTTCGAGACGCCCTAATGTACATACTTCAGCTTGTACAAAACAAGCCATCAATTGAGTATGAACAAAAAACATACTTAGGATCACGTTCTGATCTATAACTCCGACACCAATTGAGTCTCCACCTTTAAATTTTCTGGAAATGTAAAAGAGGGTCCAATACTTGACATATATTTTTTTAAGAATTTTACACAATATACATTTTCAGATATAGACCTTTGAACTTAAGACACCAAAAAATAACCTTTGACCTTTTCTTAAAAGCACTCAGTATGCATATCATTTTGAAGGGTGCACTTTCAACTTTAAAACGATATAAAAAAAATTAAATTGTCTTGCATAGTTCAAAAGTTCTATCGCTTTTTGTAAGGACAGTTTTGCGATTTTTAAAAATTTTTTACAACTTTTATGACGTCATATTTCGGAAACCGAATGGATCTGGGGCCAAATTTTTTTTGTTTAATTATACTCTTATAGTGTATAACAATTGTGTTGGATGGAGCTGTATGAGATGAAGCTGAAGGAATATATGTCCCATGAGCGGTTCAAAAGGAGCGTTCGTCTGGTGTCTGCGCATGGAAGGTGGTACCTGGTGGCCACATTAATGTCATCCTGGAGGTGACGAATAAGGTGATGGATGTGTTGGTGGCTAGCTGCGCCTATATTAAATGGTTCCGCTTTGTTGACCGGCCGCAGGATCCGGTGATGGCATTTTATAGGTGTCTCGGCTTTGGTCATCGCGTGAGGGAGTGTAGGATGAAGGAGGATGTCTGCCGTCATAGTGGCTGCAGAAACTGCACATTTAGAGATCTCCCATCGGATCATATGATGATGTCGAGAGCTTGCCCGATCATAGCGGCAAAGATTGCGGTGACGAACGCTCGGCATTAAACAGCATTATGCGTCCATTTTAGTATTACAGATAAACTGTCAGCGGACGTATGCGGCGGTTTGTGAGTTGGGGCACCCAACGGTGCAATTTGGATGCGGCATTTGCACTTGTGCAGGAGCCATATGTCACGGGTGGCTGTGTAAGGGGTTTACCGGAGGAATGACAGTTTTTACGGACGAGGGGGAAGCTCTGCAGTTTTGGTGGGGGACAGGGACATTGACAGTACTGTCGTTAGCTGTAGCCAATGGGGGGTCTGCATTTCTGCAGAAGGGGGTTCGGGAGGTTGTTTTTGGCTAGCATCTACTGTAGGTTCGGGGCACCTTTAGAGCCGTATTTTAGGTATATGGATACGGTGCTACCCCTCGCGAGTAGTTTTCCGCTGATCATAGGGTGTGGTTTTCTAAGACTCCAAGGCTTGCGTCTTGGAGTCGGAATCGCATGAGAGGTCAGATGCTGAGTGAATATATGGTTACAATGAGCCTCGGTGTTATAAATGAGCCGAGTGATCTGGATACCTTCGATGGGCCCATGGGTGTCAGTGACTTTGACGTGACGGCTGCGAACGGGGCGGCAATGACTGAATTTGACTTTAGGTGGAGGGTGAATGGGGTATAAGTGATCATAATCTCCTGGAGATTGTGGTTACTTATCGCGGACGGACTGGGCGAACAGTGCCACCACGGCGGTGAAGACTAGGGGGTGTTGATTGGAACCATTACGGGGGGTGTATTAGAACGGCTGCACTGGCCGTGCCAGTGGAGGACTTTAGGGAACGGGATGTAGATGACCAGATTAGCCTGTTAGATCAGTGGATGTGCATGGTGAATGATGCAGTGCTTGGCCGTTGTCAAGCGTTGAGAAGCAGACTGAGTTGACATGCCACCGTGTTGGCAATGAAACATTGAGGAGTGATCCCCGTTCCTATCGGGGTACTTGGAAAAGTGCTGGAAAGGATCATGGTGGCTCGACTGAAGGAGGTTACCAGCACCGGTGCGTTTGACCAACAGTATGGGTTTAGGGCAGGTAGGTCAGTGGAGGATGCCTGGTTGCATGTCAATCGTTGTGTTAGGAACTCGGCTGGCAAGTATGTTCTGGGCATGTTTGTTGATTTTAAGGGTTCATTTGACCATATCATGTGGGGCAAGATTCTGGATAGTCTACGTGATGTGAGCTGTCGGGAGCTTGCTCTGTAGAGTAGTTATTTCTCCGGCAGAAAGGCTTGTGTAACGGGTACCAGCGGCATAGTTTGGAAGGATGTGGTTCGTGGTTGTCCGCAGGGTTCCATCTGTGGTCCATTTCTATGGAACTTCATGATGGATACTCTGTTGTGGCAGCTCGAATATTTCTACAAAGTGTGTGCGTATGCGGATGACTTGCTCATTCTGATTGAAGGACAGTCTCGTGCTGCTCTGGAAAGAAAGGGTGAGTTGGTCATGCGATTCGTTAATGATTGGGGATATAGCGTGGGTGTGAAGGTGGCTATGGACAAGACCGTGATAATGCTTTTTAAGGGAAGATTATAGCGGAATCGTCATCCAATCATACGCTCTGGTGGTGTTAGCCTTAGATACGTAACTGAGGTTAAGTATCTGGGGATAATGATGACTGAGAGGATGAATTTTATGATTCATCTCTCTTATATCCGTGAGAAGCTTACTGCCGTTGTAGGTAAGATTAAGCGCATTCTTAGGAGCGACTGGGGTCTGAGCAGGAGGGCTGTGCGTACCTTATATGGAGGGCTATTTGTTGCATGTGCAACATTTGGTGCTCCTGTATGGTGTGAAACAGACATGTCTGTTAGTGGCCGTGCTAAGATCATGTCTTGTGAGCGAGTTGCTTTGCTAGGTTGCTTTGCTAGGTTGCTTGCCAGTTTGCCGTACGGTATCGACAGATGCCCTTCAGGTGGTGTTGGTTGTGGCTCCGCTTGACTTGGAGGTGATGCTTCATGCTATCATCTTTACAGTAAAGAGGGCTTACCTCTAGCAGGTCATGATTGGCTATCTTGCGGGGGCTAATCTGGGTCAGCTTAGGGTTCTTTTGGGTAGTCGGGTGGATAGGGAATGGAGGGACAGGTCGGTGGACTGTGGGGATGGGTGTATTATATCTCCAACTTTTGTATATATATTTTCAAGTTCTTCTTTATTTTATTAGGTATTCAATTTATTTTACCCATTAGCTGCCATGTTATTGGACGATACTGATGAAATTAGGAGACTTAAGAGATGTCATATATTAGATCTTCCGTTTAGAAATTAGTAAAATGTATGTTATTTTATTTTATTATTATTATTATTTTTTTTATTTTTTTGTTTTTTTTTGTTTTGTTTTTTATGTATTAAAAAAAATTTTTATTTGTAATTTATAGTCATATCAAACAGTTGTTAATTGTTTATTTTAATTTAATATATTAAAGAATTGATTTTCTATTTCTTTATAGTTGTACTTATAGTAAAAGTACAACTACAACTGTCATATTTACAATTCATCTAATTTGCTTATTATCATTATGTATAAATTGATAGATTGCAATAAAATAATTTAACAAAAAAAAAAAAAAAAAATTTATTTTACAAAATTATATTTTATGTCAATTAGGTTACGTCTGCTTGCTATCGATGGCACAATTACAACAACAACGGATATGGGAAAAACTCGCCATAATTATTTTTATTTCTTTCATTCTATTTTTACATACTTGTATTTCTTTGGTTGTCTTGCTTGTAATTTGCATACTTGTTATATTCTTTTTTTTCTGTCATTACCAGTATTATTATTATTATTATTATTAGTATTCAAGGTATCTCTTTGGTGGTCGCACTAATCGACCACTTCTTGTCTTCACCTCTGTCGTGACCCGGTCTCTAGATCCCGGTCTCTAATGTCCAGCCCGGACATTATTTTCCGCCGTCTGCGGCTCCTCTATATTATGCTCAAATTCTTTCACTGATGCTCTATGCTCCTCTGACGGAGTATCTAGCTCAATATTACCCTAATATTCAATTAACCAGTGTCATGGTTGCCAGGTGATGATTGCACCCTATAACCCTCTGGTATACATCTGTCACAGCCACTACCAACTTTCTCCTCAAGCAGTACGTCACCAGTATTGAAATCAATATTTTCCGTTCTAGCAATGAATCTCCTATTACGTCTAAATAATCTATCACAATTGTCCTTTATTATGTATGGCCGATCGCTAACCCTTTCCATTTCCCTGCCATAATGCAATCCTCTACTATCCTTCTTAAAAATAACAAAGGAAAATAATAACAATAGCTAGGAGTTCCTTTTCGATTTGTGCCCATTTCTGCTCATTTTTCGCCAATGTTCGGGATGCAAACGCAACGGGATGGTCCTCCTGAATCAGGACATAGCCCAATCCGTCCTTGGATGCATCTGTTTGAATCCTCACAGGCAATCGAGGATCATAAATAGCTAAAACAGGTTCCGATACAATTATATTCAATAGATTCGTAAACTCTATCTCCTGCTCCTCATTCCACTCGAACTAAACATCAACTCTCATCCGATTACGTAACCCTGAACTTATCTTTGACAAATTTGGTATAAATCTTGCCAAATATTTTACCAGACCCAGAAAACGCAAGACATCAGCTCTACTTCTCGGTTTTTTCATCCTCAGAATAGCATCACAATATTTTCTCCCGGCTTTAATTCTCTTGTGCAATATAGTGCTCCCCATAAATTTCACAGATTCCTTGCGGTATTGTATCTTTCTGAATCAAAATTATTCTCTCTTGTTCGTTGGATTACCATTCCCAGAAATCTGTCGTGTTCTGCCAGATCCCTTGCACCTATCAAGATATCATCAATGGAATGTCACCAAAAATCTTTACCATAGTTCTCTGAAACATCTCAGGCGCACAGCTGAGACCAAAATGCACACGATTAAATCTGTATCGCCCAAAATTAGTCATAAACGTAGTCAAATCTGACGATGTCCTCTCCAAAGACATTTTGCTTATGAACTGCCGAGCGAGAGTATTTACAGTGCTATTTATACTCTTTGTTTGCGTGTGTGGTATAAAATTTATGAAATAAAATAAAAACACAGTAATTTAATTAAAATTTGTGATGAGTTCCTTTATTTTTTCAATTCTTTGTTACCTTGAATAGCGATATGTGGTTCCGAAAAAGTTCACAAAGCAAGTGCTATAACTAGTCAAAAATTGAAGATGGCGAAGACAATGTTTAACCTACCCGTTAGCGGTTTACTCGTTGGAATCCAAGAAAATATTCCAGCCAAACAATGTTGATAACAAAGGAATAATATTTGGATCCCAACAGAGAATTCCAATAAAATACATAGACGGAAAACTAATAAGTTAATAATATAAACAAAGATATCAAACGTAAAATTCAGCTTAAACATTGCCGGCCACCCTGCAGGAACATAGTTACATGCAAGACAGTGAATTTTAAGTATAAATAATAAAATAAATACTTCGCTATAATACAAGGTATATTTATATATTTTTTTTCATAATACAAAATGCGAATGGTTTTTACGACAGATCCATCAACTGAGTTTTGCGGCATGGTTTTCAGCAGATCCATAAACTGAATATGGTTTTTACCACAGACCCATAAACTGAACCCGTGCGGGATGGTTTTGGTCAGATCCATGAACTGTGTTAAAAAACGATATTAAAACGGGGATTGGCCAGAAATGACTCACCCAAATATCGTGTGTTGAGCCATCAGACAACCCGGACTCGTCGTTGATTGGCTTGTAAATACTTGGGCAACTACTTCTGGCCCCAAAACCAGTGCCACCTGACCGGAGTGGTAAAATGTGGGATCCGCCAACTTGAAATCAGGAAATTGATTTCCAATTGTTGGCGATACGTCTTCGACTGGCGTTTTCACACCACGCATCGCAGAAACTTTAGCGGTTAATGAAATCCGCTTTAATGGGTCATAAATCGATTCAATATGCACACGACAATATGAATCTGCTAAAGGAATCATTAACCGCTGCACCAAATGTTGGCAAATATAGCTGTGGCTGCAGCAAAGGTCAATGACTCCCCGCAATTGAATCTTTTTATTCCCCATGCGCAATTTCACCTGAAATGTTGGTGAGAACGCATTCACGTGGCGAAGAGGCAGCATAGGCCCAGCCGACGTGCTTGGGAGCGGCCGTGAAGACGGATGCACTGGCTTCGATTTGATGGTGGAGCATTTTTTGTCTTTCGCACCCGGAGAATGCAGTGGAGTGTTATCTTCACCCTGACATCTATTACACTTCCGAGTGCTAGGACAATCTTTCCTTGTGTGGTGCTCTGACAAACAGCGCGAGCATTAACCAAAGGTAAGGATATGCCGCAATTTTTTGTCATGGGACAAGCTTTGAAGCGAAGGCACCCTCGTAAGGGATGCGGTTTCTTGCAAAGTTTGCATTGCTTGGCCTCAACCTTTTCTATGACTTTCGGCGACGTCGACGAGTCGGAGTTGTCAATGGGCTGGCGTTTGCGATGGTATTTGTTGAAGTGGCAGGACCATCCGCCTTGGGAATGACCGCAGAAACCCCTTCAGACAGCGGTGCCTCCAATGATAGGCCCGATATCTCCATCGCCTCTTCGTATTCCTCCAGCAATACAGCTTCCGAAAAAATGGGTAAAGCGTCCATATTACTAGGAAAGAATGAAGTTTAGTAAATGCGATAAAATTAGGTGGTCAAAATGACCAGTTTTGTGATTGGTCGTCTAACAATCCCATTTTGTGTTCGAACGTCGGCGACGCGAACATGATCATCAGTACCTGGATACGTTTTCACGACCCGACCTAACTTCCAGGCAGTGGGCGAAAGTTGCTCATGACGAATAGCAACCAAATCATTTACAGCTATATCACGCTCAGGAAATTTCCATTTATACCGTTTATGCAAATTCTGTAAATATTATTCTTTCCATCGGTGACAGATATCATGCGTAAGTGCCTTAACTTTGCGGTATCTATTTATCAAACCTATTGCAGACTCATATATTGAAGGTTCAGGCCAATATTGGCCCGCCTATCAAAAAATGACCCGGAGTAAGAGCCACTGGCTCATTAGGACCATCCGACATAGGACATAGTGGGCGCGAATTTAGGCACGCCTCTATTCTCGGGAGCACAGTCGAAAGCTCCTCAAATGTATACTTAACAGACTGAGCCTCCTTGCGAAAATGATGTTTAAAACTTTTGACAGCCGCCTCCCAGAGTCCCCCCATATGGGGCGCACCAGCTGGGATAAACCGCCACGAAAGACCCTGAATTCCAAATGTTGAACACATACGAGCCTGACTTTCCTTCAAAAAAGTGCGAAAATCCTTTTCAATCTCCCGAGAAGCACCTTCGAAATTTGTGCCATTGTCAGAAAATACTGTTTGTGGACAACCTCGCCTAGCAATAAAACGATGAAAAGCCGCCAAGAAGGCATCCGACGACAAATCCGTCGTAGCTTCTAATTGGACTGCCTTGGTGGAGAAACAAACAAATATACAAACATAGGCCTTTTTTATTCGACAAGATCGCCTGTAAAACTTCTCAGGTCAAAGGGACCTGCGAAATCCACGCCAGTAGAGGTAAAAGGACGATTTAAAGTAGTTCGCTCTGGAGGAAGTGCCGCCATGATCTGATTGCATGTGCGTTTCCTATCCAAAATGCAACGTTTGCAGCGGTTCACTATAGTGCGAACCAACACCTTGAGCCGTGGGACCCAATTTTGAACGCGTATAATCCGTACCATCAGCTGATTCCCGCCATGAATCGAAATCATATGTACAAACTCTGACAACAAAATCGTAAACCTACTTGAATATGGTAGAATAATTGGATGTTTTTCAGTGTAGGATAAAGAGGGAGATTTCACCAAACGACCATTCAACCTCATTACTCCATTGCTGTCCAAAAAGGGATTAAGGGACCGTAACGAACTTTTTGCGGAAATCGATTTTTTCAACAAAAGACACTGATATTCCTCCGGATAATGAACTTTTTGAGCCAAAATCGCCAATCTCAACTTCACCTTCGATATTTCATCACTTGAAATCGTTGTCGACTCAAAAGTATACTTGCCCCTATGTGCAGAATGTGTCCGATAGTAAAAACGAAACAAATATGATATCACTCTGAGAGCACGATCAAGCTTAGAAAATCTATTCAACACATCTTCAAAGTCTGAAAAGAATACTGCATGCGTCTTAATAGCTTTGGCCTCGACATCTGTGTCCATAGGCGAAAGATCCTTTATGATCCAATTAGACTTAGCATTACGCAGCCACCTCGGTCCATGCCACCAGAGATCACTTCCTGCCAGATCCGAAGGTGAAACTCCTCTACTAGCTAAATCTGCTGGATTATCTTCCGACCTAACATGATACCAGTTGTGTTTTCCGACATTCTCCTGAATTCTGCACACTCTATTAGCAACAAACGTTGTCCAACTAATTGGCGTTTTCCTCAACCAACAAAGCACAATAGTAGAATCGGTCCAACAATACACCTGTTTGATTGAAATACCAATTTCGCTACTCACTGTTTTTAAAAGCTCAGAAGCCAAAACTGCTCCACAAAGTTCCAGCCGAGGCAAAGAAATAGATTTAATAGGAGCAACTTTCGTCTTACAAGAGAGTAAGTGTGCACAAATTTGGCCAAATGCTTCAATACGAATATAAATTGCCCCCGCGTATGCTTTTTCCGAGGCGTCGGAAAAACATGAATTTCTGCTATAGAATCTGGATGTAAACAGTATTCGGATACCGCGATGGGTACATTCATCGCGGTATCCGAATACTGTTTACATCCTTATAAAAATCAACGAATTTTCTCCATTCCCTTTCCGTTGACGAGAGCAACAAATCATCCCAATCAATATTGTCGAGCCAAATCTTCTGCATAATCATCTTTGCGACAACAATTACCGGAACTAACCAACCTACAGGATCAAATAACTTTGCAATCGTAGACAAAACCTCTCTTTTTGTATACCGAGACCTCTCAATAATGGGATCCACTCTGAAATAAAATGAATCCAGCTGAGCATTCCACTGAATACCCAGTGTCTTCGAACTACTAGACTCCACAAAGGTCTTTGAATCCACCAAGTAATCTGGCGGTAAATCATCAACAATTTTGATCTCATTTGATGTCCATTTCCTCAATTCAAATGTAGCTGGAGACAAAACAGTTTTTAATTCATCCCGGGCTCTCAAAGCAGATGAAACATCATGAGCCCCCGTCAATACGTCGTCAACGTACATATCCTTGCGTAAAATATCAGCAGCAAGCGGGTACTCAGCCTCCGAATCCTCTGCCAACTGTAACAATGTCCTTATGGCTAAGTAAGGAGCGCAGCTGACACCAAACGTCACTGTCTGTAACTCATACGTCATTACCTCTGCCACAGGAGAAGATCGAAAAAGAATACGCTGAAATGGCGTATGAGCGGGATCGAGACGCAGTTAAATACATATCGAAAGAGCCTCCAACGCAAAATCAACAGAACCAGATCTGATTGTAAAGTGGGCCGCACATAGAGGCAATCATCTAGACTATTTCCATTAGAGGTTCTGTTCGATGCATTAAACACCATACGCAATTTTGTGGTCTTTCTGTCAGGCCTAATCACTGGGTGATGAGGAAGGTAACACGAAAGAGAAGGTTTAGCAAAATTATCCGATACAGGCACCATATGACCTAAAGTTAAATATTCTTCAACCACATCATCATATAATTCCTTGACATCAGGTTTACGCAACAAAGAGGACTCATTTCTCAAGAATTGTGCCATGACATTCTGTTTCGAAAAGCCTAAGCTGATAGAATGAGGAAATTCCGGCTTAAAAGGTAGCGTCACTACATAACGACCGTCGGAGTCGCTCCGACTCCTAATTATCCTCACAAAATTTATCCATCGGTGAAACAATTTTCCTTTTAGGAGTTTCTTCAAGTTCCCAGAAGCGAAGAAGATTTCTATTTAAATTGTCTTCCAGAGACGCCTCCATTGTGGTCGAATAAGTCTGAACGCGTGATTCCTGAACAGAGGAACGAAGGCAGATGGCCTGATATATTATTTAGTACCAGGGCCATGGTTTTCAATAGGATAGATGAATCTAAGGGAGAACCAATTTTCAAACTACAAACTTTTCTAGTAGTGGCAGAAAGAGTTTGATTAATTCCTGAAACTCTGACATTCGTAGAATGTGCAAATAGTTTCAAGCGATTCTGTAAATGCTCAGAGATGAAAGATGACTCTGAAGCAGGGTCAATCAAGGCTCGAGCTGGGTAAGTCATACCATTGTCAACAATATTCACCATAGCTGTTCCCAGAAGCACTTTTCGGTTCTGAGAGACATGAAATACCTGTCGAGTGGGATTACTGCTCGAAGATATGCCACTCGATGTAGAAGGCAGGGAGTAATCTACTTGAGCATTCTGGGTCAAATTGCCAGACGTGGTAGCAAAATTATCCCTAGGCGCAACTTCCGAGGTAGAATTATCTCGATGTAGTAAAGTATGATGCCTTTTGTTGCAAATACTGCAATTAAAAGCACTCTTGCAACTCTTTACTTCATGTTCACGTGATAAGCAATTCACACAACAATGAAATTTTTTGACCGTTGAAAATCGCTCCGAAATTAAAAAATTTTTGAACCGCTTACATCCTCTCAAGAGGTGTCCTGAATTCCGACATAAAACACAAGACGTAGAAGCAGAAGTAGAATTTACAACATGAGCCCTGACCCTGTGACCCGAATTCCTTTCAGATTGCTGCGAACCTTTAAGATCATGAACACACTCCAAAGTCTAACGGTAGAAGTGGGTAAACGTTGAATCGAAAGGAAAATTAAAATAGGATTCCAATTGTCTGTTGAAACTTTGTAAATAGAAAGCGATGTGAGACAATTATTAATACCGCGCTGCAAATTTTTTGAACCGGCACTAGATTCCTTATCAACGGAGGGAAGGTTAAATAATAATTTCAATTGGTTATTAACCAACATACGAGGATTTTCATATGTCTCCTTAAGGTTTCGCCAAGCAACATCAAACCCCTCGTTACTTAACGGGCACTTAGACACGATTTCATTGGGTTCACCGGCGCTTTTACCTATTAAGTAGCAAAGACGTTCTATATTACTAAGACGCGAACTATTTATATATATGGCTGTAAATAAATCTCTAAATGCAGGCCATGATATATAATCTCCTTCAAATGTTTTTACATCACAAGGAGGTAGTGTTAAATTATGTTCTGAGTTGCTCAAGTGTGAGTTTTTAACAGAAGATTCATTTACTTTTAGCGTGTTAACCTCTAAATATTGAGACTTTTCATTAATCAAGGCTAAACAATTAAGTTAAGCCATATAAGTACTCTGATATTTAGAAGCAGCCACATTTACATCTTCAGAGTTCACTTTGGTATTATCGTCAACATAGTCGACCCACCCTTCATATGCATCCTTAACTTTTTCCCATAAATTCTTTAATTCGTCGCGTTGAATTTGTAGAGTAAAAACCGTATGGAAATCCTCATGACAATCATTAAAATTTGCTGCGAATTTAATGAGGGAGTCCGATACGCGCGTAAATTTATTTAAATATTTATTCGAATATATAAATTAGTCGCAAATTTATGGGAGAAAATTAATGCACACACGATATAATAGTCAAAGTAGGGTGTATACCAAATAAAGTAAAAAGAACAAGATGAACAAATAAACAACTTTGTAATTACAAATTAAGCAAAAAGAAACTCACACTTGTTGTTGCACTCCGTTATAATAATATATAAATTTCTATCTTTATTATTTATATTACTGAGTGTTAAATTATTTCAATCAAATTAAATAATAAATAAATATTATTTAATTTGATTGAAATAATTTAACACTCAGTAATTTAAGATAGAAAGTGCAAATATTTTATAAAAAAATTATTTTTATTTGCAATTCCGTCCGTCCACGTAAATAAAACCACAGAAGATTTGTTTCGTATCGACCGAAAATTAATTAAAACAAACGTCAAAAATAATGGTTAATTATTTCTACTAATGAGGGATGAAACGCGATCAATCACAAAAACCATTTATGTATATAATTATATATGTATATACAAGTGTATAATATGTACGTGTGTATTTTATTTCTTTTATTACCTTACTCACTCTTTTTCACTTTAACATAATTAAAATAAGAACTTATTTTACGCACCTTTAATTTAAATGTTCGATATTTTCCAAATAAATGAAGAATATTTTGGTGGTTTTGATGAACCCTCAACGATGAAATTCCTTGATGCAAGTGAGAAAAAGAAAATACGATGAGTTAATATCTTACAAAAATTTCCAAGAAATCCGGCTCAGAGGACCAAATGTTTGCGTGTGTGGTATAAAATTTATGAAATAAAATAAAAACACAGTATTTTAATTAAAATTTGTGATGAGTTCCTTTATTTTTTCAATTCTTTGTTACCTTGAATAGCGATGTGTGGTTCCGAAAAAGTTCACAAAGCAAGTGCTATAACTAGTCAAAAATTGAAGATGGCGAAGACAATGTTTAACCTACCCGTTAGCGGTTTACTCGTTGGAATCCAAGAAAATATTCCAGCCAAACAATGTTGATAACAAAGGAATAATATTTGGATCCCAACAGAGAATTTCAATAAAATACATAGACGGAAAACTAATAAGTTAATAATATAAACAAAGATATCAAACGTAAAATTCAGCTTAAACACTCTTCGTTCGTATAATGTTAAGAGATGATATTTTAGTGTTCTTTGTTCTTACAGAGAGTTATAACCATTTGTGTCTTTGTTCTTATTTATCTAGAACTGTGGTGGGCACTGTCAATGTATTGGTAAATTGTGTATGTGTTGAGCTTGCGAGCTACCCACCAAACACAAGCCAAGCGTTTGAAAGATAATGGTGCATTATATATTTATACATAAGTAGCAATATTTTCTAAATTGAAAAAAAAAATTTGATTACGTAACATTATAAATTAAAAATAAAACTTTTTATAAGTAAACAGTCAAATGAAAAATATTAAAAAAGATAGGACAATAATTTGTTATGTGTTCCATTGAAGAAAAAAAATATATAAAAGAATGAGCATAACACTGAATATGCGAAAAAAAAATATACGCGGTTGGATGTATCAAACTTAATAAGCTTTGATATTTGTCGGCATGGAAGATCATTTTCATATGGGAAACATATTCAAAATATTTTTGATAAGATTTTACACAGACTAATTAATAAGTGTATTACTAAATTAGGAGAATTAGTATAGTCCGTTATTGGAGAAAAATTTTATAAAAGGCATTGTATGTTATCGAAAGAATTGTTTATGACAAAATATTTTTCGCATATCATCATGACTGAAATTGTTTGCTGGGCAAATATTCTGGAAAAATATAAAAAAAAATCGTAAGCATCCGCCTGATACTCATTCTTGCTGTCTCATCGACGACTAAATTAAAGAGGGTAAGAATACGTGTGAATGATCTCAGCACAATTGTGCTATGAAACGCCCGTATCTGATCTAGAACTAGTTGATATTTCTTTGTGTATTAAAGCATGTTTTTCATGATCAATCTTATCTTATTTTTTAGTGTTTACATAATTTTGTTTACAGTATTTTTATTTTTACAATAGATATATTTTATTTATGATTTGTTTCTTATCTTTATTACTTATGGTTAAAGGTTATTTACGATACCAATTGCTTTATTGTTTATCATTAGTGTTAGTATACCTGTGCTTGAGTTGACCTTAACTCGTATATAGCTACATATTGTTACAAAGTTTAAAAATAGACTCAAATATAACGACAATGTGGCTATATGTACTTGGCAGCACTGCCAAATCATCTCTAAGTGTCAAAATGTTACAACCCTGGTCAACACAATGCAGATAATATTTGAATTAACGGAAATGGAATATTCCGGATACATCGTTGAGAATATACAAGATCATTCGAGGCTGTGCGATAATAAGTGTAAATAAAAACAACGAAAAACCAAGCAACATCAATGCTAGGAGATGATGATTTATTCTTAATGATCTTGTACGCAAGTATTCGCTGCTAATAAAAGCTAAACATGTACACAAATATACACAGCAATATACACAGCCACATACACACATAGCACAAGCAGAAACAAAACTGCGCAACTCACAGACCACTCATACATACAACCGCACATAGTTACCCAGCTAGCCTTTTCAATCGCTGAAGAGTCTACTGCGAATCTTATGCAGAGCGTTTTTAATCGTCGACGAGCGCATTTTTTAATCGTGGAAGATACAGCGTACGGGAGAAACTGTTACATGTAGATGATTCGTCTGCGAGAGTCTTCCACAACGCAGCGAAAGACGCTTGTATTAATCGTAGATAGAATCACTGAAGATTTATTTACAGATTATCTTACAAATCTTTTATTAAGAACATGAAGAATCGTCTGGGGCTCATGCAGAGATTATTTTACAACTTCCGAACTGCTCTTCATGTTATTATTATATAAGTCATTGAAAGAGTCATAAAAGGATCATTTGATGATAATTTGTCGAACCCGGCAATGCTCCTACCGAGCTGTTCGTTTTGCAACCTATGTATTAAGAAATCAATTTTAGTTTTTGTATTACAAATTAATTAATAAAAACACTTCTCGTTTATTGAATATAAAGTACCTTATAAAAACTGAGCATAGAATATATCATGAAACGAAAAAAATTAATAAAGAAAACAAAAAATTAATTCAAACTATGGTATATGTAACAAGTCATATAGATATAACAGCCAACTTATATTGAAAAATAAGGGAAGTTATTTTGTTTGATTTTTCTTTGTTAAACGTCTTTCGTTGCGGTCCTTAGCATGTACGAAGCGTTGCTGCAAAGTTCTGTTAATAATAGTATCATCACAATTTACGAATTTGGAATGACACAGATCTATAAAAAACAAAAATTAATCAAAAATAACACACATTTAATTTATACTTTCCTTTACAAGTTTTTTTATTTTATTTTCTTAAATAAATCTTTAGTAACAAACAAATAATATTTTAAGATATCTTAAGAAACGAATTTGATTCTTAAAAAACCATTTTACACAACCGGCACGGGTCTTAATCAAATCATTACAAATATCAACGAACAAAAGAAAAATAAATAAAAATCCTAACGGTTAATTGCATGAAAATAAAAACAATAACAAAAATATTTAGGCAAAAAATCGTCGATTAAACATTGCAAGATTAAAAACCAATCCTTTCAAAGAAAGATACGTCTTCAAAAGATCATCAGAAGTATCTTTAAAGTATTGTATATTAACCTTTGCCAGATTAAACGGCGAACGTGCCTAAAAACTTAAAATAAACATCGTTTTGTTATTGTAACTCGTGAAATAATCATCAGGAGTTTCGTTTGGGAATTGTATTTTAGTCACAATCGTTTATTAAACAGCTATTGGCTAGCTGGGACGCAACTCACAGACCACTCATACATACAACCGCACATAGTCATATATACAAACACACGTATATAGCTACATGTTAAGTAAAGCACAACCAACAACAACCATGATCAGATGCTTCCCGAAGTTACCAGACGACGTCATTTTGCTATATAAAGTCGCTGCCAGTGATCAGCGGGATCAGTGTGATTTTAAATCTAGACGTGTTAACATCGCTAAGTGTTTAGTAGTACAAATACTCGTGTTATTAAAGTAGTAAATAAAGTGTTGCTGCATTATATTTCTAAAATTAATTATGTATTTTTAATTTGATGCAATTAAACGAATCCTTGAAGGATAAGTGAAAAGCGTTTTTACGAAAAGGTCTAAAAACGTAACAATTGGTGTCAAAAGTGGGATTGCAAAAAAGTAATTAAAAAGGACATAGCAATTTAAGAAAAAAGAGACATTAAAAAAATAATTATGAAATTTGATGAAAGTTGAACAGCTAAAAAAGGAGCTTAGTAAGCGGGAATTGCCAACAGCAGGTAACAAGGCTGAACTGCAGAAGAGGCTGATAGATGCATCATCATATGATGATGTCGAGAGCTTGCCCGATCATAGCGGCAAAGATTGCGGTGACGAACGCTCGGCATTAAACAGCATTATGCGTCCATTTTAGTATTACAGATAAACTGTCAGCGGACGTATGCGGCGGTTTGTGAGTTGGGGCACCCAACGGTGCAATTTGGATGCGGCATTTGCACTTGTGCAGGAGCCATATGTCACGGGTGGCTGTGTAAGGGGTTTACCGGAGGAATGACAGTTTTTACGGACGAGGGGGAAGCTCTGCAGTTTTGGTGGGGGACAGGGACATTGACAGTACTGTCGTTAGCTGTAGCCAATGGGGGGTCTGCATTTCTGCAGAAGGGGGTTCGGGAGGTTGTTTTTGGCTAGCATCTACTGTAGGTTCGGGGCACCTTTAGAGCCGTATTTAAGGTATATGGATACGGTGCTACCCCTCGCGAGTAGTTTTCCGCTGATCATAGGGTGTGGTTTTCTAAGACTCCAAGGCTTGCGTCTTGGAGTCGGAATCGCATGAGAGGTCAGATGCTGAGTGAATATATGGTTACAATGAGCCTCGGTGTTATAAATGAGCCGAGTGATCTGGATACCTTCGATGGGCCCATGGGTGTCAGTGACTTTGACGTGACGGCTGCGAACGGGGCGGCAATGACTGAATTTGACTTTAGGTGGAGGAAGAATGGGGTATAAGTGATCATAATCTCCTGGAGATTGTGGTTACTTATCGCGGACGGACTGGGCGAACAGTGCCACCACGGCGGTGAAGACTAGGGGGTGTTGATTGGAACCATTACGGGGGGTGTATTAGAACGGCTGCACTGGCCGTGCCAGTGGAGGACTTTAGGGAACGGGATGTAGATGACCAGATTAGCCTGTTAGATCAGTGGATGTGCATGGTGAATGATGCAGTGCTTGGCCGTTGTCAAGCGTTGAGAAGCAGACTGAGTTGACATGCCACCGTGTTGGCAATGAAACATTGAGGAGTGATCCCCGTTCCTATCGGGGTACTTGGAAAAGTGCTGGAAAGGATCATGGTGGCTCGACTGAAGGAGGTTACCAGCACCGGTGCGTTTGACCAACAGTATGGGTTTAGGGCAGGTAGGTCAGTGGAGGATGCCTGGTTGCATGTCAATCGTTGTGTTAGGAACTCGGCTGGCAAGTATGTTCTGGGCATGTTTGTTGATTTTAAGGGTTCATTTGACCATATCATGTGGGGCAAGATTCTGGATAGTCTACGTGATGTGAGCTGTCGGGAGCTTGCTCTGTAGAGTAGTTATTTCTCCGGCAGAAAGGCTTGTGTAACGGGTACCAGCGGCATAGTTTGGAAGGATGTGGTTCGTGGTTGTCCGCAGGGTTCCATCTGTGGTCCATTTCTATGGAACTTCATGATGGATACTCTGTTGTGGCAGCTCGAATATTTCTACAAAGTGTGTGCGTATGCGGATGACTTGCTCATTCTGATTGAAGGACAGTCTCGTGCTGCTCTGGAAAGAAAGGGTGAGTTGGTCATGCGATTCGTTAATGATTGGGGATATAGCGTGGGTGTGAAGGTGGCTATGGACAAGACCGTGATAATGCTTTTTAAGGGAAGATTATAGCGGAATCGTCATCCAATCATACGCTCTGGTGGTGTTAGCCTTAGATACGTAACTGAGGTTAAGTATCTGGGGATAATGATGACTGAGAGGATGAATTTTATGATTCATCTCTCTTATATCCGTGAGAAGCTTACTGCCGTTGTAGGTAAGATTAAGCGCATTCTTAGGAGCGACTGGGGTCTGAGCAGGAGGGCTGTGCGTACCTTATATGGAGGGCTATTTGTTGCATGTGCAACATTTGGTGCTCCTGTATGGTGTGAAACAGACATGTCTGTTAGTGGCCGTGCTAAGATCATGTCTTGTGAGCGAGTTGCTTTGCTAGGTTGCTTTGCTAGGTTGCTTGCCAGTTTGCCGTACGGTATCGACAGATGCCCTTCAGGTGGTGTTGGTTGTGGCTCCGCTTGACTTGGAGGTGATGCTTCATGCTATCATCTTTACAGTAAAGAGGGCTTACCTCTAGCAGGTCATGATTGGCTATCTTGCGGGGGCTAATCTGGGTCAGCTTAGGGTTCTTTTGGGTAGTCGGGTGGATAGGGAATGGAGGGACAGGTCGGTGGACTGTGGGGATGGGTGTATTATATCTCCAACTTTTGTATATATATTTTCAAGTTCTTCTTTATTTTATTAGGTATTCAATTTATTTTACCCATTAGCTGCCATGTTATTGGACGATACTGATGAAATTAGGAGACTTAAGAGATGTCATATATTAGATCTTCCGTTTAGAAATTAGTAAAATGTATGTTATTTTATTTTATTATTATTATTATTTTTTTTATTTTTTTGTTTTTTTTTGTTTTGTTTTTTATGTATTAAAAAAAATTTTTATTTGTAATTTATAGTCATATCAAACAGTTGTTAATTGTTTATTTTAATTTAATATATTAAAGAATTGATTTTCTATTTCTTTATAGTTGTACTTATAGTAAAAGTACAACTACAACTGTCATATTTACAATTCATCTAATTTGCTTATTATCATTATGTATAAATTGATAGATTGCAATAAAATAATTTAACAAAAAAAAAAAAAAAAAATTTATTTTACAAAATTATATTTTATGTCAATTAGGTTACGTCTGCTTGCTATCGATGGCACAATTACAACAACAACGGATATGGGAAAAACTCGCCATAATTATTTTTATTTCTTTCATTCTATTTTTACATACTTGTATTTCTTTGGTTGTCTTGCTTGTAATTTGCATACTTGTTATATTCTTTTTTTTCTGTCATTACCAGTATTATTATTATTATTATTATTAGTATTCAAGGTATCTCTTTGGTGGTCGCACTAATCGACCACTTCTTGTCTTCACCTCTGTCGTGACCCGGTCTCTAGATCCCGGTCTCTAATGTCCAGCCCGGACATTATTTTCCGCCGTCTGCGGCTCCTCTATATTATGCTCAAATTCTTTCACTGATGCTCTATGCTCCTCTGACGGAGTATCTAGCTCAATATTACCCTAATATTCAATTAACCAGTGTCATGGTTGCCAGGTGATGATTGCACCCTATAACCCTCTGGTATACATCTGTCACAGCCACTACCAACTTTCTCCTCAAGCAGTACGTCACCAGTATTGAAATCAATATTTTCCGTTCTAGCAATGAATCTCCTATTACGTCTAAATAATCTATCACAATTGTCCTTTATTATGTATGGCCGATCGCTAACCCTTTCCATTTCCCTGCCATAATGCAATCCTCTACTATCCTTCTTAAAAATAACAAAGGAAAATAATAACAATAGCTAGGAGTTCCTTTTCGATTTGTGCCCATTTCTGCTCATTTTTCGCCAATGTTCGGGATGCAAACGCAACGGGATGGTCCTCCTGAATCAGGACATAGCCCAATCCGTCCTTGGATGCATCTGTTTGAATCCTCACAGGCAATCGAGGATCATAAATAGCTAAAACAGGTTCCGATACAATTATATTCAATAGATTCCTAAACTCTATCTCCTGCTCCTCATTCCACTCGAACTAAACATCAACTCTCATCCGATTACGTAACCCTGAACTTATCTTTGACAAATTTGGTATAAATCTTGCCAAATATTTTACCAGACCCAGAAAACGCAAGACATCAGCTCTACTTCTCGGTTTTTTCATCCTCAGAATAGCATCACAATATTTTCTCCCGGCTTTAATTCTCTTGTGCAATATAGTGCTCCCCATAAATTTCACAGATTCCTTGCGGTATTGTATCTTTCTGAATCAAAATTATTCTCTCTTGTTCGTTGGATTACCATTCCCAGAAATCTGTCGTGTTCTGCCAGATCCCTTGCACCTATCAAGATATCATCAATGGAATGTCACCAAAAATCTTTACCATAGTTCTCTGAAACATCTCAGGCGCACAGCTGAGACCAAAATGCACACGATTAAATCTGTATCGCCCAAAATTAGTCATAAACGTAGTCAAATCTGACGATGTCCTCTCCAAAGACATTTTGCTTATGAACTGCCGAGCGAGAGTATTTACAGTGCTATTTATACTCTTTGTTTGCGTGTGTGGTATAAAATTTATGAAATAAAATAAAAACACAGTAATTTAATTAAAATTTGTGATGAGTTCCTTTATTTTTTCAATTCTTTGTTACCTTGAATAGCGATATGTGGTTCCGAAAAAGTTCACAAAGCAAGTGCTATAACTAGTCAAAAATTGAAGATGGCGAAGACAATGTTTAACCTACCCGTTAGCGGTTTACTCGTTGGAATCCAAGAAAATATTCCAGCCAAACAATGTTGATAACAAAGGAATAATATTTGGATCCCAACAGAGAATTCCAATAAAATACATAGACGGAAAACTAATAAGTTAATAATATAAACAAAGATATCAAACGTAAAATTCAGCTTAAACATTGCCGGCCACCCTGCAGGAACATAGTTACATGCAAGACAGTGAATTTTAAGTATAAATAATAAAATAAATACTTCGCTATAATACAAGGTATATTTATATATTTTTTTTCATAATACAAAATGCGAATGGTTTTTACGACAGATCCATCAACTGAGTTTTGCGGCATGGTTTTCAGCAGATCCATAAACTGAATATGGTTTTTACCACAGACCCATAAACTGAACCCGTGCGGGATGGTTTTGGTCAGATCCATGAACTGTGTTAAAAAACGATATTAAAACGGGGATTGGCCAGAAATGACTCACCCAAATATCGTGTGTTGAGCCATCAGACAACCCGGACTCGTCGTTGATTGGCTTGTAAATACTTGGGCAACTACTTCTGGCCCCAAAACCAGTGCCACCTGACCGGAGTGGTAAAATGTGGGATCCGCCAACTTGAAATCAGGAAATTGATTTCCAATTGTTGGCGATACGTCTTCGACTGGCGTTTTCACACCACGCATCGCAGAAACTTTAGCGGTTAATGAAATCCGCTTTAATGGGTCATAAATCGATTCAATATGCACACGACAATATGAATCTGCTAAAGGAATCATTAACCGCTGCACCAAATGTTGGCAAATATAGCTGTGGCTGCAGCAAAGGTCAATGACTCCCCGCAATTGAATCTTTTTATTCCCCATGCGCAATTTCACCTGAAATGTTGGTGAGAACGCATTCACGTGGCGAAGAGGCAGCATAGGCCCAGCCGACGTGCTTGGGAGCGGCCGTGAAGACGGATGCACTGGCTTCGATTTGATGGTGGAGCATTTTTTGTCTTTCGCACCCGGAGAATGCAGTGGAGTGTTATCTTCACCCTGACATCTATTACACTTCCGAGTGCTAGGACAATCTTTCCTTGTGTGGTGCTCTGACAAACAGCGCGAGCATTAACCAAAGGTAAGGATATGCCGCAATTTTTTGTCATGGGACAAGCTTTGAAGCGAAGGCACCCTCGTAAGGGATGCGGTTTCTTGCAAAGTTTGCATTGCTTGGCCTCAACCTTTTCTATGACTTTCAGCGACGTCGACGAGTCGGAGTTGTCAATGGGCTGGCGTTTGCGATGGTATTTGTTGAAGTGGCAGGACCATCCGCCTTGGGAATGACCGCAGAAACCCCTTCAGACAGCGGTGCCTCCAATGATAGGCCCGATATCTCCATCGCCTCTTCGTATTCCTCCAGCAATACAGCTTCCGAAAAAATGGGTAAAGCGTCCATATTACTAGGAAAGAATGAAGTTTAGTAAATGCGATAAAATTAGGTGGTCAAAATGACCAGTTTTGTGATTGGTCGTCTAACAATCCCATTTTGTGTTCGAACGTCGGCGACGCGAACATGATCATCAGTACCTGGATACGTTTTCACGACCCGACCTAACTTCCAGGCAGTGGGCGAAAGTTGCTCATGACGAATAGCAACCAAATCATTTACAGCTATATCACGCTCAGGAAATTTCCATTTATACCGTTTATGCAAATTCTGTAAATATTATTCTTTCCATCGGTGACAGATATCATGCGTAAGTGCCTTAACTTTGCGGTATCTATTTATCAAACCTATTGCAGACTCATATATTGAAGGTTCAGGCCAATATTGGCCCGCCTATCAAAAAATGACCCGGAGTAAGAGCCACTGGCTCATTAGGACCATCCGACATAGGACATAGTGGGCGCGAATTTAGGCACGCCTCTATTCTCGGGAGCACAGTCGAAAGCTCCTCAAATGTATACTTAACAGACTGAGCCTCCTTGCGAAAATGATGTTTAAAACTTTTGACAGCCGCCTCCCAGAGTCCCCCCATATGGGGCGCACCAGCTGGGATAAACCGCCACGAAAGACCCTGAATTCCAAATGTTGAACACATACGAGCCTGACTTTCCTTCAAAAAAGTGCGAAAATCCTTTTCAATCTCCCGAGAAGCACCTTCGAAATTTGTGCCATTGTCAGAAAATACTGTTTGTGGACAACCTCGCCTAGCAATAAAACGATGAAAAGCCGCCAAGAAGGCATCCGACGACAAATCCGTCGTAGCTTCTAATTGGACTGCCTTGGTGGAGAAACAAACAAATATACAAACATAGGCCTTTGTTATTCGACAAGATCGCCTGTAAAACTTCTCAGGTCAAAGGGACCTGCGAAATCCACGCCAGTAGAGGTAAAAGGACGATTTAAAGTAGTTCGCTCTGGAGGAAGTGCCGCCATGATCTGATTGCATGTGCGTTTCCTATCCAAAATGCAACGTTTGCAGCGGTTCACTATAGTGCGAACCAACACCTTGAGCCGTGGGACCCAATTTTGAACGCGTATAATCCGTACCATCAGCTGATTCCCGCCATGAATCGAAATCATATGTACAAACTCTGACAACAAAATCGTAAACCTACTTGAATATGGTAGAATAATTGGATGTTTTTCAGTGTAGGATAAAGAGGGAGATTTCACCAAACGACCATTCAACCTCATTACTCCATTGCTGTCCAAAAAGGGATTAAGGGACCGTAACGAACTTTTTGCGGAAATCGATGTTTTCAACAAAAGACACTGATATTCCTCCGGATAATGAACTTTTTGAGCCAAAATCGCCAATCTCAACTTCACCTTCGATATTTCATCACTTGAAATCGTTGTCGACTCAAAAGTATACTTGCCCCTATGTGCAGAATGTGTCCGATAGTAAAAACGAAACAAATATGATATCACTCTGAGAGCACGATCAAGCTTAGAAAATCTATTCAACACATCTTCAAAGTCTGAAAAGAATACTGCATGCGTCTTAATAGCTTTGGCCTCGACATCTGTGTCCATAGGCGAAAGATCCTTTATGATCCAATTAGACTTAGCATTACGCAGCCACCTCGGTCCATGCCACCAGAGATCACTTCCTGCCAGATCCGAAGGTGAAACTCCTCTACTAGCTAAATCTGCTGGATTATCTTCCGACCTAACATGATACCAGTTGTGTTTTCCGACATTCTCCTGAATTCTGCACACTCTATTAGCAACAAACGTTGTCCAACTAATTGGCGTTTTCCTCAACCAACAAAGCACAATAGTAGAATCGGTCCAACAATACACCTGTTTGATTGAAATACCAATTTCGCTACTCACTGTTTTTAAAAGCTCAGAAGCCAAAACTGCTCCACAAAGTTCCAGCCGAGGCAAAGAAATAGATTTAATAGGAGCAACTTTCGTCTTACAAGAGAGTAAGTGTGCACAAATTTGGCCAAATGCTTCAATACGAATATAAATTGCCCCCGCGTATGCTTTTTCCGAGGCGTCGGAAAAACATGAATTTCTGCTATAGAATCTGGATGTAAACAGTATTCGGATACCGCGATGGGTACATTCATCGCGGTATCCGAATACTGTTTACATCCTTATAAAAATCAACGAATTTTCTCCATTCCCTTTCCGTTGACGAGAGCAACAAATCATCCCAATCAATATTGTCGAGCCAAATCTTCTGCATAATCATCTTTGCGACAACAATTACCGGAACTAACCAACCTACAGGATCAAATAACTTTGCAATCGTAGACAAAACCTCTCTTTTTGTATACCGAGACCTCTCAATAATGGGATCCACTCTGAAATAAAATGAATCCAGCTGAGCATTCCACTGAATACCCAGTGTCTTCGAACTACTAGACTCCACAAAGGTCTTTGAATCCACCAAGTAATCTGGCGGTAAATCATCAACAATTTTGATCTCATTTGATGTCCATTTCCTCAATTCAAATGTAGCTGGAGACAAAACAGTTTTTAATTCATCCCGGGCTCTCAAAGCAGATGAAACATCATGAGCCCCCGTCAATACGTCGTCAACGTACATATCCTTGCGTAAAATATCAGCAGCAAGCGGGTACTCAGCCTCCGAATCCTCTGCCAACTGTAACAATGTCCTTATGGCTAAGTAAGGAGCGCAGCTGACACCAAACGTCACTGTCTGTAACTCATACGTCATTACCTCTGCCACAGGAGAAGATCGAAAAAGAATACGCTGAAATGGCGTATGAGCGGGATCGAGACGCAGTTAAATACATATCGAAAGAGCCTCCAACGCAAAATCAACAGAACCAGATCTGATTGTAAAGTGGGCCGCACATAGAGGCAATCATCTAGACTATTTCCATTAGAGGTTCTGTTCGATGCATTAAACACCATACGCAATTTTGTGGTCTTTCTGTCAGGCCTAATCACTGGGTGATGAGGAAGGTAACACGAAAGAGAAGGTTTAGCAAAATTATCCGATACAGGCACCATATGACCTAAAGTTAAATATTCTTCAACCACATCATCATATAATTCCTTGACATCAGGTTTACGCAACAAAGAGGACTCATTTCTCAAGAATTGTGCCATGACATTCTGTTTCGAAAAGCCTAAGCTGATAGAATGAGGAAATTCCGGCTTAAAAGGTAGCGTCACTACATAACGACCGTCGGAGTCGCTCCGACTCCTAATTATCCTCACAAAATTTATCCATCGGTGAAACAATTTTCCTTTTAGGAGTTTCTTCAAGTTCCCAGAAGCGAAGAAGATTTCTATTTAAATTGTCTTCCAGAGACGCCTCCATTGTGGTCGAATAAGTCTGAACGCGTGATTCCTGAACAGAGGAACGAAGGCAGATGGCCTGATATATTATTTAGTACCAGGGCCATGGTTTTCAATAGGATAGATGAATCTAAGGGAGAACCAATTTTCAAACTACAAACTTTTCTAGTAGTGGCAGAAAGAGTTTGATTAATTCCTGAAACTCTGACATTCGTAGAATGTGCAAATAGTTTCAAGCGATTCTGTAAATGCTCAGAGATGAAAGATGACTCTGAAGCAGGGTCAATCAAGGCTCGAGCTGGGTAAGTCATACCATTGTCAACAATATTCACCATAGCTGTTCCCAGAAGCACTTTTCGGTTCTGAGAGACATGAAATACCTGTCGAGTGGGATTACTGCTCGAAGATATGCCACTCGATGTAGAAGGCAGGGAGTAATCTACTTGAGCATTCTGGGTCAAATTGCCAGACGTGGTAGCAAAATTATCCCTAGGCGCAACTTCCGAGGTAGAATTATCTCGATGTAGTAAAGTATGATGCCTTTTGTTGCAAATACTGCAATTAAAAGCACTCTTGCAACTCTTTACTTCATGTTCACGTGATAAGCAATTCACACAACAATGAAATTTTTTGACCGTTGAAAATCGCTCCGAAATTAAAAAATTTTTGAACCGCTTACATCCTCTCAAGAGGTGTCCTGAATTCCGACATAAAACACAAGACGTAGAAGCAGAAGTAGAATTTACAACATGAGCCCTGACCCTGTGACCCGAATTCCTTTCAGATTGCTGCGAACCTTTAAGATCATGAACACACTCCAAAGTCTAACGGTAGAAGTGGGTAAACGTTGAATCGAAAGGAAAATTAAAATAGGATTCCAATTGTCTGTTGAAACTTTGTAAATAGAAAGCGATGTGAGACAATTATTAATACCGCGCTGCAAATTTTTTGAACCGGCACTAGATTCCTTATCAACGGAGGGAAGGTTAAATAATAATTTCAATTGGTTATTAACCAACATACGAGGATTTTCATATGTCTCCTTAAGGTTTCGCCAAGCAACATCAAACCCCTCGTTACTTAACGGGCACTTAGACACGATTTCATTGGGTTCACCGGCGCTTTTACCTATTAAGTAGCAAAGACGTTCTATATTACTAAGACGCGAACTATTTATATATATGGCTGTAAATAAATCTCTAAATGCAGGCCATGATATATAATCTCCTTCAAATGTTTTTACATCACAAGGAGGTAGTGTTAAATTATGTTCTGAGTTGCTCAAGTGTGAGTTTTTAACAGAAGATTCATTTACTTTTAGCGTGTTAACCTCTAAATATTGAGACTTTTCATTAATCAAGGCTAAACAATTAAGTTAAGCCATATAAGTACTCTGATATTTAGAAGCAGCCACATTTACATCTTCAGAGTTCACTTTGGTATTATCGTCAACATAGTCGACCCACCCTTCATATGCATCCTTAACTTTTTCCCATAAATTCTTTAATTCGTCGCGTTGAATTTGTAGAGTAAAAACCGTATGGAAATCCTCATGACAATCATTAAAATTTGCTGCGAATTTAATGAGGGAGTCCGATACGCGCGTAAATTTATTTAAATATTTATTCGAATATATAAATTAGTCGCAAATTTATGGGAGAAAATTAATGCACACACGATATAATAGTCAAAGTAGGGTGTATACCAAATAAAGTAAAAAGAACAAGATGAACAAATAAACAACTTTGTAATTACAAATTAAGCAAAAAGAAACTCACACTTGTTGTTGCACTCCGTTATAATAATATATAAATTTCTATCTTTATTATTTATATTACTGAGTGTTAAATTATTTCAATCAAATTAAATAATAAATAAATATTATTTAATTTGATTGAAATAATTTAACACTCAGTAATTTAAGATAGAAAGTGCAAATATTTTATAAAAAAATTATTTTTATTTGCAATTCCGTCCGTCCACGTAAATAAAACCACAGAAGATTTGTTTCGTATCGACCGAAAATTAATTAAAACAAACGTCAAAAATAATGGTTAATTATTTCTACTAATGAGGGATGAAACGCGATCAATCACAAAAACCATTTATGTATATAATTATATATGTATATACAAGTGTATAATATGTACGTGTGTATTTTATTTCTTTTATTACCTTACTCACTCTTTTTCACTTTAACATAATTAAAATAAGAACTTATTTTACGCACCTTTAATTTAAATGTTCGATATTTTCCAAATAAATGAAGAATATTTTGGTGGTTTTGATGAACCCTCAACGATGAAATTCCTTGATGCAAGTGAGAAAAAGAAAATACGATGAGTTAATATCTTACAAAAATTTCCAAGAAATCCGGCTCAGAGGACCAAATGTTTGCGTGTGTGGTATAAAATTTATGAAATAAAATAAAAACACAGTATTTTAATTAAAATTTGTGATGAGTTCCTTTATTTTTTCAATTCTTTGTTACCTTGAATAGCGATGTGTGGTTCCGAAAAAGTTCACAAAGCAAGTGCTATAACTAGTCAAAAATTGAAGATGGCGAAGACAATGTTTAACCTACCCGTTAGCGGTTTACTCGTTGGAATCCAAGAAAATATTCCAGCCAAACAATGTTGATAACAAAGGAATAATATTTGGATCCCAACAGAGAATTTCAATAAAATACATAGACGGAAAACTAATAAGTTAATAATATAAACAAAGATATCAAACGTAAAATTCAGCTTAAACACTCTTCGTTCGTATAATGTTAAGAGATGATATTTTAGTGTTCTTTGTTCTTACAGAGAGTTATAACCATTTGTGTCTTTGTTCTTATTTATCTAGAACTGTGGTGGGCACTGTCAATGTATTGGTAAATTGTGTATGTGTTGAGCTTGCGAGCTACCCACCAAACACAAGCCAAGCGTTTGAAAGATAATGGTGCATTATATATTTATACATAAGTAGCAATATTTTCTAAATTGAAAAAAAAAATTTGATTACGTAACATTATAAATTAAAAATAAAACTTTTTATAAGTAAACAGTCAAATGAAAAATATTAAAAAAGATAGGACAATAATTTGTTATGTGTTCCATTGAAGAAAAAAAATATATAAAAGAATGAGCATAACACTGAATATGCGAAAAAAAAATATACGCGGTTGGATGTATCAAACTTAATAAGCTTTGATATTTGTCGGCATGGAAGATCATTTTCATATGGGAAACATATTCAAAATATTTTTGATAAGATTTTACACAGACTAATTAATAAGTGTATTACTAAATTAGGAGAATTAGTATAGTCCGTTATTGGAGAAAAATTTTATAAAAGGCATTGTATGTTATCGAAAGAATTGTTTATGACAAAATATTTTTCGCATATCATCATGACTGAAATTGTTTGCTGGGCAAATATTCTGGAAAAATATAAAAAAAAATCGTAAGCATCCGCCTGATACTCATTCTTGCTGTCTCATCGACGACTAAATTAAAGAGGGTAAGAATACGTGTGAATGATCTCAGCACAATTGTGCTATGAAACGCCCGTATCTGATCTAGAACTAGTTGATATTTCTTTGTGTATTAAAGCATGTTTTTCATGATCAATCTTATCTTATTTTTTAGTGTTTACATAATTTTGTTTACAGTATTTTTATTTTTACAATAGATATATTTTATTTATGATTTGTTTCTTATCTTTATTACTTATGGTTAAAGGTTATTTACGATACCAATTGCTTTATTGTTTATCATTAGTGTTAGTATACCTGTGCTTGAGTTGACCTTAACTCGTATATAGCTACATATTGTTACAAAGTTTAAAAATAGACTCAAATATAACGACAATGTGGCTATATGTACTTGGCAGCACTGCCAAATCATCTCTAAGTGTCAAAATGTTACAACCCTGGTCAACACAATGCAGATAATATTTGAATTAACGGAAATGGAATATTCCGGATACATCGTTGAGAATATACAAGATCATTCGAGGCTGTGCGATAATAAGTGTAAATAAAAACAACGAAAAACCAAGCAACATCAATGCTAGGAGATGATGATTTATTCTTAATGATCTTGTACGCAAGTATTCGCTGCTAATAAAAGCTAAACATGTACACAAATATACACAGCAATATACACAGCCACATACACACATAGCACAAGCAGAAACAAAACTGCGCAACTCACAGACCACTCATACATACAACCGCACATAGTTACCCAGCTAGCCTTTTCAATCGCTGAAGAGTCTACTGCGAATCTTATGCAGAGCGTTTTTAATCGTCGACGAGCGCATTTTTTAATCGTGGAAGATACAGCGTACGGGAGAAACTGTTACATGTAGATGATTCGTCTGCGAGAGTCTTCCACAACGCAGCGAAAGACGCTTGTATTAATCGTAGATAGAATCACTGAAGATTTATTTACAGATTATCTTACAAATCTTTTATTAAGAACATGAAGAATCGTCTGGGGCTCATGCAGAGATTATTTTACAACTTCCGAACTGCTCTTCATGTTATTATTATATAAGTCATTGAAAGAGTCATAAAAGGATCATTTGATGATAATTTGTCGAACCCGGCAATGCTCCTACCGAGCTGTTCGTTTTGCAACCTATGTATTAAGAAATCAATTTTAGTTTTTGTATTACAAATTAATTAATAAAAACACTTCTCGTTTATTGAATATAAAGTACCTTATAAAAACTGAGCATAGAATATATCATGAAACGAAAAAAATTAATAAAGAAAACAAAAAATTAATTCAAACTATGGTATATGTAACAAGTCATATAGATATAACAGCCAACTTATATTGAAAAATAAGGGAAGTTATTTTGTTTGATTTTTCTTTGTTAAACGTCTTTCGTTGCGGTCCTTAGCATGTACGAAGCGTTGCTGCAAAGTTCTGTTAATAATAGTATCATCACAATTTACGAATTTGGAATGACACAGATCTATAAAAAACAAAAATTAATCAAAAATAACACACATTTAATTTATACTTTCCTTTACAAGTTTTTTTATTTTATTTTCTTAAATAAATCTTTAGTAACAAACAAATAATATTTTAAGATATCTTAAGAAACGAATTTGATTCTTAAAAAACCATTTTACACAACCGGCACGGGTCTTAATCAAATCATTACAAATATCAACGAACAAAAGAAAAATAAATAAAAATCCTAACGGTTAATTGCATGAAAATAAAAACAATAACAAAAATATTTAGGCAAAAAATCGTCGATTAAACATTGCAAGATTAAAAACCAATCCTTTCAAAGAAAGATACGTCTTCAAAAGATCATCAGAAGTATCTTTAAAGTATTGTATATTAACCTTTGCCAGATTAAACGGCGAACGTGCCTAAAAACTTAAAATAAACATCGTTTTGTTATTGTAACTCGTGAAATAATCATCAGGAGTTTCGTTTGGGAATTGTATTTTAGTCACAATCGTTTATTAAACAGCTATTGGCTAGCTGGGACGCAACTCACAGACCACTCATACATACAACCGCACATAGTCATATATACAAACACACGTATATAGCTACATGTTAAGTAAAGCACAACCAACAACAACCATGATCAGATGCTTCCCGAAGTTACCAGACGACGTCATTTTGCTATATAAAGTCGCTGCCAGTGATCAGCGGGATCAGTGTGATTTTAAATCTAGACGTGTTAACATCGCTAAGTGTTTAGTAGTACAAATACTCGTGTTATTAAAGTAGTAAATAAAGTGTTGCTGCATTATATTTCTAAAATTAATTATGTATTTTTAATTTGATGCAATTAAACGAATCCTTGAAGGATAAGTGAAAAGCGTTTTTACGAAAAGGTCTAAAAACGTAACAATTGGTGTCAAAAGTGGGATTGCAAAAAAGTAATTAAAAAGGACATAGCAATTTAAGAAAAAAGAGACATTAAAAAAATAATTATGAAATTTGATGAAAGTTGAACAGCTAAAAAAGGAGCTTAGTAAGCGGGAATTGCCAACAGCAGGTAACAAGGCTGAACTGCAGAAGAGGCTGATAGATGAGTTTAAGAATCGCGACATGGCCATCGGGACATACGAGTTTGAGGACAAAGACGATGTAGAGGTATGTCCTTCTGCCACGACCAGCAGCATGCACATAAATTCAATGTATGCTGCTATGATGATTCAGATAAAAGGAATCAATGATGCACAAGTTGAAATTAAACAGAACTCTCAGCAGATGCAAGAGGCATCAAGGATCAGCACTGAAAAGCTTGTAGCCGAAATAACTGAAATTAAACAGAACTCTCAGCAGATGCAAGAGGCATCAAAGATCAGCACTGAAAAGCTTGTAGCCGATATAACTGAAATAAAACAGAACTCAAAAATCAGCACTGAAAAGCTTGTAGCCGAAATACAGGAGTCAAATAGAGCCACGAACGAGACTCTGGTAGAGGTTTTTGAGGCCATTAATAGGAGGGTGGATTCTATTGAGAATAAATTCTCAGAGCTGGCAGATAGAGTCCAACATCTAGAAAGCGGTGGCCTGGAACAGCATGAAAAAGAGTTTGAAGAGAAATTGCATGCTCTAGAGGACAAAATGCATAGCCTTGAGTGTAGTGGTGGGCCAGTACGAGCAGTTGCGGAGGTTTCTGCGCGAATAAAAGCGCCATGCTTTGACGGCAGCGTACCACTGGGCATCTTTAAATTCCAGTTCGAGACGGTTGCTAGCAGAAATGGATGGGATGCTGAAGAAAAGGCCATAAAGGGTACAGCCGCAGAGGTACTTGAGACCGTGCCAGTAAGCAGCAGAAACAACTATAATGAAATAATGGCAGCATTGCAGCGCAAGTATGGTGGTGAGCACAAGCGCGATTTATACAGAATGGAATTGCGATGTAGAGTTCAAAAGCCTAACGAGTCTCTACAAAATTTCGCAATGGAAATCGAGCGTTTAGTGCAGCTCACATATCCAGGCGAGAGTCTCCCGTTTCTGGACCACTTTAAAACTGAGGCGTTCGTTAATGGCATTCGCGACTCTGATGTTAAACTGGCTGTGTGCGCTACGCAGAAATCCACTTTCGCTGAGACTGTTTCATTTGCGCTGGCTCAAGATACTGCAAGGATGGTTTTCAAACCGCAGATATGCAAGGTGCGGAATGTGGAGGTTTTGTCTGAGGAGGATAACAGCCTAGTTGCTAGTTTTAAGGAAGCAATGCTACAATTGTTGGCGGAAAGTGCTACCAAAGAAAAGCCTAAGTGCTTTAACTGCGGAAAAATTTGTCATTTTCAGCGCAGCTGCAAAGCACAAAGAAAAAGAGGTAGATCTGTTTCGCCACCAAGAAACAGCAAACGGGTGAACCAAACAACATCACAAGAGTCCCCGTTAAACTAAAACGAGCTAGCGCTAAGGGGCAAGAGCTAGCTCCCACAAACGAGGGCCCAACAATCTCCATATCAGTGATGCAGCAGAAAAATAGCAACCTTACTGCGTCTGGACACATCAACGGGGAAAAGCACGTACTTACCATAGACACAGGGGTGTCGCAGTCAATAATAAGGTCCGATATAGTAAAGGGGAAATGCGATCGTTTAAGCAATATATGGCTACGTACAGCTACTGGAGAGCCTTCCACTGTCTATGGTAAGATTGAATTGAAGGTGACTATAGCCAACATCAACGTGAGGCATGTGTTTATTGTTGCCGATATTGTCGATGAGGTAATTATTGGAGCCGATTTTATGATTAACCATGGCATTAATCTACACATGGGGCAACAGCTGATGATTTGGCGTAATGTGGAAATACCCCTTGATGTTGGGTATGACAGCAAGCCGCAAGTAAGAAAAGTATTTGCTATTGAGAGTCAGACGTTACCGCCGCAGTCTGAAACAGTTATATGGGCGCGTATGAAGGGAGATTGTGAGGACAATCGGTTGTGGGTTGTAGAACCAGCAGATCTAAAGAGAGAGCTTATAACAGCAAAAGCTCTAGTAAAAACTAGTAAAGGAGGAATAGTCCCTATACGAGTACTTAACTTGGCAGACCATGAAAAAGTCATCAAAGAAAATTGCGATATTGGCCAGTGTACTCCAGCAGAGGCAATAATTTTTTTTTTTTTTTTTTTATCTTGGACCAGCACTCAGGGGATGACCCCTATGTATGCAATGCATAGTGCCGGAACTGAAAACGAGGGGATAGTATTGAGGGGACAGATTAGGAAAGATGAGAAGATAGACAGTTTTTTTTTTTTTTTGTAGCTAGTTCAACATTTTTACTTCACCGGCTAATTTTTGTTACAGGGCCGACGAAGGTGGGTGCTGTTACTCTGCTTTTAGTACATGATAGTGTCAGTCGCTGCCATTTATGTTCAGCGATCAGTGCTATGACTTCATCACTGAAACAGGCTGACAACAACTAACACAGCCATGTACTAATGCTGATCAGAAGAAGTCGACACAATATTTCATGACTCAACGCGAGCTCGAACTCGCGACCCTCCGCTTCATAGTCTCGTGTTCTAATACTTCAGCCAACAGCACCCACAAGAGGCAATAATAAACTGCGAGAGGAAGATAGATCCTACCAATTTGTCCGCCAAAGAACGTGAACAATTTGAGGAATACGTAGGAAAATGAGTAGCAGGACTGTCAGCGACAGACAGAAATAAAGCCAAACAGTTGATAAAAAGGCATGCCAATATCTTCGCCATGGGAAACCAAAGCCGGGGTAGAACTGCATTGGTTAAACATGAAATTAACACAGGCGAAGCTAGGCCGATTAAACAGCCACCCAGAAGTGTGCCCCTAGCAAAGCGAGATGAAGTCAAAGAGCTTGTAAGAGAAATGGAGCGCGAAGGCGAAATCGAGCCATCTTATCGTCCTTGGAGTTCGCCAGTAGTCTTAGTTAAAAAGAAAGATGGCAGTACTAGATTCTGCGTAGACTACAGGAAGCTCAATGACATAACCAAGAAGGACAGCTATCCGCTCCCCAGAATCGATGACACTTTGGACACGCTAGCTGGTACGAGATGGTTCTCTACGCTAGACTTGCGAAGCGGATATTGGCAAGTGGAGATTGCAGAGAAAGACAAGGAGAAAACTGCCTTCAGCGTCGGTAACGGATTATGGCAGTTCAAAGTTATGCCATTTGGTCTCTGCAATGCTCCGGCCACATTTGAACGCCTAATGGAGAAGGTACTGAAAGGACTCCACTGGAAGACATGGTTGGTATATCTGAATGACATAATCGTGATGGGGAAAACTTTTGATGAACACCTCAAAAACATTGCAGAAGTTCTTCAACGGATATCATCAGCTGGATTGAAACTCAGCCTGAAGAAATGTGCATTGTTCCAGAAAGAAGTGAAGTATTTGGGCATCGTGTTACAGCAAATGGAATCTCAACAGATGAAGATAAAATACAAGCATTAAGGGACTGTCATCAACCTAAAAATCTACATGAATTGCGCAGCTTTTTGGGCCTTTGTACATACTACAGACGCTTTGTGCCAAATTTTGCCAGTGTAGCTGCAAGCCTGCATGAGCTGACAAAGAAGCCGAGACCATACCATTGGGGTGAGCCACAGGAAAAGGCATTCCAGAAACTTAAAGGATTATTGTGTACGTCACCAGTACTAGCGTATCCCATACCTGGAGAAAAATTTGTGCTGGATACTGATGCGAGCGGCTATGGCATAGGGGGCGTGCTATCCCAAATAGTTAATGGCACTGAGAAAGTCATAGGATACTATAGCCGTGTACTCTCAAAACCTGAGAGGAACTACTGAGTTAAGGTCGACCCAAGCACAGGTATACGTAAACACGTTTAACCATAAGTAATCATAAATAAAAATTCTGTAAACACCCTTAGCCATATGTAATAAAGATATCTATTGTAAGAATGGAAATACCGTAAACACCCTTAACCATAAGTAATAAAGATCATAAACAAATCATAAATATATCTATTATAAGAACAAAGAAATACACAAAGAAATATGAATTAGTTCTAGATAAACAAGAACAAGGACACAAATGTTTATAACTCTATGTAAGAACAAAGACTCATAAAAATATATCATCCTTATGATAACAAAATATACCTAACATAGAAGTAAGACTCATATCATCCCTTATTTACCTACACGAACGAAAAGTATAAATAGACTGTAAATACTCTCGTTCACCAGTTCATAAGAAAACTCAGACTATAACTATACTTAGTAAACTAGATTCATAAGTTCACAAAAAAGTAATAGTTTTATATTTAAATAAAGAACACTTCAAGATACAGTTAGTATCTTGAAGTTATCTATTTTTAAAACCAAAAGAACTAACATTCTTAACTGGCGATCCTGCCAGGAGGATATTCTATTATCCTTCCAGTGAGCGGACCACAAAAATTATTCTTGTCGCAGCAAGGATTTTATGGTGAATAAAACAACAAAACATTTTTTTTTTTTAAACTTATGTTTGTCAGTAAAAGACAAACTACATTTGACGGTAATAGACTCTTAAAAAACCCAGCTATGAATCAAGGAGCACTCTCGGAGATTGCACAGCAACTAGCTAACCTGCAACTAGCCTTAGAAGCTTTACAAAAGGAAAATATAGACATTAAACAAGAGAACCACATCATAAGAAACAAATTGAGTCAAATTCCGGTTAACCCAATGGTCGCCCAATTTGAAGACGAATCTTTACAAGCAATCCCTATCAAATTTAGTACTCCAGATTATATTAATTTGGATCTATTAAAAGCCCTTCCTACATTCAACGGTGACATAAATGAATACGGAACATGGCGAGATTTGACAAGCCAACTAATGGAGGGAATGGAACAACATAGGACCTCCAGCCGTTATCGAGATGCACTAGTAATATTTAAAACAAAAATACAGGGACCAGCAGCAAAAATTTTGGCAAATTTTAAAACAAAATTCAACTATAAAGCCATTATGATTCGGCTCGACTATACATATAGTGACCAAAGACCACTATATGTCCTTAAAGATGAACTCGCAAGAATTACGCACGTATGTGATGAAAATCGGTCGATTTAAAAAATAAATCGTTTTTTGAAATCGACAAGTGTGTGATAGATTTCGCTCGATTTCATATTCCACTTTTGTTTCATTCCACAACAATTTTTATAAATGCAACTCTGATTATCTTTCAAATACAACTCAACAGTGAAAAAAGTTTTCAAGGAAAAATAAAAATTTATTTAAAAATAAAATTCGAATGGCTTCAATTACAGCAATTTCTTTAATTATCTTTGAGAATACTCAAAATATTCAAAATGTAAGACGTAAGTGCTAGAGGGACAAATCAGATCCTCTAAATTTGCCAGAAGAAATGCAAGTATTTGAATACAAATAAATATACATACACATTTACAAATTTAATAATTTTTGCAGATTCGTGGAGCATTTTTGCTTAAACAAAGAAGGCTTTATTATAATTTTGAATAACATTGGAAGATATTAGAAGAGTGCATCAATTCCCCTAACAATTCAATTAGCTGCCCTCTTAAGATTTTTGGCACAGGGCAGTTTCCAGAGGTCTGTAGGAAACGACGTAAATGTTGCTATGCATAGAACAACAGTTTCCGAATGCTTTTCAAAAATGTTGAGGCTTTTGGAGAAGAAAATTTTGTACAGACTTACTGCCTATTTCTCATTGTCGAACGAATTCTTTCTTTCGTACAAATATACTTAACACAAAAACAAAACTTTATAAATTGTTTTTGTTTCAAATGTATTTATACGAAAGAAAGAATTCATTCGACAATGAGAAATAGGCAGTTAATTAAACTACATGCATCAGAGGAAGAGGTACGGATATCTAAACAATTTTTTTTTTGTGAAAGATTTGGAATTCCAGGAGTTGTTGGATGCATCGATTTTTATGTTTTCCCCTATAAAGTCAATAAATAAATATGAATTTAATTATTCGTCATTAAACGAAAAAAATACTTACATTTTAGCGTCTTCTTTGTAAATTTCGTTGATGTGAAAAAAATCGTTTTTAAAATGGTTTTAAACCGTCATTATCGATATGCGTCACATGTCAAAACCGTCAAAAACGAAATGGGACAAAGTGGAAAATGAAATCGGCACAAAAACCGACAAAAGATAACACATCACACCTGTTTTCGATTTTAGCGTTTTTTGTCGCCGAAATCGATTTTCATCACATACGTGAATATCTGAATTTCACGATGAAATTAGGCAAGCATTGGCAAATGTTATTACCAAAATTACCATGCAAGAAGACTCTAATGAATTCACAAAAAAATTAATGGAGATTGAAATGGAAAACGCCGTGAGAATATTTAAAAATTGGCTTAATAACGACTCAATAAGACAGACACTACACGGTAATCCTATAAGAGACTTAGAGCACGCCTACGCAGTAGCACAAACAATGGAACATAATGCTAGGTGCACCAGATTCAACAATGAGCAGCAACAAGAAAGAATGCAAAGAAGTCAACCTCAGCCTAGCCAAGTGCAAAAGCACAACCATCAACAACACTTTAGACGGCCTCTTTACAACCCTGCAAATCAACACCGAAACAACTGGCAACAACAAAATAATTGGCAACAATCAAACAACAGGCAACAATCAAATAACTGGCAACAACAGAAACCGGAGCCTATGGACACGACTTCAGCAAACGTTAGACAGCCACAGCAAGGTTTTCACAGCCAACCTTGGAAACGACTACAATCACAAAGTGGAAACTTTATTCATCCGCACAAGATACAGAGACACAACATGATGAAATCAGCAGACCAAGAAGGCGACAAATGCAGCATCAAAAGTAACCATAGTAAGTCGAAATATCAGAATAGTATTACAAAAGATTTAAACTAATAGATGGGTTGTTCAATATATTTATGAATGATCAGGAAAATGAAAATTATAAGATATTCATAGACTGCGGTGCAACCCACAATTATATTAACAAAAATTTAAGATTAGGTATAAGAGAAAATATTAAACCTCTAAGAATGATAACCTTTCACGGAGAATCTATTTTAAATTTTAAACAAAAGATAAAATTGTTCAACACACAATTAGAATTTTATGAAATTAATAATAATAATGAATATGATCTTATGTTAGGACTAGAAGGCATATTAACACTAAAAGCCTTAATAGACTCAGATAATAGAAAATTTATAGTACAAAAAGTGACACACAAAATTAATTACTCCATAGGGGATAGGACATTTGAAAGCAGAATAGATGAACTATTGAAAATCAATAACGGAATAGGTCCTTTACCATTTACCTCAACAATAGAAGCTAGTATCAGAACAACTACCAATGATCCCATATGGACTAAACAATATCCAGGGAATATGAATGATATAGAATTCGTTAATAACGAAATAAACAAATTATTAAAGGATGGAATAATTCGTAAAAGTTATAGCCCTTATAATTCACCGATGCTCACAGTGCACAAAAAAGGCACGGATGAAAACGGTAACTCAAAGAGACGTATGGTCATAGACTACACAAAATTAAATGAACATACCATTACTGATAGGTATATTATCCCTGATATTACTACGACATTACAAAATTTAGGAGGAGCAAAATTCTTTACTACACTGGATCTTGAATCCGGATTTCATCAAATAAAAATCAAAGAAAGCGATTGTGAAAAAACAGCTTTCTGCGTAAATGGAGGCAAATATGAGTTTGTTCGTATGCCTTTCGGGCTAAAAAACGCCCCCTCTATATTTCAACGTTGTGTGGACGATATTCTACGCGACTATATAGGCAAGTTTGTATATGTTTACGTAGATGATGTACTCATATATTCCTCCTCACCTACGGAACACTTGAAAAATATTGAAACTGTTTTTGATGCATTAAATAAGGCTACATTGAAAGTTTCAAACGAAAAATCTAAATTCTTTATGTCGGAGGTCGAATACCTAGGACATATAATAAAACACAATAGAATTACCACAGACCCAGAAAAAATCAGAGTAATTGAAAATTTCCCTACACCTAAAACCCTTAAGGATTTGAGAGGATTTTTAGGATTAACAGGATACTATCGAAGGTTTGTAAAAGACTACGCTCAGATTGCAAAGCTTTTAACCATACACCTAAAAGGTGAAAAAGCACACATAGGTAAGAATAAAAGCGCAAATAAAGGAATTATATTAGACCAACCAGCCATAGCAGCTGTAGAAATATTGAAGTTAAAACTAAAAGAGCATGTGGAATTATTCCAACCTGACTTTAAAAAACCATTTGAACTAACAACGGATGCCTCCAACATAGCTATTGGAGCCGTGTTAAGTCAAAATAAGAATCCTATTTATTTTTTATCAAGAACTCTTAGTGAAACAGAACAGAGATATAGCACAAATGAAAAGGAATTATTAGCAATAATATGGGCTTTAAAAAAACTTAGGAATTATATATACGGCATCGCCGATTTAACAATCTATACGGATCACCAATCGCTAATTTACGCTATATCGGAGAATCCAAACCACAAGCTTAAGCGCTGGAAAGCCATTATTGAAGACTACGGTGCCAAGATAAAATATAAACCTGGAACTCAAAATGTAGTAGCCGACGCACTATCCCGGCAAGTTATACACACATCATCAATTAATACAATACATTCAGCCGAAAGTTCACATACTAATATAATTAAAGCAGTTTCACAACCATTAAATTCATACGGGATACAGATAGAATTGGTACCAACAGATAACATAGTGGACACAAGAATACGAACTATATTTCCAGGAAAAGTTCGATACTCAGTCAATGAAAATTTAGTAAGCGAATTAAAGAAAATAATATCACCTAATAGATTTATAGCAATTCATACAAGTATGGAAAATTTATATAAATATTCAAAGGTGATCAAAAACACTTTCACGGGAAGTAAATTTGTATATACACCAACGAAACTAAAAGACATAGTAGATAAAAACGAACAAATACAACAGAGCTCATAGGAGCTATACAAATGTAATTAAAGAAGTTTTAGAAAAACATTTCTGGCCGAGTATGAAAAAAGACGCTAAACGTTACAACAACAATTGTACCGCATGTTTGTATGGAAGATATGACAGAAAACCAACTAGAGAACCTTTAAGTAACTCATTAATTCCAACAAAACCCAGAGAAATTATACACATGGATATTTACTACAACGATAAACTCATGTACTTAGTAGCAATTGATAAATTCTCTAAATATATTACTGCACGAAGACTAAACACAAAAACAGATTTAGATAACGAAGCAGAGGAAATAATTACAAATAACTACCCCGAATGTAAGAGACTACTAACAGATAACGAAGCAAGTTTTGTCACTCCATCTTTCAAACAAATGTGTATAAAACATGGAGTAGAAAAAGTTGAAACGCCAGTTTACAGATCTAAAGCAAACGATCACAAAGAGAGAGCCCACAATACAATTGGAGAACTAGCCAGGATATTCAAAATTCGTCATCCACGAGGGACGAAATATCCAGAACAATAAAGGAATTAAACAATACCATCCACTCCGTGACAGTACACCGCCCAGCAGATATATATTTCGGGAGAATACCATTTGACACAGACGAAATCACAAAGAAATTGCAACAAGCATCAACAAACGTATTGGAACGACTTAATAAAGGAACCAAACATAGGGAGTTCAAGGTAGGCACCCAAATATTTGTGAAAACTACAACAAGATCAAAATCATCACCTAAATATCGCAAGGAAATCGTGAAAGAAGATAGAGGAGACACAGTTCTAACCAGAAGAGGAGCAATAGTTCATAAAGACAATATAAAAAATAATACAGTGTGCGAAAATGACAAAATTATACCAAATATTAGTACTACTGGTAACACTATGCCAGACAGTCAAAACATCAATACTAATTGAAAATTTAGAAAACAAAAAATACATTTTAACCCAGACCGACGATGCATATTTATTTGATGAATATACATTACTATTCCACGTAACGAATCTAACAAAGATCCTCAAGTCATATGAAGAAATATACGATAAGAATTCTTATCCTACTATCGAAGAACACATTTTAATGAAAAAAATAGAAACATTAATTAATCAACTTAATGAACATAGAATAGAAAAACGAGGAATAAATTTCTTAGGATCAGCTCTAAAGTTTATTACCGGCATACCAGACCATGATGACGCAATTTTAACAGAAACCAAAATTAATGCCCTAATTGACAACAATGAAAAGCAAAGAATAATTAATTCCAGATTCGAAAAATTAATTGACTCTGTACAAGGAAGAATAACAGAAAGCCTCTTTATAATTAAAGAAATCCATGATCAGTTATTAACCTTAGTAAGAACAATAAATACCGCCAAAAACAATGAATACTTAGCCGAATCATTATACCTAAACGATATAAAAGAAATAGCTGAACATAAACTAGCGGTAGTACCAATTATTAACATATTAGAATATTCCGACATCTATATAGCAAGAACCGATGATTCTATTATTACCATATATAAGTACCCCGTTATAAATAATTATTGTAAATTGTTCAAATTTACACCACTCAGCATTGAACATGGCAAGGTTTCCACCGACAAAGAAATTGCTCTGTGTAACAATATTTATACTAGAGTAAGTAAATGTAAAAATTATTTAAGCAAAAACATGTGCAAAATAAACAACACAAATAACGGCTGTATCAAACCTTTATTAGAAAATAGGAGAGCGAAATGCACAGTACTACAGGAATACAATTACCCACTACTAGAAATAGACGAAGGAGTCATCCTCTTAGATGGTACAAACACAGTAGACAACAAACTCATTACAGGAACTGTATTAGTAAAATTTACAGACAAGGTAGAGATAAATAATATTACGTACACAAATATGCATGATAAAATAGTAGAAACCATACACAACAAACATGATGAAGATCTAGAGATCATAGAAATAATAACATCCTCTTCAGAACTTGCATTTAACAACATAGATTCTTTAAAGAAATTTATAATACCAATAGAAAAGCATCCTATCAGGTATTTTCTATATACAACATTAACAATTATTTGCATAATATTATCCGTTTATATTATCCTAAAAATAACAAAATACTATATAAAACTCAGAGAAATAAGAACAAAAGAAAATTTTCTAGTCTTATATAACAACGAACTAGAAAAGACCAGACAAGTAGTAAACCCTAATCAGGTATAAATCGAGACGATTCATTTTAGGTGAGGGGAGAATTACGAATCGGGACGATTCATTTTAAGCAGGGGGAGAGTTAAGGTCGACCCAAGCACAGGTATACGTAAACACGTTTAACCATAAGTAATCATAAATAAAAATTCTGTAAACACCCTTAACCATATGTAATAAAGATATCTATTGTAAGAATGGAAATACCGTAAACACCCTTAACCATAAGTAATAAAGATCATAAACAAATCATAAATATATCTATTGTAAGAACAAAGAAATACACAAAGAAATATCAATTAGTTCTAGATAAACAAGAACAAGGACACAAATGTTTATAACTCTATGTAAGAACAAAGACTCATAAAAATATATCATCCTTACGATAACAAAATATACCTAACATAGAAGTAAGACTCATATCATCCCTTATTTACCTACACGAACGAAGAGTATAAATAGACTGTAAATACTCTCGTTCACCAGTTCATAAGAAAACTCAGACTATAACTATACTTAGTAAACTAGATTCATAAGTTCACAAAAAAGTAATAGTTTTATATTTAAATAAAGAACACTTCAAGATACAGTTAGTATCTTGAAGTTATCTATTTTTAAAACCAAAAGAAATAAAATTCTTAACTACTGTGTGACACGACGTGAGCTTCTGGCAGTATTGGAATGCATTAAACATTACCATAAGTACCTGTATGGTCAACACTTTACATTAAGGACTGATCATTCTGCACTGAGATGGTTATTGCAGTTTAAAAATCCTGAAGGGCAACTGGCAAGGTGGATTGAGCGCCTGCAGAGCTACGACTTCAGTATTTAGCATAGAAGGGGCACAAAACATAGCAATGCGGATGCTCTTTCAAGAATATCCTGCTGTTTAGAGTGTGAACATTGCGTTAGAACCGAACAAAAGGAAGGCGTTGTTGATGTTCGGCTAGTGCACATCGACTCTGATGAAGACTGGTCAGCGGCACAGAGGGACGACAATATACTGGGGAAAATAATAGCAGCCAAAGAGGAGGACAGAAGACCGCCGCGGAATGAAATTTCGGCTGAGAGACCACTCGCCAAATATTATTGGGCTCAGCGGAACAGCCTCAAGGTAATAAAAGGGTGCCTATACCGCGTATGGGAAAGTGTAGATGGCAAAACAACTTCAAATTTGATAGTTGTGCCATGCTCCAAGATAAGTAAAGTTTTGCAAGAATTTCACAATGGACCTAGTGGCGGTCATCTTGGAGTAACAAAAACACTTGAGAAACTGAAGCAGCGTTTTTATTGGGTTGGATGTCAACAAGACGTAGCCGACTGGATAGCAAACAGCCCACAGTGCATAGCAGCCAAAGGCCCAGTAAGAAGAAGCCGGGGACAGCTACAGCAATAAAACTCAGGGGCACCATTCGAGCGGATCGCAATGGATGTAGCAGGTCCTTTTCCCGTCACTGAAGCCGGAAATCGTTATGTTCTTGTGGTAATGGACTATTTAAGTATATGGCCAGAGATATATGCTATACCTAACCAAGAAGCAAAGACAGTTGTAAATGCATTCGTCAACATGGTCGCTAAGGTGTCCCAATAGAATTACATTCCGACCAAGGAAGGAATTTCGAGTCTTCCATATTCAGGGAAATGTGCGAATTATATGGGATAAAGAAAACCAGAACAACGCCGTTGCATCCACAGTCTGATGGCATGGTAGAGAGGTTCAATCGCACCTTAGAAGAGTACCTGCGAAAAGTGGTAAGCAACCATCAGAGGGATTGGGAAGAGCACATTCCCAAATTTTTGATGGCATATAGGTCAGCTGTACACGACTCCACATCGAGAGCGCCAGCTAAAATTATCTTCGGGACGGAATTAAAACTGCCTGGTGACTTGGAATTTGGTGTTAAGCCAGCTGTAGAAGAAGGAGCCACTTCGTTCCAAGAGCAGGAGAACTTAAACGAACTGCATGATTTCGTGCGTAATAGAATCAAGATGGTCAGTGACAAGATGAAGGCTAGATATGACCGCGCAGCAAATTCGGAGGGATTTATTTAAGGTCAATTGGTTCTACTTTATAACCCACAACGGAAAAAAGGATTGTCCCCAAAATTACAGACTCACTGGGATGGCCTGTATAAAGTGATTAAGAGAGTGAATGACGTTGTGTACCGGATACAGAAGCACAATAGCCCAAGGTCGAAAATGAAGATAGTACATCTCGAACGATTGGCGCGCTATGGAAGAGGTGATTGTATGCCTATTCGGGTCGAACAGGCTTAAGTGGGCGGCAGTGTTACAAAGTTTAAAAATAGATTCAAATATAACGACAATGTGGCTATATACTTGGCAGCACTGCCAAATCATCTCTAAGTGTCAAAATGTTACAACCCTGGTCAACACAATGCAGATAATATTTGAATTAACGGAAATGGAATATTCCGGATACATCGTTGAGAATATACAAGATCATTCGAGGCTGTGCGATAATAAGTGTAAATAAAAACAACGAAAAACCAAGCAACATCAATGCTAGGAGATGATGATTTATTCTTAATGATCTTGTACGCAAGTATTCGCTGCTAATAAAAGCTAAACATGTACACAAATATACACAGCAATATACACAGCCACATACACACATAGCACAAGCAGAAACAAAACTGCGCAACTCGCAGACCACTCATACATACAACCGCACATAGTTACCCAGCTAGCCTTTTCAATCGCTGAAGAGTCTACTGCGAATCTTATGCAGAGCGTTTTTAATCGTCGACGAGCGCATTTTTTAATCGTGGAAGATACAGCGTACGGGAGAAACTGTTACATGTAGATGATTCGTCTGCGAGAGTCTTCCACAACGCAGCGAAAGACGCTTGTATTAATCGTAGATAGAATCACTGAAGATTTATTTACAGATTATCTTACAAATCTTTTATTAAGAACATGAAGAATCGTCTGGGGCTCATGCAGAGATTATTTTACAACTTCCGAACTGCTCTTCATGTTATTATTATATAAGTCATTGAAAGAGTCATAAAAGGATCATTTGATGATAATTTGTCGAACCCGGCAATGCTCCTACCGAGCTGTTCGTTTTGCAACCTATGTATTAAGAAATCAATTTTAGTTTTTGTATTACAAATTAATTAATAAAAACACTTCTCGTTTATTGAATATAAAGTACCTTATAAAAACTGAGCATAGAATATATCATGAAACGAAAAAAATTAATAAAGAAAACAAAAAATTAATTCAAACTATGGTATATGTAAAAAGTCATATAGATATAACAGCCTCCTTATATTGAAAAATAAGGGAAGTTATTTTGTTTGATTTTTCTTTGTTAAACGTCTTTCGTTGCGGTCCTTAGCATGTACGAAGCGTTGCTGCAAAGTTCTGTTAATAATAGTATCATCACAATTTACGAATTTGGAATGACACAGATCTATAAAAAACAAAAATTAATCAAAAATAACACACATTTAATTTATACTTTCCTTTACAAGTTTTTTTATTTTATTTTCTTAAATAAATCTTTAGTAACAAACAAATAATATTTTAAGATATCTTAAGAAACGAATTTGATTCTTAAAAAACCATTTTACACAACCGGCACGGGTCTTAATCAAATCATTACAAATATCAACGAACAAAAGAAGAATAAATAAAAATCCTAACGGCTAATTGCATGAAAATAAAAACAATAACTAAAATATTTTGGCAAAAAATCGTCGATTAAACATTGCAAGATTAAAAACCAATCCTTTCAAAGAAAGATGAAAGATAAATCTTCAAAAGATCATCAGAAATATCTTTAAAGTATTGTATATTAATCATTGCAAGATTAAACGGCGGACGTGCCTAAAAACTTAAAATAAACAAAAGAATAAACATCGTTTTGTTATTGTAACCCGTCATATAATCATCAGGAGTTTCGTTTGGGAATTGTGTATTAGTCACAATCGTTTATTAAACAGCTCTTGGCTAGCTGGGTACCATAAACAAAACACACAAGCTAGCATTGTCATATATACAAACACACGTATATAGCTACATGTAAAGTAAAGCACAACCAACAACAACCATGACCAGATGCTTCGCGAAGTTACCAGACGACGTCATTTTGCTATATAAAGTCGCTGCCAGTGATCAGCGGGATCAGTGTGATTTTAAATACTCGTGTTAATAAAGTAGTAAATAAAGTGTTGCTGTATTATATTTCTAAAATTAATTGTCTGTATTTTTAATTTGATGCAATTAAACGAATCCTTGAAGGATAAGTAAAAAGCGTTTTTACGAAAAGGTCTAAAAACGTAAGTATATTAAGTAAAGCACAACCAACAATAACCATGACCAGATGCTTCGCGAAGTTACCAAACGATGGCACTTTGCTATATAAAGTCGCTGCCAGAATTCAGCGGGATTAAGGCCGACCCATAATATGCATAAGTTGACTTAAGTAAATGTAAACAATTAACGAAAAGCCTGTCAAATGCATAAGTGAATAAAAAGAGACTTTTAGCTGACCATATTATACCTAAACGTATTTCAAGGCTATCGACGCATTGTTGCGAATTTATGTAACGTTTCTGCTTTTTATGGGAGTTTCATTTTGAAAAGTAACAAAAAAAGCAGCAGTGTAATTACATGCTACTGATACTGCTACTTCGCTCCATGCTGTTTCCTTTACATTTTTATTATAGTAAAAAGCATAATTTTTATCATACAAACATATATTTTTTTCAACATTTTGTATCAAATTAACTATAATATAACCATTCCAAACAAACAAATAAAAATAAATTTGTTTCATAAGGAAATCATAAATTACTAATTTAAGAAGATTGATTTATGTATGTTCCCCTCTTTTCAATCTACCATAACAAAACTTATTTTATATTGATTTAAACTAATTTTATGCCTTACTTTTTCTTTATTGTTGAGCTTTTGTTTTTTATTAGTAATAGTATTTTTTAATGAACTTTTAAACATATTTACCCCGGGATTCCTAAAACTTAAAATGAGTTTGAAATGTATTTTAATCAAACTTTTTCATACAAAATTTTTTTAAAACAGATTTCAAATACGTTTTATTTTTTTATGAATATGGGGGGTTAATCTTTAAAATATTTGTAAAATCAATAATTTATTAATAACAATTTTCCCCCAAAACCTTTAGCTGGATCGGCTTATGCTCATAACAAACCCCAAACATACGGGAAATGTAAAAGGCCTATTGGTGGGAATCAATGCGGGTGGTATTAAAAAAGCATCTTCGTCTTCAAATTTTGCATTTAAAATTATTGCTTCAATAATAAAATTAATTATGTTTTTGACTGCAAGCCTTTTTCATAATTTTAGAGTTGTATCAAACTCGTTCATCCAAGTATCTTTGCTTGTTTTTGACAAGAATCTTTGATCAAGCCCATTTAAATTACATAAAGGAAATTTGTACTTTTTTGCTGAATTTATTTTTCAGCTGAAAATCTGAGAAATATGAAAAAACAATTTTAGAAGAAAAAAGGTTAAAAATGCACACAATTAAAACAGTTTATTTAATAATTTAAAGTAAAATATTAGAAAATTAACAAAAAAAAGTTCATATAAAAAATAAATCTCTTGGTTGCAATTCACAAAATAATTTTAAAAATCTCAATTGTACTCGTCGTTTACAGAACTTACAGAATATTTTCTGTAATCTCTTTAAGTTGATGGGTTATATCCATGTTTCCCATTGCTTCTTCATAGCGTTGACGTTCTTCAGGTTCCACGGGATACCAATCGTTTGGTCTGCTACAGCGTTGGAAACGTGTTTTCATTGAGCCCATGCTTTGACGCATGGAATAGACGGCATAGGCCGGTATCAAGAGCCATGGTATCACAATAAATATTATGGCAAAAACAGCAATAATGCCATTCGATATCATGTGTTCATAGTAGGCTACGAAAAGGCCAACCAGCTAAAAATAAATCATAGAGAAGTGTTACTAAAAGCTGCATTACAAAATATATAGAGAATTATATTGTGGCAACAAAGAAACAAATGTTAAATGTCTGCTTTTAAAATTTATTTTAATTATTATTTGTGCGATTTAAAGATATCTGGCGTCATTGGGAGACAGTCAACTATTTATTTTTATTCAATTAAAATCTTATAGGCCGACAATCGTAATAGTAGGTTTAGAAAGACATTATCAATATTTAAAGGACCAAGGGAATTTGACTTTCAACTCACTTAGCAGACTAGATTAGCGATATTTTCGAACGCCACTACACCATTATCATCAGTACTCATGTTTATTTTTGTTGGTCACTACTTATTAGGTGGCTTAGTAGAATGGGATAACAGTTTCTATATACAAAAAGGTTATTAGGAAATTGCAAACGAGAACTGAATCGAGCCGATGGAAGCACATTTTTAATTCCTGTGAAAAGGGGACATGAAGAAATTAAACGAACACCAACTCAGGGACTAAAAGTTTGTTAACATAAATACTCCTAATAAAATTTGTATAAATACTGACTGTTATCACATATAAAAATACACGTAACTACCGGCGATGTAAGTTGTATAAATAAAATTGACTTCCCCTTGTGTCTTGGAACATTTAGCGTGTCCTTCTAAATTTAAATTAACATAGCAATAAAAATTTTTGATACAAGTTAAAACTCTCTGTTATTTTTATTTTCTTTCTTTAATTAATACTATTTTGTACTTCAGGAAAAATTAAACTTTTAAATTATTATTTTGAATTTTTTTTGGGTACATAAAAGTTAGTAACTAATACAAGTTGTTTCTTTATGTTTATAAAACATAAACATATTGGATATTTTTGAAAGAAATTCATTGGTATTGAAATTCAGAAAAGCCAAAAGACAGCTCCAGAGATGGAAAATTTATTATTATTATTTTGAATTTTAAAGTAGTTAAACAACACAAATTTGATTATTTAGTAAACAACCATATTTTCTATTTTAGACGGAAAAAATTTGTATTCAAAACTAGAAAGATCTGAGAGATGATTGCAGGGTTGGAATGAATATGTATATACTCTTGACGCACATCGCGTATTTAAGATTCCGCATAGCTGGATATATGTAGCACTTTTACTTGTTTTATTATACCCTTCACAAAAAATTGAAAGGGTATATATAGATTTGTCATTCCGTGTGTAATTTCTTCGATATGCACATGGGACCCCATAAAGTATATATATTCTAGATCCTTATGAATAGCCATGACGATTGAGCGATGTCCGTCTGTCCGTCCGTCTGTACGTGAAATCGTTTTTCCCAAGCCCCCAGAAGAGCTAGAGACTTCGTTCTTGGACCGTTGGATTGGAAATGAACTTAAACAGGCTGCTATTGAAGGTATGGTTCCAGAGCTGGGAAGCTTACACCTATTTCTCGACGCAAAATTTATACCAAAAATAACTTTTTTTTAATGTTTGTAAATTAAACCTATTTCGTGCTTTGGGAAGTCTCAATGGTGTATTAAAAACTAAAAAAATAAAAAATAAATTTTTCAGGGATGGGAAATTAAAAATTTTTTTTTCGGCCCATTCCGTATTTTGTAGTATATGTAGTAACTAAAATTGTTAAAAATGTTAAGTTTTTCTTTAACAAAACCTCTTTATACGTCATGAAGATTTGCATTGGCAAAAAAAAATCAAAAATTTTAAATTCAAATATTGCTTCCTGGGGTGGGAAATTGATTTTTTTTTTATACATGAAAGTAATCAAACAGGCAACTGATGTTGTTATTTTTCTTTTTTTTGTTTTTTGCCAACTACAAATAACTTATAATTTAGGAAGAACAAAATTGGTATAAAAAATTCAAAAATAAAAAATAAAGTTTCGAATCCAGGGATGGACAAGTGCAATATTTTATGGTACATGAAAGTTACCAAAATGGTAAAAAATTTGCAATTTTTCGTAAATAAAACTACCTTATACCTCAAGAAGCGTTGCACTGATAAAAAAAAAACAAACAAACAAAAAGTAAAATTTCGTTTCCAGGGTTGGAAAAATTAAATTTTTTTTGCTACATGCAATATTTTGTAGTACATGTTATAACCAAAATGGTTTCAAAATTCGAGTTTTTCTTAAACAAAACTACTTTATACCTCATGAAGATTTGCATTTATAAAGAAAATTTTAAAAAATATAAATTTCACTTCCAGTGTTGGGAAATTGATTTTTTTTACATAAAAGTAACCAAAAAGGCAATTGACCTTGTTTTTTTTACTAATTGAAACTATTTTTTAGTTCAGGAAAAAGAAAATTTATATCAAAAACTAAAAAAAATCAAAATTTAGATTCCAGAGTTGGATAACTGCAATATTTTGTGGTACATAAAAATGACCTAAATGGTTACAAATATTAAGTTTTGCTTAAATAAAACTCTTTCATGCCTCATTAAGAGTTGCAGTGGTAAAAAAATTAAAATTTCGTTTCCAGGGTTGGGAAATTGATTTATTTATATTGCATAAAAGTAACCAAGACGGCAATTGACGTTGTTTCTTTTTGCTAATTAAAGCTGTTTTATAATTCAGGAAGAACAAAATTGGTATTAAAATCTTAAAAAATCAAAATTTCGACTCTAGGGTTGGAAAAATGAAATATTTTATGGTACATAACAGTGACCAAAATGTTTAAAAGTTTTAATTTTTTTGTCAAGTAAAACTATGTTACACCTCACTAAGAATTGCATTGGTAAAAAATAAAAATACGCTTCCAGAGTTAGAAAATTTAAATAATTTTGGCACATAAAAGTATTAAAATTAACATAAATTCCATATAAGTTCCCAATTTTGGTTTTTTTGAGTGAATTAAACATATTTTATGTTTCGCTAAGAATTAAACTGGTAAAAAACATTTTAAAAACTAAAAATTCGGTTCCAGGGTTAGAAAATCGACATTTGCTGATTCATAAAAGCAGCCATTTTAATTATACCTATTTTATATATCAGAAAGAAGTAAACTGGTATTAAAGAACAACAAAATCTAAAAGACGATTCTACTGGTGGCCAATTAGAACTTTTTGGGGTATATGAAATGGATTTTTTGTTTTGTTTGTAATTTAAACATATTTCATATTTTTGAAAGACGTTCATAGGTATTAGATATAAGAAAAGCCAAACATTTAGCTTCCTAGCCGAAGAATTTAAACGTTTTCTTAAATATAAAAGTAGCCGATAACATCATTTTGATTTTTTAATTAAACCTACTTTCTGTTTTGGCAAGAAAGATAGAAAGAAAGAAGAATTACATCTGTGAAGGGTATTTAAGATTCGGCACAGCCGAATATAGCACTTTTACTTGTTTTTATTTATGTTTATATTTGTGTTCCTTTGCAATACAATCTCTAGTGATGATCTTAAACAAATTCATGCATTTCTTAGAGTCCTATAAATTTTTAGAACTAGGGAACTTGGTTTCGATTACAATGTGCAACAAAATTTACTCTTGAGCTTTTGCAATTTTATATGTTCTGATGTTATATTCAGAAATATATGTTGAATATGCCTGTGAAGAAGGAAAAATGAGCACAAATAAATTTTCCAACTTACACAGCAGAGGAAAACAACACTGTATTTGGAAGCCACAACCATGTGTACTTTTGTTAGTTGAATATGGTAACTGTTTCAATATTTCGTGCGTTGTCTAGGTCATCAAGACTGCCGTAAACTCTCTTGTGCTTTTTTACTAGGATTTTTTTAGGGTATCTCATCTACTGCCACTACACAACAGAGACCGTAATTCTGATAAGTGATATAAAAAATTGTTTTTATTAATTATTTTAAGACTTTAAAATCAAAACATCCAAAGCCACCACTTTTGAACGTAAAAATAACAGGTCGGGTGGAAAACTTAATAAAATAATATGTATTATTTTACCGTCATAAAATGAAACTTATTTAATATTAGGTGTTCCATTTTAAAATCAGGAGTTTTATATCAAATCTACTTTGAATAAATTGAGACCCAAAGCTGCGTAATATAATCTCCTTTCATTGCCACCATCACGGGTTATTTAAACCCGTCATTAAAAAAATGATATTTTTATTCTTTGATTTTAGACGGAAAAACAGATAAAAACTTGTTTTAAGAGAAATAAAAATCATTTTCTAGGAGACTTAATAAAACTCCCTTTTTCAAGTGTTCACCCCTGACCTTATAAATTTTCTTTGAAAAATAGCTCTTAACTGTGGAGCAGGTCAATTCGAATTTATTGGCATATTACAGTATAGGTGTCTGACAGCTCCAACATGAAAAGTATTTGAGTTTTTCGAATAACCGTTATATACGGTCACTCTTATAAGAGAAAAGAAATTAACCGCCGGCAGTCGAAATATGCATTCGAATTTCACAGCAGCCCCTCACAAAAAAAGTTATAAAATTTAGGCTAATTACCGTATGTTGGATTGATAATGATTTTTTGCATTCCCTCGCCAATTTTGGCCAATAAGCAGACCGGTTTAGGCGTCCTCAGTGTTTTATCTATCGCATAGGTTTAATTATAAAAAAACCAACTTTATTATCAGTTACTTTGATATTTTATAAAACGTTTAAATTTTTCAGCTAAGAAATTTTTCAAAAAAAAATTAATAAATAGAATGCAATCACGTTCATTTATTAAAAAATAAAAAATATATAAAAAAATAATTTGCAGTTTCGCAGATTTGAACCTATAGCCTGTTGGGAAATTAACATCCTGTAATACAATTTACATAAACAAAAGGTTCACTATTAAAATAGAAATTCATACATTAATTTAAAACGTTGCGAGGGCACGCGCACTTGTTTACATGTTCATTGTAAATTGAAAACTAAATTCAATTACTTGAACATAAATAACAAAGAAGCTTTAGTTATCAGCAGCCGATGGCTCTGGAAAAAGCGAAAGAAATACATAGAATATTGGGAATATTAATTGTCAGGGTTGGGGAATTTCGTACTAACCAAAAAATGTAATAACTTAATAATATGAATGTGATAACTTCTCATATTCAATTTTCGTTAAAATATTGGATAATAGTTGATATTCCTACTAACTAGCACCACTTGCAAAAGTGGAAAAAATTGAACAAAGAACGCTGATGAGATGGCGTAGCGGCCTCGAAATCAGTACTGATCCGTTCTGCTGGTTTAATGACTAGGAAAAATATTCTTAATATTCCACTTTCAAAAAAATTAATAAATAGAATGCAATCACGTTCATTTATTAAAAAATAAAATATATATAAAAAAATAATTTGCAGTTTCGCAGATTTGAACCTATAGCCTGTTGGGAAATTAACGTCCTGTAATACAATTTACATAAACAAAAGGTTCACTATTAAAATAGAAATTCATACATTAATTTAAAACGTTGCGAGGTCACGCGCACTTGTTTACATGTTCATTGTAAATTGAAAACTAAATTCAATTACTTGAACATAAATAACAAAGAAGCTTTAGTTATCAGCAGCCGATGGCTCTGGAAAAAGCGAAAGAAATACATGGAATATTGGGTATATTAATTGTCTGGGTTGGGGAATTTCGTACTAACCAAAAAATGTAATAACTTAATAATATGAATGTGATAACTTCTCATATTCAATTTTCGTTAAAATATTGGTTAAATAGTTGATATTCCTACTAACTAGCACCACTTGCAAAAGTGGAAAAAATTGAACAAAGAACGCTGATGAGATGGCGTAGCGGCCTCCAAATCAGTACTGATCCGTTCTGCTGGTTTAATGACTATGAAAAATATTCTTAATATTCCACTTTCAAAAAAAAAATTAATAAACAGAATGCAATCACGTTCATTTATTAAAAAATAAAAAATATATAAAAAAATAATTTGCAGTTTCGCAGATTTGAACCTATAGCCTGTTAGGAAATTAACATCCTGTAATACAATTTAAGAAGCTGTATGTTTGACTTTTCTTATTTATACAAAAAGAAAGTCTTTCAAATATATTAAATATGTTTAATTTGCAAACAAAAAGAAACAATCCGTTTCTATTGGTTACTTTAATCATGAAAGTACATGAAAGTTTCATGTACTACAAGTTCAAATTGTGCTACCCTAGAATCGTCTTCTAGATTTTTTGGAATTTTCAATAAAAATTCTATTCATCCTGAAGTACAAAATATGTTTAAATCACAGAAAACCCCAAAATTGGTAATTGGTTACTTTAATGTATCAAAATAATGTTCAATACTCCAACCCTGGAGACCATTTTTTTTTAGAATTTTAATACCAACTTTTGTCATAATAAAATACAGCATAAAATAGTTTTAAGAGCAACCAAAAACTAAAACATTTCGATTGTCCAACATTGCAATAGAATTTTTGATTTTTTTGCTTTTTAATGCCAATTTAATTCTGTAAATTAAAAAATTTCGATTGTCCAACCCCAGACTCGAATTTTAGTTTTTATTACCAATTAAATTTTGCTTGAAGTATAAAAAACTTATATTTGATGCACTAAAAGAACCATAACTGGGAACTTACATGGTCAGTTTATGTACAAAAAAATGTCGATTGTCCATCCCTGGAATCGAATTTTTTAGCTTTTAATACCAACTTCTTCTTCAAATATATAATAGGTTAAATGCACTAAACAAACAAAACTTAGGAACTCATATACCTAAAAACCATAGCTACGTTTGCCTAAGTTGTGTATGTCCTATCGGAAATTAGTTGGCTCTTGTTGAAGTATTTTAAAAAAGTGTTACATTAAAAAAAATTAAGGTATAAAATGCAAAAAACTTATTTTGGAAGTATTTTTTGTTTAAGGGAATTTGAAAAAAGTGAAGTGAACAATGATATAGCTGGTTACTTCAAGCTTCCTAAGGAAGAAATTCAAGCATTCGTTTAAGCGTGGATAAAAATGCTAATGTGGTTAATTGTGCTTGTGCTGCAAAAGTCTCCATCGCGTCGATGCAAAAGTTTTTTTGAAATCTGTAAAATTTAAGTAAGAATTTCAAACATATAGCAAACTATCTAGTTTTGCTCCACAAAACTAGTATTTCTTCATAAAACCAGTTAATTTACTTTTAATAGAAACACACTATAACTGATTTCGGGAAAGTAATTGATAAGCAGAATAAGGGTAAACAATGCTATTCCTTTGAGCTGTCTCAGCGATTCGGTTTTTATTAGTTTTTTTCGTCTTAGACCAAGCACTTGGGTAATGAAAATCACATATATGCATATATGAAATGCATGGTGCCAGAACTAGTAAAATTGGTTGTGGGTGGGAGTATTGGAAGAGTAGCGCATGTGGACATTAAATTTGAACTTCCATACGTGGAGAGGCAGCAGGTAAGGCCTCTCTAGGAAGTTTATTCCACATACGAACCGTTCCGCTAAAAAAACGAGCTCTCTCTGTAATTCGCAAAAATTATCGATTTTCGGGCACAGGTTGGAATAGCGGTAAAACAGTGAAACACATCCCACGTTGCGCTGATGCTCCTGTGAGTCAATAGAGTTGGCTACTCTATTCTCAGCGATGAGCTTCCCTCTCTTGAACACGGTAACTGCAAAATAGACTTTGAGGCATCAACCCATACATGAGAGATTTATTCCAAATTTCAGTCGGATGTAGGTCGTATAAATGTTGGTGAGATCAGATGGAGTGAAGCATGCAGTCATAAAAACCGAGACAATTAAATGATTCTTTTGAAACATAAAACATATGCTAAGTCCAACGGTTCTCATAAAACATTGGCTGAAAAATCATCGCACAGCAAATTATTTCTCTGACTCTCAGAAACAATTTGAACAAGCACTCAGCAAAAATGAGTTATTTGGTGGTAGTTAAGTCTATTTTATACTTCAGGAAGAATTAAATTTCTATTAACAACTCATAAAAAAATATAAAAAATTGATTCCATGGTTCGGATATCGAAATATTTTTTTGCTACATAAAAGTAACTACTTTTGTTTATTTTTTAGTGGATTAAACCTTGTTTATAAATCAGGAAGAATTTAATTGGCATTAAAAAAAACTCTATTCCAGTGTTGGACAATTAAAAATATTTAACTACATAAAAGTAGCCAAATAAGTCACTATTTTTAGCCAACTGCGACTAGTTTTTTATATATTAGATAACCATATTTGAAATTTTTTAATTGTATTCCTGCTGATTCTTTTCCCAAATTTACATTTCGGAAAATGCCCAACATTTCTTAGAATACCTAAAGATATTATTTCAAACTTCGACTCAATTGAATCAGAAGCTTAAATAATATCAAAGCTACTATATAAAAATAGAACTCAATAAGCACTTTGGAACCCGCCCCCTTCAGTGGGCATTACATATGAAAAAAATATTGTAAAAATTTAACAAATTGTATTACTTAAGCCTGCATTCTTAAAAAATAATGTTTTTAAGCCTTTATGACGAATTTTAAACGTAACCTGATTGCCCCAAACAAATTTTTTTTTACTCTTAGTTACCTCAACAATTTCTTTTGAGTGTTTTAGGGCAAAGATGAAATGTCTCTCCCACGGCCCATGCCAGAGCGACCCCAACAAAATACAGTTTTAATACCCTCCAAAAAGCATTTGACCCCATAAATTATATATATTCTTGATCAGTGATTAAATCTAAGACGATCTGGCAATCCCCATACGTTCGTCTGTGGAAAACATGATATAGTCTCTTTATGGACCCCGCCCCCTTTAGTGGGCGTTGGCGTACGATATTATACGCAAAAATAGTGTAAATATTGAAAAATTTTTATTCCTAAAATTTTTATTGCGTAAATTCTGTAATAAATTTACTTACTAAATATTTGGAAGGTATTTAAGATTCGACCCGGATGAATACAACGATTTTGCTTGTTAAATATTAAAAGTAACTAAACAATACAAATATCTTTCTTTGGTAATGAAACATATTTTTTACCTTAGAAAAAAACAATTAAAAGTGCTATATTCGGCTGTGCCGAATCTTAAATACCCTTCACAGATGTGGGTGCTGTTGGCTGAAATAGTGGAACACGAGACTATGAAGCGGAGAGTCCTGAGTTCGAGCCCCAGCTGAGTCATGAAATATTGTGTTGAATTCTTCTGATCAGCATTAGTGCGTGGTTGTGTTAGTTGTTGCCAGCCTGTTTTCAGTGATGAAGGCATAGTACTGATCACTGGACAATTACTGGCAGCGACTGACCCAATCATGTACTAAAAGCAGAGTAACAGCACCCACCTTCGTCGGCCCTGTAGCAAAAATTAGCCGGCGAAGTAAAAAGTTGAAATAGCTACAAAAAAACTGTCTATCTTCTCAGCTTTCCTAATCTGTCCCCTCAATACTATCCCCTCGTTTTCAGTTCCAGCGCAATGCATTGCATATATAGGGGACATCCCCTGAGTGCTGGTCCTACTCCTAAAAAAAAAAAAAAAAAGAAAAAAAATTCTTTTCGTTTAAATTTTTCGGCTAGGAAGCAATTTCTAATACCTCTGAACGTCTTTTAAAAATATTAAATATGTTTAATTTACAAGCAATTAGAAAAAATCCGTTTCATGTGCCTCAAAAAGTTCTAATTGTCCAACCGTAGAATCGTCGTTTAGATTCTTTTGGTTTTTAAAACCAATTTTTTCTTGCTGATATATAAGGTAGGCATAATTCATCATAAAAATCAAATATAGCAAGTTATATGGTTACTTTAATGAATCAGAAAATGTCGATTTTCCAACCCTGTGATCGAATTTTTAGTTTTTAAAATGTTTAATACCAACTTAATTCTTAGATAAACATAAAAAATGTTTAATTCACTGAAAAAACCAAAATTGCTTATGGTTTCTTTTATGTACCAAAAAAATTCCGATTTTCCCACCCTGGAACCGAATTCTTAATTTAAAAATTTTAAATACCAATTTTATTCTTAGCAAAGTATAGAATATGTTCAATTCACTGAAAAAAAATAACAAAATTCGGAATTTATGTGGGTACCAAATGTATGTACCAAAAAATTTCGATTTTCCAACCCTGGAACCGAATTTTTAATTTTTTGATACTAATTTAATTTTTTCTGAAACATAAAATAGGTTTAATTCACTAAAAACACAAAATTTGGCATTTATGTGGCTACTTTTATGTACCAAACATATATCGATTTTCCAACTCTGGAAGCGAATTTTTATTTTTTACCAATACAATTCTTAGTGAGGTGTAACATAATTTTACTTGACAAAAAAATTTTAATTTTTAGACGTTTTGGTCACTTTCACGTACCATAAAATATTTCATTTGTCTAACCCTGGAGACGAAATTTTGATTTTTTATGATTTGAATACCAATTTTCTTCTTCCTGAAATGTTGCAGTTATCCACCTCTGGAATCTAAATTTTGATTTTTTTTTAAATTTTTGATACCAATTTTGTTCTTTCTAAAATATAAAATAGTTTTAGTTAGCAAAAAAAAAACGTCAATAACCCTTTTGGTTACTTTTATGTATAAAAAAAATTTCAATTTCCCAGCCCTGGAAGCGAAATTTAATTTTTATTAGAATATCTTTATTCTTTAGAAAAACTCAAATTTTGCAACTCAAATTTTTGCAGTTGGAAAAACTTTCTTTTTTCCAACCCTCGAAAGGAAATTTTAATTTTTTTTTATCAGTGCAACGCTTCATGAGGTATAAAGTAATTTTTTTTTTAAATGTCAAATTTTTAACCATTTTGGTCACTTTCATGAAACATTAAATATTGCTTTTGTCCATCCCTGGGTTCGAAATTTTATTTTTTATTTTTAAATTAAATTTATTTGTTGGTGGTTAAGCAATGTCTATATGCATTTCATTGGTGCTTTACCAAATCGTCAGTAGACTTTTACCACAGTTTTGAAAAGTTAAAAAAAAAAGTTAAAAGTTAAAGTTAAAGTCTACTGACGATTTGGTAAAGCACCAATGAAGTGCATATAGACATTGCTTAACCACCAACAAATAAATTTCATTTATATATAATAGTATTGTGACAACAATGTGTCAAATAAAAAATTTCATACCATTTTTTATTTTTGAATTTTTGATACCAATTTTGTGTTTCCTAAATTATAAGACAGTTTTAGTAAGCAAACAACAACAACATCAGTTGCCTTTTTGATTACTTTCACGTATGAAAAATATGCAATTTCACACCCCTAGAAGCAAAATTTGAATTAAAAATTTTTTTTTCTTTTTTCCCTTCCAATGTACGTATGTATTTATCTTGAGCTAATCAGGCCTAACGTATTCAATGTTAATAAAACCAATTTATTACATTTTTTACCCCTAATGCCTTAAGCATTAGCAATAAACAATTTCTTGAAAAAAATATACAAAATATAAAAGCAATCCTAAAAAGCAATAGTTTTCCAGAAAAATTAATAAATCTATTAGTAAAACAAACCATGATGAAACTAGAAAATAGCACAACCCAAATTCCAACCACAGATCCAACAGAAAAAGAAACTAAAAATTATTACAGTGTATCATTTATTCCTGGCTTAACAGACAAAAAAGAACTTATATCAGCAGTCGAAAATAAAAACATTAAATTTGGGTACAAACCAAACACAACACTTAGCTCAATTTATACACAAATAAAAGCACCCACAGAAAAACAGCAACAAAGTGACTTGGTTTACCAATTACAATGCAAAGGAAACAGCAAAGATAAATGCAACCTTATATACATAGGTACGCCAAAAAAAACCTAGAAACCAGAATGTCAGAACACAAAATCGATATCGCCAAACAAAAAACATCAACAGCTTTATCAGCTGATGTTATAAACAGCAAACATTCGATTGATTTTGACAAGGTAAAAATTCTGGATAAAGAAAAAATAGAAAGAAAAAGATATACGATCGAGAGCTTACGTATACAGCAAAACATAGAGAGAACAACGAACAAAAAAGAAGACACCGACAATATAAACGCTAGCTACATTGCGATAACATAAAAATAAAAACTTGTGCTTGAAATAAATTTTCAGTAACTTCAAATAAGTAAACACAAAAATAAAAACATGTATTCAATATAATATTGACTACAACACTGTAAGTTAAAAATATTTCTAAAAACATTAATAATATCATTGTATCACTGTAATTTGTAATATTTATGTATGTTCTTTTAAATTAAAATAGACAAAAGCCCCTGAAGAAGTCGACAAAAAATTTACGAAACGTTGGGTAAAAAATTTAATAAATTGGTTTTATTAACATTGAATACGTTAGGCCTGATTAGCTCAAGATAAGTACATACCTACATTGGAAGAGAAAAAAGAAAAAATTTATTTACCTGGCCAAAAAAAAATTAAAAACAGATAAAAAAATTTGTTTGGCCAATGCAAATCTTCATGACGTATAAAGAGGTTTTGTTAAAGAAAAACTTAACATTTTACTACAATATACGGAATAGGCCGAAAAAAAAATTTTTGGTTCCCATCCCTGGAAATTTTTTTTAATTTTTTTAGTTTTTAATAGACCATTGAGGCTTCCTAAAGCACGAAATAGGTTTAATTTACAAACATTAAAAAAAATTGATTTTTGGTATGAATTTTCCGTTGAGAAATAGGTGTAAGCTTCCCAGCTCTGGAACCATACTTCGGGTCTTTCTTACTGTGGGCCACATAGAAAAATCTCTTGAGTATAAGGAATTTACTATGGGGGCTTTTCTGGACATAGAAGGTGCTTTCAACTATGTCAACCCTGATTCCACCATCAATGGGATGGTAGCAGTAGGGATTGATAACAATTTATGCCGGTTTGTTAGAAACTTACTAACTTTCAGGGTAGTCAGGGCCTCGATTGGGTATGTGACTGAGTATAGAGCAGTCTATCGGGGTACTCCACAGGGAGGTGTTCTGTCACCTCTGTTGTGGAACCTGACCATTAATTCGCTTTTGCTAAGTCTAGAACGCAGACAGATTATAACTGTCGCTTACGCGGATGAAGTAACGGTGGCGATATCGGGTAAGCACTTGGATACCATATCTCAGTGTATGGAGTCTGCGCTGGCTCTGCTGAGTAGGTGGAGTGTCAGCTGTGGGCTCGGCATCAACCCAGCCAAGACTGAGTTGGTGCTCACTGGGAGGTACAAGGCCAAAGCTATCGGCCAAATATATATACCCAAAGCTTAACGGCACCTCCTTGAAACTATCTAAAACCACCAAGTGCCTGGGTGCGATTCTGGATAGTGAGCTATCATGGAATCAGATCATACAGGCGAAAGCGGAAAGGGCCTTAGTGGCTATTTATACATGCAAAAGGGCAGTACGCCTCAAATGGGGTATCAACCCTAAGGGGATCAATTGGATCCTTGAGGCTGTTATTAAACCAGTACTCTTTTACGGGGTATTGGTTTGGTGGAATGCGATGGACAAGCGGGCTCATCGCAGGACCTTTGAAAAAGTATTTCGGGTCGAAGCGAGCCTGATGACAGGCGCACTACGATCTACACCAACGGTAGCAATTTTTGCAATGCTAAATTGGCTCCCGGTTGACATTCTGGCCAGACAATTGGCTCTATTATTTGCGCTCAGGTTGAATACAGTATGTCCATGGACTAGGACTGACTATGGGCATGCTAGGATTTTAAGAGAGCACTCGGAAATCCATGCCAACATTGACTATTGTGTACCAAGACCCTTCTTTGGTGGACTTTTCCGTTCCATTGTCGTTGACAGGGAACAGGTGGACAGATTTCCTTTCCCGAGGATTCAGTTAGAGTTTTCACTGACGGATCCAAAAGCTGAACAAGAACGAGCGGAGTCTTCTATGTGGAGAACGTCAACGTAAGATCTCCATTCCGGCTCCAAGACGGTTGTACTGTCTTGCAAGCCGAAATCTCTGCTATTACTCGGGCAGCGAGATGGCTAAGGTACTGTAGGATATCGAATGATATCTCCATTATTACCGATAGCAAAGCAGCCATCTCTGCTATTAGTTTTGTGCTCAGTACATTAAAAGCTGTGGTCGAATGCCGACTGTCTATTAACGAGATAGCGAGACATTCGAGGGTGACACTGGTTTGGGTGCCGGGACATTCTGGATGTCCAGGCAACCATACTGCGGATGAGATTGCCAGACAAGGGACTGAATTGATCAGTCACTTCACTGGCATTCCATTATCGCGATGCAAGTTTCTGATTCAAAGCGAATCATACAAACTAGCTCAACTTAGGTGGGAAAGCGTGGCTAACTGTCTCGTGGCAAGAGCCACGTGGCCCCATTATGATTTGCGCAAAACACGCGACCTTCTCTAGTTTGACAAGGCGCGCATGCGTCAACTGGTGACTGTTCTGACAGGACACTGTAGCTTTGGGACTCATGCGAGGGGGATGGGTCTAATATACAACGACTATTGCAGAAGCTGCAATGATGAAGAGGGCTCCCGATTCCTGTCAGACTTAGGCAGCCTGGCAAACATGGAGCTTTCAGGTGTATCATCCTTCCTCAGGGGTACAGGATGGTTTGAAACGGCGGAGGACATCCCTTAGGAGGTCCTCTGCTTAAGGGCATCACAAAGGGACCGAATTGACGGACCCAAGTGGATTGTCCCGCCTGGGACAACGGGCCTCTACCCTAACCTAACCTAATGTGACCAAAATGGTTAAAAATTTTAAATTTTTCTTAAATAATACTACTTTATACCTCATGAAGAGTTGCATTGGTTAAAAAAACAAAAATAATTAAAGTTTCTCTTCCAAGGTTGGGAAGTTTAAAGTTTTTTTGGTACTGCAATATATTCTAGTATATGAAAGTGACCAACATGGTTGCAAATTTTAAGTTTTCTAGGATTGGTAAAAAAAATTAAAATTTCGCTTCCAGGGATGGGAAATTGAAATTTTTTTTATACTTAAAAGTAACCAAAAAGGCGACTAACGTCGGTTTTTTATTTATTGAAACTCTTTTTTAGTTCAGAAAAAACAAAATTGGTATCAAAAATTAAAAAAAAGAATCAAAGTTTATATTCCAGAGTTGGATAACTGCAATATTTTGTAGTACATGAAAGTGACCAAAATGGTTACAAATATTAAGTTTTTCTGAAATAAAACTATTTTATGCCTCATTAAGAGTTGCATTGGTAAAAATATTTAAATTTCGTTTTCGGGGTTGGGAAATAGAAATATATAAAAGTAACCAAATAGGTAATTGACGTTGTTATTTTTGCTAATTCAAACTATTTTATAATTCAGGAAGAACAAAATTGGCATTAAAATCTTAAAAAATCAAAATTTCGACTCCACAAATGAAATATTTTGTGGTATCTACATGAAAGTGACCAAAAAAGTTTAAAGATTTTAATTTTTTTGTCAAGTAAAACTATGTTACACCACACTAAAAATTGCATTGGTAAAAAAAATAAAAATTCGCTTCTAGTACTCACGTAAATTCCAAATTCGGTTCCATGGTTGGAAAATCAAATTTTTTCGGTAGATAAAAGTAACCATATAAGTTCCCCATTTTGGTTTTTTTCATTGAATTAAACCTGTTTTAAGAATTAAATGGTATTAAAAATTTTAAAAATTAAAAATTTGTTTCCAGGGTTGGAAAATCGAAATTTTTTAGTATATAAAAGTAGATATATAAGGGCCTAATTTTGGTTTTTTGTGAATGAAATCTCTTTTATTCTTCGGGAAGAGTTAAATTGGTATTAAAAACCAAACAATTTAAAAATCCAATATCAGGGTTGGAATATCGAAATTTTTTTATTGAAGGGTATTTAAGAGTCGGCACAGCCGAATATAGCACTTTTATTTGTTTTTTTGTGTATATTATTTTACCCCTTATCCATATTTTGCATGGATAATAGTCATGGAATTAATTGCTTCCTATTCTTACAACATTTGAGCATTTTCTGATTTTATTTAAAATAATATTTGGAATGTAAAAATTTTTGGAAAAAAATAAGTTTCTATAGCAACCAAATATTCCTTAGTTGTAACTTGACTTATTAATGCAATAAAGCTGTAAGGAACTTTTGATAGTATAACCAATGGTCAAACTAAATCACTTCCTCCTCCTTAACATCGCTTAGCGTATGTGTTATATCAGCATTTCCAACAGACTTTTCATACTGTTGACGATCTTCGGCTTCTACAGGATACCAATCGGTAGGATGACAACATCTTAAGAAGCGATTTTTAATAGTGCCCATTGTTTTAAGCATACAATAAGTACCATAACCGGGTATTAGTAACCACGGTAGGCCGATTAAAAGTATGGCATAAAAATCAATGATTAAATTGGCAAAATAATGTTCCCAAATAGATATTTGTACAGCCAAGGCCTGCAAGAAAGATAAGATAAAATGTAGAAAACGATATTGGGTCTAATATATGAAACATATACATTGTGAACACTGAAAAAGAGAGAGAATATTTGAAAGATGGAGTGAGATAAACAGAGTGAGAAAGAGACAGAACGATAGAAGATGAAAAACAGAGACACACAGAAGAAATAATAAAATAAAAAAGTTACAAATAAAAGTTCCACAAGCATCCATATAAATCTGTGAGATATCAGAAAAACAGAACTTTTGCAATTAAACCATTTAAATTTTCTGCCAAAAAGTACTCAATTTGCAAAATCTAAAAAACAGAAAACTGTATCGATGTAAAATGGGAATGTAAAATAATCAGAACCTGAAGGAGTTCATTTAGATCGATTGACAACTTGGTGATAACTGAAGTGCGCGAAATATCAGAATAATACACAAAAGTACACAATGGAAACAATAGTACAATGAACTCCAACATAATTAACACACACAGACTCAGTTTCTCAATGTTATTTTACACCAATCAACCCTAAATTAAAATATATAGTACACTAAGTGTATTACACTTGTATTAACATTGTGTTTGCAATTTTACTTCTAGGGAATGTGGTCTTTTCTAGCGCTTCGCAAAACTAGTGATATGATACTATGGATATTTTCTAGAATCGTTAGTTCCTTTGAAAAATATGTCACTTGTCCATAATCTGCACCCACTAGTACATTTTTCGAGCTGCATTGGGAATTCATGCTATGCTTCTGGCTGCTCTTTACATCAAACAAGGAATTTTTTTTCCACGTATCCCTCTAACCAGAAATGATCACGACGCTCTTTCTTAACCGAGCATGTCTTTTTATAATAGAATTTAATAATCCGCGGGTGTTGTTTTTTGTGAGTGGGTTCATGGTTAAATTATAGATCAAACTGAACATGTTTAACAGGTAAATGTTACGCGAAAACAGGTGATATACCAAAAACAAAGTTGCTAAAAAAAATCACTCCTTAGATGCTCCTTATGTATATGTTTCAATTACAATTTATTTGATATGTTAGTTAGCAAGATCCAGTGGTTAAGGGTATATCAGCGATTAGTGAGCCGTTAGAATAAAATATAGTCAAGAATTTGGTTAATAAGTCAAATGTTGCACAGCAGAGGCATGCATACATATATTTGTACAGATGTTTCACGAGTTATGCAGTGCTGAGAAATTTATGTGAAGCCAGTTATCGTGCTACTGATACTCTGAGTTATCATTAGGGTCTATTTAGAACATAAGAAATAAGGAATGTGCATATATACTTTATCAATTTGATACTGACATTAAAGTTTTATTTGTTCATTGAGTTGAGAATAGTGCATATGCGGCGGGAATATATTACGTTGTTTGTTATGCGAGTATATAGAAAATGTAAAAAAGTCTTCAAAAAAAGATAGACACATAAGGTTACGCGAACACATCACTTGAGTATATATGAAAATAATATGAAACAAGTGTAATTTCGCTGAACTATATCCACTACTTTTTCTGCATGTAGTTATTACTAGGCACTTTCCTCAAAAGCTAGTAAATCAACTTCGATGAACCTCTGATATTGAGCAGTCAGCTGTTTCTAAACTCTTGTCAAATCAATTCGTATTGAATTGTGTGAACAATCTTATGATGGAATTTTTGAAATGATACAAGAACAATCGTGGATCATTATATATGAAACTTTGAAGGACAGCTTTTCTTACCAGTGCTTTATAAAGTCTGTTTAAATGTATTATTTATTACACTGTACAACAATTTCAAACTTTTTGCAAAATTAAGCGCTTCTGACGATTGATCCTGGTAGAGGAGACTAAAAAATATATACGCGTGTCGCCGTTTTGAAAGATCACATCGGAATTTTATTTTGTAGGCTGTTGAAATTTTCCATCTCTGGCATGTTCTTCCATCATATTAGGATATAATATTTTGTTTTCCTTACATCTGAGAATTACAACTTTGTAGAAAATGTCACGGCAAATATTTTTGTACAATATATTAACCCTCTAACTTCCACGCTATATGGCATTTTGTGGCTTTATTCGAACAAATCGTAAAAAACACCCCGGAAGAGGGGAAAGGAGGGTATGAAATGTTCTACAAAAATGTTGGCCATAAAATTTTAGTATATATGTCAGAACACACCAAGGCCCAAAACTTAACGCAAACACCAAAAACTAATCAAATTCAAGATTGCTCATTTAGGGTTAATGTAGTTATTATTTGGAGTTAGTATAAGAAAGTCTTAGATTGATATTCTAGGTTTGAGAAAAAGAACGCTTTTAATTACATTTGTACAAAACGAAATACTAAGTAAGTTTATGGGTTTGCAAATTATTTTCTTTTCCGCTCTTGGCAATTAGACATCATTATCGAACAATGTCCAACACAAATCTGTTATCAGAGATAAAATGCTCTTGCCTTTATATCGTTCTTCAATAGGAAGACAAAACGTTCTCCATGTTCATCAGATTCCGTTTACAACTGATTTTCAAAGAAGTCCATATATGAGTTCAAAATGTGGATTTTTGTTGACATGTGAACCCCTTATTTTTCGAACTCCTCTAGCTAGTATTGAAAACTTAAACTTTTTATTCCTTTAAGGTATACTTACCGCAGACGTAGCAAAAGCAGTCAAGTTTTTACAAACAGTTAGTTATTTTAATTCTTGTGTGACAATGAAAAAACAAAAAAGTCACATTTCCTTATATCAATTTTGAGTGGAAAACGATTATAAAAACAAGTAAAAGTGCTATATTCGGCTGTGCCGAATCGTAAATACCCTTCACAGATGTCATTCTTTTCGTTAAAATTTTTCGGCTAGGAAGTTAAATGTTTGGCTTTTCTTATTTCTAATACCTCTGAACGTCTTTCAAAAATATTAAATATGTTTAATTTACAAACAAGACAAAAAAATCTGTTTCATGTACCCCAAAAAGTTCTAATTGTCCAACCGTAGAATCGTCTTTTATATTTTTTTGTTTTTTAATACCAATTTATTTCTTCCTGATATATAAATTAGGTATAATTGATCATAAAAAATTTTGATTTTTAGCAATTTATATGGTTATTTTAATGAATCAGAAAAATGTTTAATACCAATTTAATTCTTAGCGAAACAAAAAAAATTTGTTTAATTTACTGTAAAAAAACAAAATTGGGAACTTATATGGTTACTTTTATGTACCAAAAAATTTCGATTTTCCAACCCTGGAACAGAATTTTTAATTTAAAAATTTTTAATACCAATTTAATTCTTAGCTAAGTAAAAAATATGTTTAATTCACTGAAAAAAAACAAAATTGGGAATTTATGTGGGTACCAAATGTATATGCCAAACAATTTCGAATTTCCAACCATGGAACCGAAAAAAAACAACGTCAATTGAATTTTTTGTTACTTTTATGCAGAATAAATATTTCAATTTCCCAAACCTGGAAACGAAATTTTAATATTTTTTTACCAATGCAACTCTTAATGAGACATGAAATAGTTTTATTTAAGAAAAACTTAATATTTGTAACCATGTTTGTCACTTTCATGTACTACAAAATATTGCAGCTATCCAACTCTGGAATCTAAATTTTGATTTTTTTTTAATTTTTGATACCAATTTTGGTCTTTCTAAAATATAAAATAGTTTTAGTTAGCAAAAAAAAAAAGAACGTCAATAGCCTTTTTGGTTACTTTTATGTATAAAAAAATTTCAATTTCCCAAGCCTGGAAACGAAATTTAATTTTTTTTAAATTTTCTTTATCAATGCAAATCTTCATGAGGTATAAAGTAGTTTTGTTTAAGAAAAACTAAAATTGTTTAACCATTTAGTTTATTACATGTACTACAAAATATTGCATGTACCAAGAAATACTTTCATTTTCCCAACCCTGCAAGTGAAATTTAAATTTTTTGTTTGCTTATTTTTACCAATGCAACTATTTATGAGGTATAAAGTGGTTTTATTTAAGACAAATTTACAACTTTTAAACATTTTGGTCACTTTCATATACCATAAAATATTGCACTTGTCCAACCGTGGATTCGAAGTTGTTATTTTTTTTTTAATTTTTGATATCAATTTTGTTCTACCCAAATTATAAGACAGTTTTAGTTAGCAAAAAAAAAACAACATCAGTTGCCTGTTTGATTACTTTCACGTATAAAAAAAGTTCAATTTCCAACCCCTGGAAGCAAAATTTGAATTTAAATTTTTATTTTTTTGCCAATACAAATCTTCATGACGTATAAAGGGCAGACGGACATCGCTCAATCGTAATCGCTATTCATAAGGATCCAGAATATATATACTTTATGGGGTCCCATGTGAATATCGAAGAAATTACACACGGAATGACAAACCTTTCACTTTTTTGTGAAGGGTATAATAATATAACACAAATTTTAAGTCATAGGGACGTATATACAAAAGTATTCAGTATTTTAATGTCAAACCTTCCCGTCAGGGATGGGGTGATCTACATTTTTGAACAATAATTAAATTAACCCTAAATGGGCAATCTTGAATTTGATTGTTTTTTGGTGTTTGCGTTAAGTTTTGGGATTTGGTGTGTTCTGGCATATATACTAAAATTTTATGGCCAAAACTTTTGTACAACATTTCATCCCTGCCCTTCCCCTCCTTCGGGGTGTTTTTTACGATTTGTTAGAATAGTGTTAGTATTAAGTGTCACGTAGTTTTTCTTAAATAGTTTTGGTATGAATTGAAATTGCTTACATGATGACTTCGTTTAAAATTTTTTGTAATAAATTGGAAGTTCATGGCTAGCAATGGGATTTTTGAATTATTGTTAATGGTTTGTGGAAATGTTGGTTTGTTAATATTTTTTAAGCAAACCAATTAAAATTATTAAAGCACCGATTACCTAGTTGCTATTTGTGTGGGGTCTAATTCTCGTAGTAACTTTTTTATTCATATTTTTTTAATGTTTATTTCATTTTATTTATATTTATTTATTACTCCAAAAATATTTAATTGTTAAGACTAACAATATATTTTGAAAATGGGTCTAATAATCGAAAATAAAAAACACAGAAAACAAATTTATTTTATTAATTTCGAGACTCTTCAATAGACAATATTAAAAATAGGACACTTTTGTACTCCTTTTCTCAATTGATTATTTTTAATAGCCTCTTGCTCAAGACTAAAGGTGTTAGTGAGTAGTCGCAGGATATTTGTTGTCTACAGCGAATAGTTAAGTCTCCCATTTTTCTTATTGTCTTGACGTGCCGTTGACAAATAGTTACAGAATAAATGTTAAATTTTAATATACATAATGACCTTGAACTCTATTAATTTTTTTATCGACTAAAAAATAGGGGCAAAATAAATTTAGTCCAAGCTCATTATTGAAATAAAAATTTATCAAAACATAAAATTAGAAACAAATGCTATTTAACGAGACAAAGTGCCAACAATTACTGTTACTTTGCCTTATTTCTGTAATACTTTCTTAGTTCAGATGATTGTCAGATCTGGCAATTTTGTCAATAAAATGTGTGCAAATATTTGAAATCGTTGCGAACGGATGCACATAGTTAGATTATTGTAGGATAGGTAATTTAACGGTTATTGTAAGATATATGGCAACAATGTGAACTACTTTGTGTAACGCCGGAACAAGAACAAATATATTCAAAAAAATTGAAATGAGCAAAGCTCCTCTATGCGTTGCACACTCTGACTTTTAGCTGACCAAAAGTAAAAGAAGTTTTTGATTTTTTGTTATGTGATAGACAGAACATAAGCACATGCCCATTAAGAGATGAAAATGAATGGTAATGAATAGAACGGTTATCAAATATCTTAACATTAAGGGATGCTCAAAAACAGGTTTTTTAATAGCCAATTTTATTAATTTTCTTATTGTTATAAAAAGCTTGTTGAAGTAAAAAATTTATATACAATTCTTAATGTAGTAGAAATAAATTGATTCACCGAGTTCAGATTTCATTTCAAAGCAAAAAGCAGAACGTTTTTCTTCCTAGGAACTCAAAACGTCAAGGTTTAGTGAAAACTCAATTTTATTTTTTAAAACGGTGTAAAACTAGTAACTTTTCACTTTTTTGATATATGTATTTAAATTTTCTTAGCGGGAAGTTAAAAAAATAGCCAAATAAACATCAGATTGGAATTCACTCTTTTAAAATACATGCAGATATTTAGGTTCTATATTGAGCAAGAATTTGATATTCAAAGAGGAAAGGAATATATGCAGAGCGAATCATATGGAACTCATTCTACGAGTATAGCCAATAAAATTAGAAATTTTTTCGTTGCAAAAATTACAGAAACCAAACACTTACGCAGTATTGTACTAATAATCGAGTTAGTTAAGAATATATTTTTCTATTTGATACACAAAAAAGCATCTGCAAATAACAAAAAGAACTTACCAAGGCCAGTAGCATACCCAAAGGAGCGACAAATCTTAGGATATTAATTTTCCATGTGGAGAAACGTTCATTTATCATAAATTCTATATCACGCTGGAAACGCACTCTTCCATATATCCACAGCACAATTAAAAGTAACAACAAATTAATCGCGGTTTGCGTGATATAAGTATCAGTTGATAATGCGGTGAAGTATGTAACGCCATGCTAGGATGAATCCACAACAAAAAAAAATTAAATTAAATAGCTCCAGTTAGAGATCAAACTTACATTTGAAGTGAAATACAAGGATATGGCTGCTGTTATCGCTATCAGACCCATCGAAACTTCCAGCTTGCGTTCTCTCAAGACCACAAACTCATCAAAAATGGTAGTCAATATTGTATATAATTGCATGATCTGAAAAATATATATAAGACAAATGTATAATACGACAATCAATTCAATAATACTCACAATTAAAAGCATGGCCGCTAAGAACAGCATAAAGTAAAACAATATCGACCAGAAATTCGCCAAAGCCATTTGCGACATGGCACTGCCGCACGACAAATACAATACCCAAACGTGTTCTACTTCTGTATAATAATTTCCCTCTGTTACTTCTGTAATAGCAAAAAAAAAAACAAAACAATATAATATCCGTTATTTACTACATGTTCTTACAAACTTACCGCCAAAATATCTCTCCGTTAAATTGGCCAACAAATCTAATCCAATGATTATTGCCATTTGCCCGAGACCAATAACCCAACTTTGCTTCATTATATTTGATTTGAATTTATTAAAACTTGACAGGCCAACAAAGAGACCCCAACCGGGACCAAAGGCTGACAGGCCATAAATGGGAATAGAGGCAAGGCCAGATACAATGTCTGCCAATGTGGGTATGACAAACCGTTGATACACATGACTAGAACCGGGTAAAAAGCTAAAGCGCACTATAAATAACACCAAAAGTCCACAAAGTGTCCAAACTGCATAGCGTATAATTTGACCGAACTGCAAGTGCAAAAATAAATAAATAAAATTAGAAAAAAATAAAAATAAATAGTTTTAAATAAGTCACACATTTGCGAAACGCCAGATTGATGAGGAAGTTCACTTATTTTGTAGGCCCGTCGTAAGAAATGCAATAACAACTATTATTTTTAGTAATAATATTGAGCTTGAGGCTTATTTTTATAAAATAATAAGTATAAAACTATTTATTTTACATTCTTATCAATATTTCGATATCCTCTGGATATCTTGTTCAGGATAACAATTTAAAATTAATTATAATATTTCAAGAATAACAAAATTTGTAAATTATACAAAGTTAAATATTTTTGTTGTTTTTTGTTTTTATATAAAAATGAAAATGAATGAAAAACATTTTTCATACATATTAAAAACCTTTCAAAATTAAATCTTTTTCTTTCCTGTCTACATTATGAAAATTTAAATATGAGGAAATCAATATAATAATTAATAAAATTTAAACACATTCTAGATTACCGTATGATCTTTTCAGTATTCTATTCTTGTAAATCAAATGTCTGCAATTCTGTGCTACACTATCAGTATCAGCTATAAAATTAATTCTTTTATCTAATGGCACATTTATTATCTGTAACATATCTAACATATAGCGATGTGTATACCTATTTTCAGAATTTAAAGTGGATATACATATTTTCAAAATCTGGATAGTGATTTGAATCACGACAATGTAAATATAGTGCAGTTTTTTGTGTAGAAGTATAATTCCTATATTTTAAGTTTGACCTATGTCCAGTTAATCCGGTCCTAAGTTTATTTTGTGTTGTACCTACATACATATATAATCCTTATTACAAATTTCATTATCTGTTCCCTTACATGGAATTTTATAAACAACATTAGACTTTTCTAATTTATCGATTTAGTCTTTAGTACAGGGTGTTTTTTATTGAGGTATAGAACTTCGAATTGAAATAAAACACAAGAAAATCGTTTTAATGTCCATCAATTTGACTTTATTGGAAGGATAATTTTATGCCATTAATGTTTAAATATGATTTCGGGCATGTGGCCGCCGCGGCTGGCTCGAATAAAGCCAATTCTACAGGTCCAATTTTCAACCACTTTTTCGAGCATATGGGGCCGTATGTTGGCAATAGCGCCACGAGTGTTGGCTTCCAAGTCCCCTAACGTTTCTGGTTTGTTGGCGTAGACGAGCGACTTCACATATCCCCAAAGAAAATAATCCAATGGTGTCAAATCACACGATCTTGGTGGGCAATTGACAGGTCCATTCCGCGAAATTATGCGCTCATCGAATGTTTCCTTCAATAAATCGATTGTGACGTGCGCTGTGTGGCATGTAGCGCCGTCTTGTTGGAACCACAACTCATCCACATTCATGCCATCCAATTCGGGAACAAAATAGTCGGTTATCATGGCTCTATACCGGTCTCCATTAACGGTAACTGACTCTCCAGCATTATTTCGGAAGAAGTATGGCCCAATGACTCCACCAGCCCATAGAGCACACCAAACAGTCAGTTTTTGTGGATGTAATGGCGTCTCAAGGGTCTCATGTGGATTCTCTTCACTCCAAATGCGGCAATTTTGCTTGTTGACGTAGCCATTCAACCAAAAATGAGCCTCATCACTGAAGAGAATTTTGCGGCAAAAAAACGGATAAACATTTTTAATTGAACACTGTATTTGAAAATAAATTTCCACGATTTGGAAGCGTTGTTCTGGAGTTAACCTGTTCATGATGAAATGGCAAACCAAACTAAATATTAATCACTTGACAGCTGACAAAATGGCCGCCAGTTAAAAAAGTGATGCCAACTTAAAGTTCTATACCTCAATAAAAAACACCCAATATTACTAAATAGTTTACCTGGTGTATTAAATAATTTGTGTGCAATTCTTAATATAATTGTTTTTAGTTAAAATATCTGATTTTTCTACTTCTTCTGAAACTATTGGAATATATGTCATAGATTTATAAATCTTTGGTTCAATATTATTGTTTGTGCTATTTATATTTTGTCTTCTGTTGTATTGCTCTATTATATTACAAGCTAGTCCTACAGGAAAATTATTATTAACTAAAATATCATTAATAATATATTTATTCTTATTATGAAGTTTTGCATCATTTTTTTTCTTCTATCTTGGACCAGCACTCAGAGGATGCATTGCGCCGGAACTGAAAACGAAGGGATAGTATTGAGGGGACAGATTAGGAAAGATGAGAAGATAGACATTTTTTTTAGCTATTTCAAGCTTTTTTACTTCGCCGGCTAATGTTTGCTCCAGGGCCGACGAAGGTGGGTGCTGTTACTCTGCTTTTAGTACATGATAGTGTCAGTCGCCGCCATTATGTTCAGTGACCAGTGACTATGACTTCATCACTGAAACAGGCTGGCAACGACTAACACAACCACGCACCAACGCTGATCAGAAGAATTCAACACAATATTTCATGACTCAGGTCGGGCTCGAACTCAGGACCCTCCGCTTCATAGTCTCACAGCAAATATATGGTATTTATACAAATATATGTGGATTGGTTAATAACTTCAATCAACTGGAAGTTATTGCTGATGAACAAAAACCAGACTTTATAATCCTTACAGAAACACATTTAACAAGCACTATAGAAGAACAAGAAATACAACTAAGAGAATATGATCAATATAATACTCGCTCAAACTCAAATAGAACAGGTGGAGTTACAATTTATTTTAAAAAGCAATGGAATGTGATAAACATTGGGGAAAAAGTTTCTGATTATAATTATTGGATGGGTGCGTACATGGCGACAATTAAGAACAACAAATTTGTCATATTAGCGGTTTATAGATCACCAAGCAGTAGCGAAGTAGAATTTTGTCAAATCTTTGAACAAGTAATGGAAGAAATATGTGAAGCACAGTGTGAAATAATAATTGTAGGTGATTTTAACATAGACTGGAGTAAAGAAGGAACATACAAAAACATACTAGAGTGTGTCTTTAATGATAATGGGCTTAAACAAATAGTAAACGAATACACGAGAATAACTGCAAACACAAACACAATAATTGACTATGTCGTCACAAACAGTGAAAATGTATCGGCCACAATCAACAATGACAATAAAATAGCAGATCATGAAGCAATAGATATTAAAATAAAAATTATAGGAGAAGATCAAGATCAAATCAGCGGAAAAGAAATTGAAATATTTAAATACAATAAAGGACACTTCAATCAAGAAATAAGTGCAATATTAAGATATAATGAACACAATGATTTAAATAGTAAAGTTAACAATTTTGACTCGGCCATTGAAAGTACGATTAGGAAATTTACAAATAAAAAAATAATAAAGAAAAAAAGTAACGTAAACAAATGGTTTAACAGAAATCTTAAAATACTAAAAAGAGAAAATATTATTAAATATGAAATAGCTAAGACAGAAAATACAGATACAGCATGGAGTAATCATAAAATAGCAAGAAATACATATAAAACTAAAATTGAAACCGAGAACAACAACTACATTAATAAAAAAATAAATGATGCCAAAGACCAAAAACAAATGTGGAGAGAAATCAAAGACTTAGTCCTTAAGAAAAATAAAACTGTGATTAAAAATGTGATATTTAATGATATAGAATATAAGGATAACTACCAAATAGCCACCCAATTCAACAATTATTTTGTAAATAGCATTAAGTCAATTAATAATATGATAGAAAACGTGCAATATATAAACAATATACCTGTGATAACTAATAGATTTAAATTCCGTGCAATAACACTGCAAGAAATTCAAAATATTTGTAAAAACATGAAAAATAAACCAGACTTCAACAACGTTACAGTTAAACTTATTATTGATAATTGGAATGTTTTAGGAAAAATCATACATGATATAATAAATATATCACTTGCAACAGGAGTTTTCCCAGACAATTGGAAATACTCAATGATAACGCCAATAGAAAAAATTGCAAAAACAAATAAAGTTGATGAATTCCGCCCAATAAATACTTTAAAAACATGTGAAAAAATTATCGAAACAATTGTTAAGTATCAACTGGAAACATACATGGAACAACATAAATTATTCTCAAAATATCAGTCTGGATTTAGAAAACATTTTTCATGTGAAACAACGGTCAATTATGTGATAAATAAATGGAAATACATTGATAGAAAGAAAAAGATAATGGCAATATTTTTGGATTTCAAAAGGGCATTTGAGACTATTGATAGAAGGATACTGATCCAAAAATTATATATGTATGGTATCAGAGAAACTGAATTAAATTGGTTTAAATCTTATCTTACAAATAGAAAACAAATCACAAAGGTTAATGGCATAAAGTCAAAAGAATTGAACAATGAATTTGGAGTACCTCAAGGTTCCATTCTAGGCGCACTATTATTTATAATATACATAAATGATATGCCAAATATACTAAACAAATGCCAAACAATTCTCTATGCAGATGACACATTAATTTACGCAGAAGGAGAAACAGATGAACAATGTAGGGAAAACCTTATGCACGACATAAATAACATAAATAATTGGCTTAAAATGAATAAATTAAAACTTAATGAAAATAAAACTAAACTACTTGAAATAAATATGAACAGTGACTCGATCTTTACAATTAACAATGAAACAATAGAAAAAGTAAATAAAATCAAATACCTCGGTTTTATAATCGATAAAGACTTAAAACTTAATGAACACATTGAATATATACTATATGTAAAAAAATAGGCAAAAAAATTGGTTTTATTAAACGGGTTAGAAATAGTATATCACAAATAACTGCAGTACATATGTATAATACAATGATAAAACCGCACTTTGAATTCGGCTCCACAATCTTATACACTTGCTGCTCCACAACACAAATAGAAAGACTACAAAAACTACAAAATAAAACTATGAGGGCAATACTAAAATACAATATATATGCTCCAATCCAACTAATGCTAAACACACTAAAATGGTTAAGTGTTCAACAAAGACTGGAACTAAATACTTTGCATTTCATCCAAAAAATGAAAATAGGTAACGCACCTGAATACCTCACTGAACAACTCGACTATGTAAGAGAAGTACAACCATACCATCTTAGAAACGCCGAAAACTTCAGACTACCAAGGGTGCCAACAACAGCAATGCAACGATCTCTGTTCTACAAAGGACTAAAATTATACAACTCTCTACCAGATAATATAAAAACAGAAAGAAATATTAATAGATATAGGAGAAATATAGTACAATTTGTTAAAAATGATATAGTTAATCATATTTTGTAAAGAAAAATTTGTAAAAATAATTATATTTGAATAATTTTAAAGTATTATAAATACTACTAAATAAATAAATAAATTCTACTACTTAAGCCAACAGCACCCACTTACTTCTACCTAGTATCCTATTTATTAAATTCTTTGCTGTATTAATTACCATTCTCTTTGGATGTTTAGAATAATAATTAATAATTCTACCTGATGATGTTGGTTTCTGATACCAATCTATAGATAAGCTATTGTTACTACGTATGATCAATGTGTCTAAGTAAGAAAGTTTATTATTCTTTTCTATTTCAACAGTAAATTTAATGTCTGAATGGAAGGAGTTCAGTGATGATAGTATACTATCTAATTCATATTCTAGAATAATACAATATATATCATCAACACATTTAGTTATAATTTTAGGTTTAACTGATAGTCGCCCTATTCACTTTTTCAATAATTCTTCCATAACAATATCAGCTATTAATAATTTAAGTGATTTACAAAGAAGACAAAATTAGGCATACGGTTTAATAAAAAGTGGTTCACAAACAAAACGGACAAAGATATTCCAATTGATATTCAGAGAACTCTTTCTTTAGGGAAGAAATATGCTCTACCAATAAAGAAAGATAAACTTCCTATAATAAAAATTATATCAGATGGTGAAGACTTAGTACAGACAATAGAAAGAAAGGAAGAACAAGAAGTAGCAAGAACAAGATTTACGACTATAATAGATGGCCAAATGAATAAATGAAATTAAACAAGTAAAAACGTTATATTCGACCGGGTCGAATCTTAAATACCCTCCAAATATTTAGTAAGTGAATTTGATATGTTTAACTTGGTGGGACAGAGTTCCTTTATATAATATCGTACGTCAACGCCCACTAAAGGGGGCGGGGTTCAAAAATATACAATATCATGTTTTCCACAGACGAACGTATGGGCATTGCTAGACCGTCTTAGACTTCATCACAATTCTCTTTGGAGGGTATAAAAACTGTATTTTGGCGAGGTCGCTCTGGCAAGGGCTGTGGGGGAAACATTTCACCTTTGTCATAAAACTGTAAAAATAAATGCTTGGGATAATTATATACAAAATTAAAATTTCTTATTTTTGATAGGGTCATTTAAAGGGCAAAGGGGGAGAGGGGGTAGGGCAGAAACAGATACACATAAAACTGTAAAAATAAATGCTTGGGATGATTATACACAAAATAAAAAAAAATGTATATATATTTTTAATAGGGTCATTTAGCGGGCAAAGGGGGAGGAGGGGGTAGGGCAGCAACAGGCAGTCATAAAACTCTAAAGATAAATGCTTGAGATGATTACATACAAAATTTAAAAAAAAAAAATTTTTTTTGTAGGGTCATTTAGGGGGCGAAGGGGAAGGAGGGGGTAGGGCAGAGTAGTACCAGGTTTCGTCTCAGCTTCGCCATTAAAGCTTAAAAGTGTTATTTTTAAGGCATGTAGGCATAAGTAAAGCAATTTGTTAAATTTTTATGCTATTTTTGCCTATAATAACGCCCACTAAAGTGGGCGGGGTCAAAAAATATTTTTATTTTATTTAATGGCTCCAAGTTTAAGGCGTTGGACCGTATTTGACATAAAAATATATCATTTGCTTAACAAAATAACCAAAAAACTTTAAAAATTATGTTGTTTTTTCTGGGTTGGTTTAGTTCTTCTTAGGGGAACTTTTTTCCCTCTTGCCCGATTTAGCCCATCTTCGAACTTAACCTGCTCTAAGTTTTAAAATATATTTATGCCAAATTTCAAGAGTCTAGCTCTTTTCGTTTGGACTGTATCGTGATTTCCACAGACGGACGGACGGACGGACATGCTCAGTTGGTCTTAGATTTCATCACTGATCAAGAATATACATATATACTTTATGGGGTCTGAGATGGATATTTCGATGCGTTACAAACGGAATGACAAAGTGAATATACCCTCCAAATTCTTTTTTGGAGGGTATAAAAATGATTTTTTATGTTTCTAATAGAACGATACAAAGTTCATCACCGCTTCATACAAGTATGTGTGAGACGACTTGAGATCGAACATCTTTTCCTGACATCATACATGAAAGTTTTTATTCTCTTTTGACAACGCAGCAAAAGAAATTGTTGAATGAAAACAGTATCATATCGGCGAACGCATAATTTGCTTAATTGTCCGTCTGGTAATCGAACATGTTTTATTCAAGTGTTTATGCAAACAAGAATTGACTTCAGGGATGGAAAAGGGCTATTTTGATTTTGTACCAATTAACTAAATAAAATGTGCTTTTCATACCATGACGGTACCATTTTTATATTTCTATAAATAAAAATTCAAAAACTTCTCTACACAAGTATACAACAAAAAAATATTATATACATAAAAATCTAGGAATCAGTTGATTAAACTTTATTCAAAAAGTCATACAATTTAAGATAATAAATTTTATGGTAGCTTAAAATTGAGGCAACGAGACTTTGATTGAAAACTTTTTCGGTATTTGGAAATCAATTATTATACCCTTTTTCAACGTGACTGTTTTTGAATCAAATATAAGGCAGCCTAACGATGAAAAATGTTTCTGTTGCGAAAAATTATAGCACATAATTGTAAGTCCGTTACTTAAATGAGCCATAATTTAGCAGAAATATGAGACATAAGACACTATTTTGAAAGATTCGGTTCTAGAGAACCGTTTTCTCTCGAAAGAACAATCATTTTCAAAAAGAAACGACAAAATAAATATATAGAACAAGCAGAGGAGTAAGAAACGATCCGAAAATTTCATGAAGTGCTGACTGGAATACTGTATGTAATAAAAAGTTGACACAAAATCTTTGATTATGTAACCTATAATTCACAGAAACATTTTGTGTTTATTAACTGATTCACTGAGAAATTAACAAAAATTTTCAAGCATAAAACGTTTATATGAACTAGGTGTAAGCTTTTGATTGAGATATTTAAATTGTACCAAATTAGTCGTGGTAGTACCACGGTACCAACAAAGTCGTAATTGTACCAAAAAAGTACAATTGTATCATGTTTTCCATCCGTTTTTGACGTTGAATAAAATCAAAGCAAAGGAGTTAGTTTAATGTTTAATGTTAGTCATGACCACCGTGGATCCGCGCTTGCTTCTGCATACAAAATTTTAGATCCAACAAATAAGTTACAAAAAATAAATAACGAAATTGTTGAAAGACTTTTCAAATTAAACATAATTACTTTGCCTGAAAATACAAATTTGAAATCAAACGCATCAAATTGCACCAAGATTATATGGATTACTAAAAATTCAAAGCGATAATTTCCCATAAAGACCAATTTGTTCATTTATGAATTCTCCGTCTTATCAACTTAGTAAATATATTACTAATATTTAAAAAAATATGACTAAACATTTTATTTATAATGTTACGAACTCATTAGAATTTAGGAGAAAGATAGAGAATATTAATATAAATAGTAATGAAATATTGGTGTCCTTTGATGTTGTTTCATTATTTCCAAGTATACCTATTGAATTGGCAATTAGTATTATAGAAGAAAATTTTGTTAATATTGAAGAATTTACTAATTTAGATAAAGATTTATTTTTAAAAATAGTTAAGTTTTGCATAATAGATAATTTTAAATATACAGTTAAACTTCGATATAACGAACTTCGTTATAACGAAAAACTTAATATAACGTATGTTTTATTGAGTCCCTTGAGAAAAACTCTTTATTGCGAAGTTTTTCATACAAAAATACACTATAGCTATAACGAACAAATTCTGAGCAAAAAAGCCTCTCTATAACGAAATATTCCTTCATATGCCTCATAATAACGAAATCAGAATAAATGCTAAATCTTAAAGTCCCGTTATAAAACAACGAATGTATTGACAAGCGCATTTCTAAAGCCTCTATACAAAGAAGTACTCGTACAAAAGCCTCTATACAACGCAGTACTCGTACAAAAACCTCTATACAAAGAAGTAAGAATGAAATTATAGCAACATGTTTTATTTTTTATTTATCTCATGAAATTGAATAATGAAAAATTTAATAAAGAAAACTATAGTTATAACGAATTATTTTCGTATTTCTTAATATTTCGTTATATCAAGGCTTTGCTTACTATATTTATAGCGAAGCAATGGCTATAACGAAGTATTTTCATATTCCCTTGTAGAGTATAATAGACATTAGCATAAACAAATGTTTAAATAAAACTAAGTTACATTTTTTACGAACATTTTTCCTCGAGTGTAAACTAAGGAATTTCTGTAAACAAACAACCCACAACTTTTATGTTTATTTTAAGTTATTGTTAATATAAACATGTGTCTAAACATTTACTAATATTATTTATTGTAATATTTCGAATAATTGTTTTATCCTATTCCGTTGGCTTAGTATATAAAGGATCGAATAATGCAAATAAAAACAATCTAAATACAGCCTTAAAATCGGCATTATTTATTTAAGCATACATCTGCTTACCATTGCAAAAGGCATAAATCTGCCTCAACAAAAAATTTTGGCCAGTGGCGTTAATAAGCGCCGGCACAAATAAAACAAAAATAGTAAATAAACAAGACATCCCTTTTCCCTGCATACACTACATGGCGATCCTGCCCAACGACCAGGACAAAATCCAATTGGAAGAGTACCAGCCGCATTAAGAGCCACCGTAAACGCATGGGAAATAGCCTCAGATTTGTGGTTACAAATTGAAGCTTATGAAGCCTTGCTAGATGCCCGACGCAAAAAATAAAACTTCTTCCACACACCAATAAAATTTCATTATGAAACACATAAATAAAAACTAAACACTTAATTTGAACACAAACATTAATTTGAACACAAATATATATTTAAATTAGTATATACAAAAAAAGAAGAAACACGAAAAATAACTAAAACAACGAAAAATAACTAAAGAAACAAACGCGAAGAAGCAGAATTAAAATGAATTATTAGCTGCGATCGATTGACGGCATAACAGCCCTGAACATTAATTACTGTTGAATATTAACGATAGAGGGCACCACTAATTTTCTTTGAATTCAGTGTTACCACAAACAGAAATTTTATAATTTTATTTAATAACTTTTTTTTAGAATAAGATTTATTTTTATATTTTGTATTTAAATCATTTATGGATAAAATAGATGAATATTATATTGAACTAGAAAAACTAGAGAAAAACTTAAAGAAAAGTAAGGACAGAGTTTACTCCGCGATTATTGAAAATAAAAATAGATGTCGATGAAATTTTGAAAAATTTAGAGGATACAAAAAATAAAAATTTAATTATTAAATTTGACGACCTGCATTCAAAATTATTAAATTTTATAGAAAATTTATGCACTAAAACAATAAAAACTTCAGACACAAATAATAAAACTGAAGAAATTTCACAATTCGATATATGAGTGGTTGGCAAAAATATACAAACATTTAAGGGTTCGTACGAGCATTTGGGGGACTTCCTAGTTCAGACTGACTTCTTGCACGATTTAATAAGAAATGAGGATAGAGAAATTTATATAAAATACATATACAATTTGAAGCTAACGGCACATGTTCGCAGTGTGTTAGGACGTGCAAATAGGCCAACATCTTTTACAGACCTAAAGAGAATATTGATTGAGGCGTACCCAAATCCGAAAACATTGCAACAGGTATTAACCGAGTAAGGAACAGTGAGGCAAGGAGGTCTGAACGTTTCATCGTTTAGAGAAACAATCACTGTGCTCACAGAACAACTGAGCGGTTTTCAAATAAAATCACTTGAGACCCCAACGCAAGAGGCAAAAGACGCCATCTACAAAATGAGCGATAATATGGCTTTAAATGTTTTCACTAAAGGAATCAATGATGAATATAAAAATGTTTTCTTAGCAAGCAGTCCAAAGGCCTTGAATGAGGCGGTACAGAAGTGCATAACTTTAGAGAAAAATATACAGAGTAATAATAACCACATTTTCATGATTGACCGACGAACCAATCAGAATAATTCATATAATAGGAATGAACACAATTTTAGGAGAGGTAATATAAATTACGGAAACAGACAATTCAACGACCGTTACATAAATAATACAAGCATTAACCAACGCTCTAATAGATATTTTAGTAGGAACAATAACCAAGATAATAGAGATCGCGGTGATAATTCATATCATGGGCAAAGAACGTATGAAAGAAATAGTCGAAGTAATAACCACAACTTCAGACATAATTATGGTGGAAATAATAACAGCAATAGTAATAACAGAAACTCAACGACAAGAATAAGTTGACAGGGAAACTAAGTAAGCAGGATAGCACACGCTGTTGTCCAAAGCCAAAAATTTTCACATTCTCAAACAATACAAACAATCCAATTACAATGAGCTGCAGAGGTAAAAAAGGAAACTTGAATTTTTAATCGACACAGGAGCCGAGGTATCAATATGTAAGCAACAAGAAACTGAAAATATAGATACTAGAAATATTTCAACACTAAGTGGTATCACTTCGGACACAATCAAAAGTATCGGTACAGCAAATTTAGTTTTACATTTTTATGATCATGATATAACACATGAATTTCACGTTTTACCAGCTTATTTCCTTATACCCACTGGTGGTATCATCGGAAGGGATATGCTAGAAAGATACAAATGCAAAATAGAATTTGAAACTTATACAATAACTTTTAATGTAACAGATAAAGAATTCATACTACCGATCACACCCAAATGTGTCTACAACACAGATATTAGTATACCAGCTCGTTCCAAATCGATTGTCGCGATAAATATATATACGAAAAAAGAAAGCATAGTTTTAAAGAAAGATATAGCTCCAGGAGTTTTTGTTGCTAATAGTATAATACCTGCAGTAGGCAGACAACTTATAAAGGTTGTAAACACCACCAACGACGACATTACAATAAGAAATTTAGATTTAGATAAAAGAGATCTAGATGAGTACGAAGTATAAGGCTACAAAACGATTAATGATACGCACACCAAAAATCAGGTTGCAAAACTTTTGAAAAATCTTAATATTGAATCAATTGACCCAACAGCCAAACAGTCATTAATGGACATTGTAGCTAAATATAGTGAAATTTTTCATATTGAAGGTGAGCAACTCACAGTAAACAACTTTTATACACAACACATACAAACAGTAGATAACACCCCAGTTTATATCAAACCTTACAGATTGCCAGAGACGCAAATGAAAGAAATTAATGAACAGGTAGACAATCTATTGGAAGATGGAATCATTGAACACTCAGTAAGTCCTTATAACTCACCATTGTTAGTAGTGCCCAAAAAGTCAGTAGATGACAAACGCAAGTGGCATCTAGTCGTAGATTTCCGAAAATTAAATCAGAAAATAGTCCACTTCCAATTTACGAGGTTGCCATTTGGTCTCAAGATATCGTCCAACAGTTTCCAGCGCATGCTGACGATAGCATTAAGCGGCTTAGGCGCAGAAGCATTTCTTTATGTAGACGATGTAATCGAATTTGGATGCAGCATAAAGCATCACCACAGCAATTTGACAAAAGTTTTTGAGCGCTTAAAACAATATAATTTAAAATTGAATACAAGTAAGTGCTTTTTTTTTTAACTGAGGTAGTCTATTTAGGTCACCTGATAGCAAATAAGGGTATACGCACTGACCCGAACAAAAATAGCGTGATTAAAAATTACCCTATACCACAAAATTCTGATGAGGTCAGAAGATTCATCGCATTTGCAATTATTACAGGCGCTTTGTTAAAGACTTCGCTAATATAACAAGAAATTTAAACCAGTTGCTAAAAAAGGAGAAACCATTAGTGTGGGATGAGAATTGTCAAGAATCGTTCGAAAACCACTTATCGTAAACATAGATGCATGCAATTTTGCTCTGGGTGCAATCCTCTCGCAGGGAGAAATTGGATCGGACTTACCTATATCCTATGCAAGTAAGACATTGTCGAAACATGACGTGAATAAATCTGTCATAGGAAAAGAATTGTTAGCCATCCATTGGGCAATCAACTTTTTCGCCCATACCTCTACGGTAGAAAATTTTACGTCGTTGCAGACCACATACCATTAGTGTCATTATTCACACACAAAAATCCATCGTCCAAAATGACTAGGATAAGACTCGATTTAAGTGAGTATGATTTTGAAATATCATACAAAAGGGGCAAAATGAATACAAATGCTGATGCCTTGTCAAGAATAAATAGATACAGAAACCTTGAAAACTCTGATCCCCCGGAATATCGAAACCGATCAACATAATATATTGGCAATAACACGAAACATGAAGAAAGTATTGGAAAAACAAGTTGACAGAAATAATGGAAACTGCATTGCTAATCAGAAGCGTCATAAACTTTTCATTTGGGAATGCACGTCGACATCAGATGTTAAAAATATAAAAAAATTTAGATTTGAGGTAGATAATATATATAAAAAACCTCGCATAATACTTTCTAGTTTAAAGATAGTAATAAGGTGCGGCGATAATCCACAGGACACATAGTTGTCCCAGGAGAAACTTTTACCAAGTATGCTATCGCGAAACATACTGGAACTTCCTTTAGAAACCAATGACATGATTTTTATGACAACAGATATAGAACAGTTTCAGAACATTTTTAATAATATTGAAAGGAAGAAGAGTGAGATTCTGAAAATCCTGATATACAGGTCACCAACGCGTGTGACAGATAGGAATACGCAAAATAATTTAATCACTAAGTATCACGATTCGACTATAGGTGGTCACTTAGGCATAAGAAAAACAACCCTGAAACCGAAACAAAGGTATATATGGAAGAACATGAGGAGGATGGTAAAGGAACATGTCTCCAATTGCGAAAAATGTAGAATAAATAAACAAAAAAGAAATACGAAAGAAAAATTAATCGTTACAGACACACCAGGAAGTAGCTTTGAGACTATTTCAATAGATAAGTAGATTCCCTTAAGTACTCAAATCAATTCAGGTACATACTATGCAGGATGACCTAACCAAATATATTGTAGCATGCCCCATCGAATCTAAAGACGCGATAACGGTCGCAAAAGCAATAGTGAACAATTTTATCCTAATATATGGACACTTTAAAGTACTAAATCGGACAGAGGTACCGAATTTCTAAACACACTGATGTCTGAGATATGCGATCTGGTAAGGATTGAACAAATTTTTAGCACACTCTATCACCACGAAACACTTGGCTCTGTGGAGAGGAATCACAGAGAGGAATCACGAATTCTTATTAAATTATTGTAACAACGATCAGTGGGAACAATGGATCCCATACTCTTGCTTTGCGTATAATACGGCACCGAACGTAGATACGACCTTTACGCCATATGAACTGATATATGGAAAACTGCCAAATTTATCAGATGACAATATTATAGATTCGAAACCAGTTTACAACATAGAAAATTATGCACAAGAATTAAAAACACGCTTAAAATATTCGTTGATTAAAGCAAAAGAGTATCTAGAAAACGCGAAAAAGAAAAGAGTGGAACTATATAGAAATAGTAATCGTCTAAATTTGAAAAAAGGTGACTTTGTTTTTGTTCGAAATTTTAACCGAAAAAAAAATCAACCGCCATATAATGGTCCCTATAAAGTAGTCGAAACGAAAGTAGTAAACACTGTCCTAAATGTAGACAATCACTTAGAAGAATACCACAATAATAATATAAAGATATATTAAAATTGAATATGTACCTAAGTTTTATAATACTATAATTAAAAATTTTAGAATTCCTAAAAATTGTAAAAAAAAAATTTACATTCAAAATTACATTAATTCATATAAATTTTTCTTAAGTGATAGGGTGTAGAGTATAATAAACATTAACATAAACAAATGTTTAAATAAAACTAAGTTAAATTAAAAATAAATTAAGATTTTATAGGCTAATTGTTCGAAATTTGTTTTTAAATCTCAGAAAGACATGATAAATATTCCAAGGCACAAAGGAAAGTCAACATCAGTTTTATTCAACTTACACAGCAGAGCAGAACAGCTGTTTTCGAAAGACGCAACCCTTTCATCATCAGTGCTCATGTGTATTGTGTTTGTCACCACTTAATAGGTGGCTTAGTTGAATTTGATAACAGTTCCTATTTACACAAATTTTATTGTGAAAAAGAATCCGAGAACTGTATCAACCTGATGTTAACATGTTATTGTTATAATACCCGTGTTACCGTTTGATTATTTTTCTTCATGTCCCATTTTTCTGCATTTTTTGTTCCATCATACCTAAGTCAAACTTTTTTGGTTTGAATTTTGTACTTAAGTACATGTGAACGTTTTTCCAATTTTTTATTATTGGTAGCTCAAGCCATAGCTTAAATTTGTATGTAGTAAGAATTTTAACGAACATTTTATATTGCTATATTAAATTGAATTAAGATTTTATAGGCTAATTGTTCGAAATTTGTTTTGAAATCTCAGAAAGACATGATAAATATTCCAAGGCACAAAGGAAAGTCAACATCAGTTTTATGCAACTTACACAGCAGAGCAGAACAGCTGTTTTCGAAAGACGCAACCCTTTCATCATCAGTGCTCATGTGTATTGTGTTTGTCACCACTTAATAGGTGGCTTAGTTGAATTTGATAACAGTTCCTATTTACACAAATTTTATTGTGAAAAAGAATCCGAGAACTGTATCAACCTGATGTTAACATGTTATTGTTATAATACCCGTGTTACCGTTTGATTATTTTTCTTCATGTCCCATTTTTCTGCATTTTTTGTTCCATCATACCTAAGTCAAACTTTTTTGGTTTGAATTTTGTACTTAAGTACATGTGAATGTTTTTCCAATTTTTTATTATTGGTAGCTCAAGCCATAGCTTAAATTTGTATGTAGTAAGAATTTTAACGAACATTTTATATTGCTATATTAAATTGAATAATTGTTCGAAATTTGTTTTTAAATCTCAGAAAGACATGATAAATATTCCAAGGCACAAAGGAAAGTCAACATCAGTTTTATTCAACTTACACAGCAGAGCAGAACAGCTGTTTTCGAAAGACGCAACCCTTTCATCATCAGTGCTCATGTGTATTGTGTTTATCACCACTTATTAGATGGCTTATTTGAATGTGATAACAGTTCCTATTTACACAAATTTTATTTTGAAAAATAATCCGAGAACTGCATCAACCTGATGTTAACATGCTATTGTTTTAATACCCGTGTTACCGTTCGATTATTTTTCGTCATGTCCCATTTTTTCTGAATTTTTGTTCCATCATACCTAAGTCAAACATTTTTTGTTTGAATTTTATATTTAAGTACATGTGAACGCTTTCCAATTTTATCATCAGGTTGTTTGCACCCAGTGCAGAAGGATCTTCTTTAAAAGGAAGCATTACTTGCATTTTACCACTTTTCATTATACTAACGTGATTCTTAAAATGAGACTCGCACGCGTCATGTTGTAAAGTAGATTTTTTTGGCGTTGATGGAATTTGTTCCATTGACCACAAAAGTTCAATTTTCCGACTTAAATGCTCGTCAGATTTGCCATTTGTCTAGGTGCTACATGAATAAAAATTGCTACGATTCGAGAATGTCTTATAGCTACCTGACACGATATATGCAAAGCAGGTCTATTGTAAATATGGTAAATTTGAACCAAGTTTTATTTTATGCTTCCCAATGCTTTCGAAGAAGGCTTCAGCACCGAGTAACATGTCGATTGGTTGTGATTCATTGAAATGCTCATCTGCCAAGCCAATGTTGGAAGGTATGTTCCAATTTTTAACATCCAAGTTTGTATCAGGTTGGTAAACTGATATGCGATTAGTCACATAAAAGTTAATTGAATATTGTGATACATTTTACCTTGAACGAATTGTCGTATTTGTTTCGTATCTAATTTTCGATACGGCATTGCCAAATCCGCGAATATTAGTTGATGTTTTGTGTTTTGGTAAATATAATAATCGAGTGTACTGTTGAGAAATAAGATTTACATGTGAGCACGAATCTAGGAGCGTACGACAAACCTTCCATTGTCCATTGCTATCTGTAACAAGAATTACCGCTGTTGCTAAAATTAATATATCTGATGAGTTTCCTAAATGTACGTTTACACATGCTGGCGGACTAGATGCATGAACCGGAAGTGATTGAACAATATCTTGTGGTAGATTTTCGGGTGTGGGACGATGAAGGAGCGTATGATGCAAACTTTGCACTTATGTTTTGATTTGCATTTGTTGACTGTGTGGCCTTCGTTGAGGCAATTAATACAAAGGCCCAATCTTTTAATGACATTAAATCGATTATCAAATGTTAAGGCTTGCAGGCTAGTGCAGTCACTAATCCAATGTTCAGGTGACTTGCAATAGGTTAGGTTGAGGAAGAGGGGCATAAGCATCCCAATCCGTCATGGATTACACTTAGGCCTCATATAATAAGGAGTTCCCATTCCACTGTAGGGAGCCTCCACCGATACCATGGAAACCTCTGAGTTTGATTACGTCAAGAACCTAGTTTCTTCAATGTACTTCCTTAAGTCTTTCCAATTAGAGCCCCTAAGGAATTCCATCTCCTGTATAATCTCCTGATTAAATGTTTGTCTTCTAATTTGACTAAAAGCTGGACAGTTGCACAAGTAGTGCTCCAGTGTCTCGTCCTCTTCCTGGCAGGCCCTGCATGTTATATCGCCAACGATACCCATTCGTGCCAGGTGAGTCCTTAACTCTGTATGTCCTGTTATTAAATGAACCAACCTCCGTAGTGTTGGCCTACTCAATGTTAGGACCTCCTTTGTCCTACTACCATCTGGGTCCCCCCATAGAATTCTAGTCACCCTACTGTGCCAATTTCTTGTATCCAATTCTATAGCCCATCGCTTTAGTTCGTTCTTAAAAACCTGAAATGGCTTCGGACTATCTAGTGTGATGTTCGCCATTAATGCTCCCATCTTTGCTAGCCTATCTACCTCAACATTTCCAGGTATCCCCTGATGTCCTGGAATCCATATTATCTCTATGCCGCCACATTGCGTGTATGAGTTAATCTCATCCTTGCACTAACTGCAAGATTTTCTTTGAGTATAGAACGATGAGCGATTGTTTGGACATGCGGTTGCCGACTAGGACGATTTTCATTGTTGCTTGTGCTGTGCGATAAATTATATCCTGATCATTCCAAGTACTGACATCTTCTTTCCAGATGCTTACAGTACTCATCCCACCTTGGAAATGTCGAAAAATCTAAACTTTCTTTCCATTTGATTTAAGAATTAATATCTGTTTTTTGTTCTATGATATGAATGATCAATGCGTTGCAAATTTCTTCTTCGCTGCCCAAAGTTTTGAGGGATCCATAAATTGCTGATGCACTGTCCACGAGACTTCGTAATTGCGTGCCGCTAGCCTTCTGAATACTTGGAAGGTCGTAGAGATTTTGAATGTATTCCATGAAAATCAGCGTTTTGTTGTCGTAGCGGTCTTCCAATCTCTTGAGGGCCTTTTCAGAGTTCTCTGCCGATACTTCAAACGCACGCACCGTGTCTAGCGCCTGACCTGATAAACACTGTAAAAGATGATTAAATTTTTCCATATTAGATAACGATGAATCTTTATAAACAAATTGCTTGAACGATGATATGAAATTTTTGTAGTTGCAATATTTTCCTTCAAATTTAGGTAAGTCTATGCTTGGTAGTTTATTTGCTGCTGTGAATGGTACTGTTATTGGCTGGTCCAGAGACGAACGCTTATAGTTGTCACCTAACAACTCTATTATCTTCGCTTTTGTGATGATACACATATTCTCGATTTCTGGCCTGGCAGTGTCTAATGGATTTGACTCTTCTACGTCAGACTGAATTTTAAGCAGCTGTTTGAAATATGCCTCTACCAGTGCGAGCCGGCATTCCAATTCAGATATTGACATTGTTGATGATACCAAATTTCTTAGTCGGGTAATGTTTGCTTTGGCTGTCTGTCTTTGCTTTTGAAGATATTCTAAAGTGGCCATGTTGTATTAAATCAATTGCAGTTTGTGTGATAATCTAATAAGTAGCTTGCACTAACTATGCGAACTATGTGTTGTGAGGTAGGAAACCAATGATCAAAATGATTTTTTTTTGTTTATTGTTTTAGCTAATTGTATTAATTAGTTAAATCGTGCCCCACGTGTAGTGTAAGATTGTTTTGTTGGAGTTTCAAATATATTTTGTTAATAAGAATATTTTAAATACTGTAGTTTTTACGCTAAGATTTTCAATTGTTTTTAGAACTTTTATATGAAAAGCAATGAAAAATAGGTTGGTAGATATATTCAACAATTTTAGCGCTTTTGTATTCTCTTTAGAAGTAAATATGCAAATTGCAGAATTTTCTGTTATGCAATTTTGAGGAGCATTTAACGCAGGCTTTAAGTCCCATTTGACGCAGCAGAACGCACATAAATCGTCGTGGTTATCTTTGCATTCGTTTACAGGAAATTGTGAGTTCAGGCTTTCTTAGACCCAAAGTGGAGATGATAAATTCTTTTCAATTCAACTTTTGAACTATTCACATCCCAATCCTCTAAGAAAGATTTTTTTCTACAATAAATCAATTTAAATTTAATTTAATTGCGCTAAATTGCAGAAGATCTACGGAAGTGTTTTTTTGTTAATAAATTATACTAAGAATATAAACTAAAAAAAAGGTATATATTAAAATACTAGTTCATATTGAATAGATTTGCTTATAAAATAAACTTAAAATAATTCCTAGATTAAAACAAAAAAGAATTGTATAAATTCCATTTTGAGTTTTCGCTTCCCAAATCTAAATTCATTGGAATTACTTTAATTCTATTGGCTTAAAGTTCGGACATTTACTCTTGTGAAGCATTTTCGTTGTGGCCTATGACAGTACATCATTAGATGTAAATCGCCAACGAGCACCTATCCTATTTTCCGCCACTGTTGCTAAAATTCTTATTAATTATCTTTATTAATAAGTAATACCCTCAGCAACCAAAATCAATGTTAGATAATCCCTACGCAAGCACAAAATAAAGTAAAATCAAAATCACAGCCAATAAAGAAATCGAGAAGTGAGCCATAACGCATTGTCAAGTTAACCTGCATACAATCTATACACATTTTAGAAGTGAATGCATGTGAAAAAAACAAGAAAAATCTATGTATCCATTTAAGAAAATAAAAGGATTTGGCCAATTGTCCCGGATGAATATCATCATGAGTAAATGTTAACTACAACCGATTCAACCGATATTTACCTACAACATCGTTCCATTGGTTAAAGTGCATACAAAAAATTTGTAACTAGAAATATGTATTCTTCTATAAAAAAAGGAAATTTCAACGTGCAAAAATAAGTTGAAAGAACCCTAATATAAAAATAAGAAAAAAAAGTACAATGAAATAAATTAGATTCTAGTAAAACCCAAAAGAAAAAATAAAAAAAAGTAAAAATATGTAAGCTAAAACTCTTATCATAAAGTTACTCTTATCATAAAGTTACTTGATAACATAACCTAAACCTAAAAAACATCTTAATTCTAAATTGCACAAAAATTATTACACGATGAAGTTTCATTTTAATTGCTTTAATTAAAAAAAATAATTAAATTTAATTAATCTATTTTAAGAAGTTGTAAGTATATGCCTATTATTCTAAGGAAAGACCCATATAACCAGACATTTTCATTATCGTATGGAAAAGAGTAATTAACAACATTTTAAGCAACAAGGTATTCAGCATTTGAAGAGGCCTCATCAACAGCTGCGTTACAACATGTTTACCAGTGAGTTTTTTTTAAAGATTAATTTCAATTATATATTGTAGATTTCGGGATTCTATTTTTTTATTATTATCACCTTATTACTTACTCTTAAGTAGAAAAAATAGAATAATTGACCTAAGAAGAAAATAATTGCACCATGCGTAAAAACACTATCTAGTTACATACATATTTACAATTGGATTATCTCATAATCAATTATTCATGTTTTGGTTCTGAGTACCCTACAAATAAATTGTTGATCATATGACAATTAGTCGTTGATTGACATTATTTTTTATTATCATTTTCATAAGTACTGAATAAGTTACGGTAGTTTAAATTCATTTCAATATTATTATCTGAATGTATCTGAGCATTATTCGGATATTACTACATATTACCTAATGCTAAATATTTTACCATGAATTCAAGTTGAATAAATTACGAATTCCTGTAATATGGATAGTTAAAATATATCGTGTTTTCTAAATGATGTGAAGGAAGTGAGGTAATTTAATCGTGGGATCTAGGACAATAGTTCTATGCCACCTAGATCAAAGGTAGGGCGGGTTAAGAGGCATTTTTGTCTCCAGTCACTTCTAGGAGAGTCCAAAATAGTTTTAGTTTTCGTGGTTGACGTTTGTTTAGCTTATCCGTCTCGTTGATCTTAAATGGGGTTAACTATTACATCTTTTGTATAAAGATCAACACCTAGTCCATTTTATTATAGTTTGTTTTAGGGAGTCTATAATAATATTTGTTTAATATAATGATCTCTTTTTTGGTAAGGGAGATAGCAGGAACAAGAATCCCCCCACCCGACTGCTAGCTAGCATTATTAATGGCTCCCAACCGTTCCTCTGTCTCTAGTAGAGCACCAATCGCCAAGAAGACATTGGCGCTTTTTAAGCGGTCATGATCCTGATGATATTTCTGTTCATTACATAAATTGGCGCCCAACGTGGGGCCAAGGAAACATAAAGCGCAAGGAAAAATTTATTTAAGTTGCCGAAAAATTACTAATATAGTTTCCTTTGCTCTAATCTCTTCAATATTGTTATAATTTTTTTTTAAACTTCATTGACTCATGTATTTATATGAAATTTTATTCATGAATAAACTTTAGTCTTTCGGATCTTCAATTATTTGAAGAATAAAAGTTCGAATAGATTCACCTAAAGTTCTTTTCGTGGTTAAATGAAATTTCGTATAAAGATAAAATCTTTTGTGGCGGTTTTGTTAAGGAATTTATTTTATTATTTTCCCTTCTAACTAAGGTAGTGACATCCTGATATTTGTTCGGATATACAGTACTTTTGCTAGTTGCGATTTATTGTCCACTGATATTGGTTTTGGGTTTAGAAGTTAAAAAATTAAGCATGTCAGGTAGACTGAATGTAAAATATTAAATAATTGTTTAGCAGACTTTATAGATCTGTTTTGTTTTTTTATCAACCATCTATTTTATAGAAAACTGATATGAATTATTATTACCCATTTCGATTCACATCATAAAAGTAAGAAAACCCCAAAATCTATTCTTATATATTTTGAGTAATTAATAACTAAAGAAAATTTACATAAAAAAATAAAAATTTGTGTATTGTTAAAGTTAATGGAATCGTTGTTTATGCTGATATTTGTTTGCGTAGAATCTATCAGGCGATTTATATCGGAATATAGTTTAATGTTAATTTCGGTTATACCATAGAAAAAGAAGAAAAAAGGATCAGTAGATACGTTGCCTTTTTGATTTATATATTTTGACCAAGCTTGAGTTCATTTAAACTTTACAGTGGTTTATTTTTATTTACTTTTGGTAAACATTAGTTTTGTGTCATGATGGAAAGATCCCCTTTGCCTACACAGTGCAGAGCTCGTGAATGTTGCTTTTGCTGACAATAATGAGCAGAATTGCCTTATCTGTAACGAAAAAATTGCTGAAGAACAAGAATGTTTAATTATTTCGGAATGCAAGCAAGCATTTCATCGTTGGTGCATCGAAACCCAATTGTCGACAACAGCAGAATGTCCTACATGCAAACGCCCTTGTGCATTATCAGAGCTTCGACGAATAGATAATTCAGTTCAATCTCAACCTATTGAGAAGTCTAAACCCAATAATAGAGGTAGACCTCGTGGGGCGTCAAACGCACAATCAAGACAACACTATACCAGAAGCCATGCAAGAAATTTATTTTTTGACTCCCAAACGCCATCACATGATGCAAATTCTAATCTTGTGTTAATGTCTCCACCTAGAAATCCACCAAATACAAATGTTAATAATTCCTCGTATACTCGTGGTACTCGGCAGAACAATAGATCGGATGCAAATAATATTCCTCAGAATGTAGATTATGCTCATATTACTTCTATGATAGAGAATACAGTTGCCCGATTATTGCAGAATCTAGATTTATGTCGAAATGTACAGGTTCCGAGCCAAAATAATTTAGGTCCAGCTCAACACAGAAATCTTACTACGGCTCAAAGTAATCCGGCAGGTCATATGCAAAATCATAATATACCTCATGCTAGTTCGCAACCTCCATTAAGACAGGAGGAAGGTAATCGTAACTTTGGAAACAATTCTCGTAACAGTTCTTCATTTGATGAAAATTTTGCTTTTAGGTCTGATAAGATTACGTCTATAATTCAGAACTGGAAATGGCATAAGTGTAGATGAGTTTTTGTATCGCGTGCGTAGTTTAACTCGTGAAAATTTTAATAATGACTTTACACTTATTTGCAAAAATTTACATCTTTATTGGCGGGAAAAGCGCGTGATTGGTATTGGCGCTTTCACAAGAAGGTAGATACAGTCGAATGGAATGCATTTTGTATAGCACTCCAATATAAGTATAAAGAATTCAAATCAAGTTTTGACATTCAGGAAGAAATTCGAAGTCGTAAAATGAAAGCAAATGAAACGTTCGAAGCATTTTATGAATCGATATCTGTCATGCTAGATAAGCTTGAGACCCCTATTCCCGAGTCTGATCTAATTGAAATTTTGTCTCGAAATCTTCGGCCTGAAATTAGACATGAACTTTTATATGTTCCAATTTATTCAATTGCTCATCTTCGGAAACTCGTTCAGATGAGAGAACATTTACTAAGTGAAGATAACTTTCGTAAAAACATCTCTTCAAGAGTAAACCCCAATTTTGTAACCAGACGTCAAGTGTCAGAAGTTGAAAGCCAACAGAATATTGATTTCCATGAATCAGATATATCTCAGGATTTGACAATTGATGCTGTTCGTCAGCTCGGAAGGTTTTGGAACTGCGACCAACCAGGACATTACTGGGATGATTGCCTTGAAACAAGAAAAGTCTTTTGCTATGGTTGTTGGGACAAGGACGTTTACAAGACCCAATGTCAGACTTGTCTAAATAAAAAATTGAATGGTTCAAAAAACGGGCTGCTCAACGATTTTACAGAAAAAGACCCTAATAATCAGGGAACATCAAAGGAATGAATCTGATGTCATCGACCCAAAGAATAATAAGAAAACCCTAATTTTGAAAAATTCAAACCTTCATAACATTTACATTGAAAACAGTAACTCTGATAAAAAAGTTCATCCAATTCTTCGGTATCATATAAAACAACAAAACTAAATTAAAAAACGCAACGAAATTTTTCAGTGTAATAGTCTAATGTCTACACTTGTAAGACAACCCAAACGTTCTACGTTACGGTTGCGTAAATACCATAAAAACCGCAAAATCTTTTCCCAGTACACTTTATCTTCTATTTTTGAGAATTCTAACAATAAACGCTATTACGCCGCTGTTAAGTTTTTAACTTTTCATGAATTAGGACTCTTAGATACAGGAGATAATATCTTATGTATTGGTTCAACGTTTGCAAGCTATAACTTTGCGGAATTCAAAGAATTCGTTCCGGCAAAAACATGTGTTAAGACTGCCGATAGTAGTGTGCAGAAAGTAATACATGTAGATGTTACTTTTCACAAAAGTGTTCGAAAGAGGAAAATTTTAATCGTACCAACTATCACACAAAAATTAATATTAGCCTTAGATTTCTGGAAATCATTTAATTTAGCTCCAGAAATTTTTGGAAATATTATATGTACTTCAGCCAAGGAGGGTCCGCAAGATGTCGTCTTCAGTCTTACTGATTACAATCCTATGACACTGAACAAAAAAACCTTTTTTGATGTACAGAATCAAGTTAGAATCAATTGGCTACTGTAATAGAGTTTTTCCCAAACTTTGAAAAACAGGGACTAGGCAGAACAAGCTTAATACAGCACACAATTGAAGTTGGAGATTCTAAGCCAGTGAAACAACGGTTTTACCCAGTTTCACCAGCTGTGGAAAAACTAATGTCGGATGAAATTGACAGGATGTTGGCATTAGGAGTAATCGAGCCTTCTTGTTCTCCGTGGAGGTCTCCAATGAGGCTTGTCGTAAACGAGGTAACTACCAAAGATGCGTATCCTTTACCAAATATAGAAGGAATATTTTCACGATTGCCTAAGGCAAATATAATATCTAAATTAGACCTCAAGGATGCATATTGGCAAATCGGTCTTACTGACGAAGCGAAACCATTGACTGCATTCACCGTTCCAGGTAGACCGCTGTATCAGTTCGTTGTTATGCCCTTCGGTCTATGCAACGCGCCTGCTACAATGTGTCGTTTGATGGACAAACTGATACCGCCTGATTTACGTCACTGCGTGTTCGAATATTTAGACGATCTTGTCATTGTATCTGATGAATTCATCACTACCTATCTTTTCTGGTACGAATTGCTGAACAATTTAAAAAGGGTAATCTGACCTTGAATGTGTCTAAGTCAAAATTCTGTGTAAAGGAAGTGAATTACCTAGGGTATATTATTGGAAACGGGGGTATAAAAACCGATCCTAAAAAGGTAGAGGCAATTAAGAAATGGCCGATACCCAAGAACATTAAGCAGGTTCGGGGATTTCTCGGCTTAGCCGGTTGGTACAGAAGATTTGTCAACAACTTTTCTTCCATAGTTTTTCCAATTACAGAAGTTTTATCCACAAAAAGAAAATTTTGCTGGACTGCTGAAGCACAGAAGTCATTTGAGAAGATAAAAGCTCTTTTAATTTCAGCTTTTATATTATCTAATCCCCATTTTAGTAAAAAATTCTATTTACACTGTGATGCCAGTGACTATGCTATAGGCGCTGTGCTCGTGCAGCATGATAGCGAAGGTGAAGAAAAACCTATCGCCTTTATGTCAAATAAATAGAACACCGCTCAACGTAACTATAGTGTTACTGAACTTGAATATTTAGCCGTACTGGAAGCCATTAAGAAATTCCGTTGCTATCTTGAACTGCAGGAATTCGAGGTTATTACCGACCATTCGTCCCTAGTCTGGTTAACGAAGCAGCAGGCCCTATCAGGACGACTAGCTCGATGGGTATGGAAACTAGAAGGCTTCACATTTTCAATAAGTCATCGGAAAGGGAAAAATAATATAGTACCAGATGCATTGTCGCGAATTCCGTGGGAAGAGTTAGCTAGTTTGGAAGTCATAGAACCAGAAATAGATCTAATTCGGTCCATTTTAATGATGTGGACTACGCAATATTCAATAAAAAAAATAGACGAAAACGCCTCAAAATTACCAGATTTAAAATCGTTGATAATTTTGTTTATACATATTAGAACTGGGAACTACACGGGAAATGAATATCAAGACTCAGAGCCATGGAAGCTGTGGATTCCTGAGAAGCTGCGGAATGCACTTATCAGAAGATTCCATGACTCGCCAATTGCATCGCACGGTGGTATGGTAAAAACTTTGGAGCTAGTTCGCTGGAAATTTTACTGGCCAGGTCTGGTTAGGGATGTACGAAAATATATACAGTCCAGTGAAACTTGTAAGGCAAACAAAGCACCTAATTTCATTACGAGGCCAAACATAGGAACACCAACTATCACCTTGAGGCCATTTCAACGACTATACGTTGATATATTAGGACCCTATCCGCGTATCAAACAGGGACATATTGGAATACTGATTGTCGTTGATCAGTTGACCAAGTTTCATTGGCTTTGCCCATTAAAAAAATTTACTGCTTCTCTTATTCAGGATTTTCTTTTGAAACATATTTTTCACATTTATGGAGTGCCGGAAGTTCTGGTAAGCGATAATGGGTCACAATTTAAGGCCAACGAATTTAATGCCTTTTTGTCCTCATTAGGCATACAACATATGTACACCGCCTTATACTCTCCGCAGTCAAATGCATCAGAGAGAGTAAATAGATCCATTATTTCAGGAATACGCGCATATTTGAGGGGTAATCAAACACTATGGGATGCAAACCTAAGCTACATTATTTGTGCCTTACAAAAAGGCCATTCAATCGACGCCATATCATGCACTATTTGGTCAACAAATGATTACGCTTGGTAGTTCATACGAATTGATTAAAAGAGCTAAAATGTTGGATGAACCATCCTTAACAAAAACTAATGACGACCATCTACAACTTATTCGCAAGAATCTGCAAGTTCATACAGCAAAAAGCATATGAGACTAATAAGAACCGATACAACTTACGAGCATGCCCAATATCATACAGCGTAGGTCAAATTGCTTTCCGTAGGAATTTTGCTCAAAGCAATTTTGAGAAAAAATTTAATGCAAAGTTAGCTCCATTATATATTAAGGCCAAGATTAAGGAGAAAGTTGGCAACAATTATTACATTTTAGAAGATCTTGAGAGTAAACCAAAAGGCACATATCACGCTAAGGATCTTAAGCCCTAGACATCTTGTTTGCTCCTCATAATATTGACACCAAACTGGTCAATATTACGTGGTTTTGTAGTGTAAGATTGTTTTTTTGGAGTTTCAAATATAATTTGTTAATAAGAATATTTCTAAAAAGTTAAATAGTGTAGTTTTTACGCTAAGATTTTCAATTATTTTTAGAACTTTTATATGCAAAGCAATGAAAAATAGGTTGGTAGATATACTCAACAATTTTAGCGCTTTTGTATTCTCTTTAGAAGTAAATATGCAAATTGCAGAATTTTCTGTAATGCAATTTTGAGGAGCATTTAACGCAGGCTTTAAGGGCCATTTGACGCAGCAGAACGCACATATATCATCGTCGTTATCTTTGCGTTCGTTTACAGGAAATAGTGAGTTCAGGCTTGCTTAGACCCAACGTGGAGATGATAAATTCTTTTCAATTCAACTTTTGAGCTATTCACATCCCAATCCTCTAAGAAAGATTTTTTTTCTACAATAAATCAATTTAAATTTAATTTAATTGCGCTAAATTGCATACGATCTACGGAAGTGTTTTTTTTATAAATTATACTAAGAATATAAACAAAAAAAAAGGTAAATATGAAAATACTAGTTCATATTGAATAGATTTGCTTATAAAATAAACTTAAAATAATTCCTAGATTAAAACAAAAAGGAATTGTATAAATTCCATTTTGATTTTTCGCTTCCCAAATCTAAATTCATTGGAATTACTTTAATTCTATTGGCTTAAAGTTCGGACATTTACTCTTGTGAAGCATTTTCGTTGTGGCCTATGTATGACCAACGAGCACCTATCCTATTTTCCGCCACTGTTGCTAAAATTCTTATTAATTATCTTTATTTAAGTAATACCCTCAGCAACCAAAATCAATATTAGATAATCTCTACGAAAGCACAAAATAAAGTAAAATCAAAATCACAGCCAATAAAGAAATCGAGAAGTGAGCCATAACGCATTGTCAAGTTAACCTGCATACAATCTATACACATTTTAGCAGTGAATGCATGTGAAAAAAACAAGAAAAATCTATGTATCCATTTAAGAAAATAAAAGGATTTGGCCAATTGTCCCGGATGAATATCATCATGAGTAAATGTTAACTACAACCGATTCAACCGATATTTACCTACAACATCGTTCCATTGGTTAAAGTGCATACAAAAAATTTGTAACTAGAAATATGTATTCTTCTATAAAAAAAGGAAATTTCAACGTGCTAAAATAAGTTGAAAGTACCCTAAAATAAAAATAAGAAAAAAAAGTACAATGAAATAAATTAGATTCTAGTAAAACCCAAAAGAAAAAATAAAAAAAAGTAAAAATATGTAAGCTAAAACAAGTACACTCTTTTCATAAAGTTACTTGATAACATAACCTAAACCTAAAAAACATCTTAATTCTATATTGCACAAAAATTATTGCACGATGAAGTTTCATTTTAATTGCTTTAATTAAAAAAATAATTAAATTTAATTAATCTATTTTAAGTAGTTGTAAGTATATGCCTATTATTCTAAGGAAAGACCCATATAACCAGACATTTTCATTATCGTATGGAAAAGAGTAATTAACAACATTTTAAGCAACAAGGTATTCAGCATTTGAAGAGGCCTCATCAACAGCTGCGTTACAACATGTTTACCAGTGAGTTTTTTTTAAAGATTAATTTCAATTATATATTGTAGATTTCGGGATTCTATTTTTTTATTATTATCACCTTATTACTTACTCTTAAGTAGAAAAAATAGAATAATTGACCTAAGAAGAAAATAATTGCACCATGCGTAAAAACACTATCTAGTTACATACATATTTACAATTGGATTATCTCATAATCAATTATTCATGTTTTGGTTCTGAGTACCCTACAAATAAATTGTTGATCATATGACAATTAGTCGTTGATTGACATTATTTTTTATTATCATTTTCATAAGTACTGAATAAGTTACGGTAGTTTAAATTCATTTCAATATTATTATCTGAATGTATCTGAGCATTATTCGGATATTACTACATATTACCTAATGCTAAATATTTTACCATGAATTCAAGTTGAATAAATTACGAATTCCTGTAATATGGATAGTTAAAATATATCGTGTTTTCTAAATGATGTGAAGGAAGTGAGGTAATTTAATCGTGGGATCTAGGACAATGCCACCTAGATCAAAGGTAGGGCGGGTTAAGAGGCATTTTTCTCTCCAGTCACTTCTAGGAGAGTCCAAAATAGTTTTAGTTTTCGTGGTTGACGTTTGTTTAGCTTATCCGTCTCGTTGATCTTAAATGGGGTTAACTATTACATCTTTTGTATAAAGATCAACACCTAGTCCATTTTATTATAGTTTGTTTTAGGGAGTCTATAATAATATTTGTTTAATATAATGATCTCTTTTTTGGTAAGGGAGATAGCAGGAACAATAATCCCCCCACCCGACTGCTAGCTAGCATTATTAATGGCACCCAACCGTTCCTCTGTCTCTAGTAACGCATAAATCGCCAAGAAGACATTGCCGCTTTTTAAGCGGTCATGATCCTGATGATAGTTCTGTTCACACGTTGGGCGCCAAAAATGTCCGATATGCTATAGAAATGTCTTAATGCCAGGGCACAATTTATCATCGAAAAACTGTACACGCACTGATCGCAATAAAAACAAAGTTGTTATCTTAAGAACGTTATAATTATCAATGCTACCTTTTTATTGATGTGGATGCATTCTATATATACATACAATGATATGATAATTGGTTTACGGTATTTATATACAAGCAGGTTGGTGTTTTTCTATAAAGCAAATGGTTTAATTAAAATTTAAAGAAGATTTTTAAGTGAAGACAAAGGCGTAGATCTAATTGATTTAAGAGTTTTAAATGGGAACATATTGATTTAGTAGGCAACTACTTATGTATGTGATTTATAAGAAATGGTGATAAGAAATAATAATGATTTTATGAACTTACTGCCGTATTCATAAAAAATATTTTAGGTTTATTAAGGGCTTATTTGACGTATTTCTATGGGAAATTTGTCAAATAAACCTGTAATAAACCTAAAACATTTTTTATGAATACGGCGCTTAGTATTTTAAAGATGATAGAACGGAATTTAGTAAAATAAATAAACAATATAAAGGTAAATATGGACTAAGCTTAAACAACCTCTTTATACATCATGAAGACTTGCAAAACGAAAAGAATTACATCTGTGAAAAGTATTTAAGATTCGGCATGGCCGAATATAGCACTTTTAGCACTGTTAAAGTTCTTTTTTAATTTTGTTAATTAAATGATATATTTTTATTAGAAGCTCCAACGCGTTAAACTTGGAGCAATAAAATAAAATAAAATAAAATAATTTTAGGACCCCGCCCCCTTTAGTGGGCGTTATTATATTAAAAAATTGTGTAAAAATTTAACAAACTGTATTATTTAAGCCTACATCCCTTAAAAAGTACATTTTTAAGCTTTAGTGACGAATCTAAGACGTAACCTGATACTCCTCTGACCTAACCATTCCTCCCACTTTGCCCCCTAAATGACCCTATCACAAAAAAAATTTAATTGTTCCGAACATTTATTTTTGAAGTTTTATGGCAAAGGTGAAATGTCCCCCACAGCCCTTTCCAGAGAGACCCCGGAAAAATACAGTTTTAATATGCTCCAAAAAGAACTGGACACCATAAAGTATATATATTCTTGATCAGAGATGAAGTCAGAGGCGATCTAGCACAGTGGGATTTGTTTATACAATCATTGGAAAAAAATATAAGGAGTGCTCGTAGAATGTTGAAATTTTGCTCTGAGCCTTAGGTTAGCTCAATTAAGAAAAATATAAAGTCTCATTAAAATTGGCCACGCCCACTACCCACTGCCCGTAGAACTCAAAATTTATTTTTGGCCTAAAGTTTTTGAAATTTGGCACAGAGCCTTTTATTACCTCAATTAAGAATAAAGTAAAGTTTCATCAAAATTGGCCGCGCCCACTACCCACCGCCTATAGAAACAAAATTTATTTTTGGCCCAAAATTTTTGAAATTTGGCACATACCCTTTTATTACCTTAATTAAGAATAAAATAAAGTTTGATCAAAATTGGCCACACCCACTACCCACCGCCCATAGAAACCAAAATTTATTTTTGGCCCAAAGTTTTTGAAATTTGGCACAGAGCCTTTATTACCTCAATTAACGCCCACCACTCACCGCCCGTATAACCCATATTATATTTTTTTCCCACAACTTTTTGTTTCTTTACCAAAACTAATTAACACTTTTTTTCTTCCAAGGAAGTTTGCAATTACGGCATATTATGGAACAAATTTTATACTATCATATCTTTTAAACCATATGAGCGAACTTTATAATTTATTTTTTTAATACGCAGAAAAGGCTATATTTGAAAAAAATCACTATTTAAATCAGAGCAATAAAATTATCATACGTACAAACACAATAGAAGTGCGTAAACAGTTCTCAATATTTTGAACCAAAATTTACATGTGACTTTACTTCATTATTTCACAGACAAATAAACATTTTTTTGGGATACAATTTGTGGATTCTTCATACTGAATCAATTTGCTACAAAACTGCATCATTACATTTTTAAATTTTATGTGTTGAAAAAATTACTTATTGCACAAAAAATCCCATTGTGGTACGTTCGTCTGTGGAAAACATGACATTCTCTATTTTGGACCCAGCCCCGTTTGGTATGCGTTTTCGTACGAAAAACTATGCAAAAATAGTATAAATATTGAACAATTTTTATTCCTTAAGCCTATAAGAAGCTAAT